>LPNX010039509.1:1317870-1342041 GCA_001517045.1 Pseudotsuga menziesii | reverse complement strand
GACCATCAGAAGTTGGTGAAGGCGCCTAGTTCACTCCAGTTCATTAAATAATAATAAAATAATCAATAAATAATGATTAAATAATATATTAAATGCATGGAGGCACCTTAATTGACTGTAACTGATTGGTTGAACTGAAAGTAACCCCCAGTTAGCAATTAGGTGCATGAATGTCACCCAGATCACCCCTGGAGTGCTCCAGTTAGCCTCCTTGACTGTAGGTAGGCGTGGGAGTGACTGGGATGATGGTAATTAATGCTCCTTGATGTCAATTAAACTTAGGATAGTGGTTTAACTAGGCCAATTTGACTGAAAGAGTGTGTATAATGGTAGATGTCTCCAACACTACAGACACATCCATTCATCATCTAACCGTCAGTCATCATAATATTTCATTGTGCCTTTGCACCAAACACACCCTTTCATACTTTTTGCAGCTTAGAATCGATTTCTGCGACTCTATTAATGTTTTTCTAATGCTTCCGCACTTTCGATCCTGTAGATGGTCTTTCTACACTTAGTTTTCCACCTCAACCGTTATGCACTGTTGATCTTCTACAATATTTTCATGACCATTGGTACGAGGTGGAAATCGGATATCGGATGTGCCTTTTTCAAATATCATTTACTGCTTTCGCACTAATATTTCCCCACAAGTTGTTCCGTACTACGGAAAGCGAAAATCAGACACTCAACGTTTCCAAGAACGAGCATATTTTCTTCCACTTTTCGGACTTTCCTTTTTGTACTTCCCTTTTCGCACTGTGGAATGCAGAATTAAAAAACTCAACATTTCCAAGAACGAGTATATGTTATTCCACTTTCCGGAGTTTCCTTTCCACACTGCGGAATGCAGAAGTCGGAAACTCAACGTTTCCAAAACTTCGACCTTGCGGTTCCGCACCCACACTTCTGGTTCCACACTGTGGAATGCAGAAGTTGGAAACTCAGTGTTTTCAAAACTTGGACCTCACGGTTCCGCACTTGCACTTCTGATCTCGCACTGTGGAATGTGGAAGTCGAAAACTCAATGTTTCCAACAGTCTTTTTCACAATTATCCGCTTTTTGCCTTCCGCTTTCTATATGAACCATTGATTTGTTTTAGCGGATCATTTCTCAGCCGTTGGATATTGGTTTTTTCCAGAACTTCTGTCCTGTCCTCTTTTCTCCTTCTACTTTCTATCTAAACCATTGATTTGTTTTAGCAGATCATTTCTCAGCTGTTGGATCTTGGTTTCTTCCAAAACTTCTATCCTGTCCGCTTTTCTTACGGATTTACGATCGACAGCCGATCTTCTTTGCGGACTGATTCTCAGCTGTCCGATTTCAAAACTTTGCTGAACTACAACCTTTTCAACTATCTTATGTGGAACTGATCCTCATCTATTAGATCTCGTGCATGAATCTTCTTAACCATTGATTTAAAAAATAGATGCATATTTTATCTTGACTGTCATATCTGTTCATGGCGCATCTGGCAAAAGTTATGGGGCCTGTCAGGTCGTCCCATGCTTTAGGATGGTGATCTTCTCATGGATTCCAAACACCCAGAGCCCCCATAATACCCTTTCTCTCTATTTAGAACAAGTAATGAGAGAGATATCTTAATAAACCCATAAGACCATCACTCCATTGTCGATGTGGGATAATACATGATCCAATTTTCAATATTTAGTCAATTTCAGAACTTCCTTCTGAAACCCCATTTTGGGAGATCCATAATTTCATCTCCATACATGTTCAAGGAGAACTAAGTTCATGGTTAGATAGACAAACCAACAAACTACAAGATGCCCATGTGTTGCTGACCTTTACTCTAACCCATAATTTATGGTGAGCATCCTCTTGAGACTACTTACTCATTTTTACCTCCACTAGTGTATAACCCTATTTTGGCAGGCCCATATCTTTCTCCTCAGAGATGTTTAAGTGAAAATAAGACCTTTAATAGATAACCATTATAACAAGGTATAGGATAACATGGTCCTTCTTTGCACCTCATCATCTCTGCCATGCCATGCCCTATCATCATATCTGCCATCATATCTTTTGTTTATCCTTTGTTATTCTTGAACTATTTGACATCAATGACAACTATCATCCATATTGCCAATACACTCTTCTCTTCTTTTGGGGATCAGTTAGTCTGCGAGTGGAAACCCCTGATTCGGTATAATATGCCCCCCAAGCGTGCCTTGAATTTGGAGTCTGGCGTGGGGGTGACTAGTGCCATTCAAAGGGGAAAGGTAAAATGGGTTGGAGAGCGCAAAAGTTTCAAGGGCCGGGTAACGCGTGCCCAGTTCCATGCTTAGGATGCAACCTCCTTTTTTAAGGATCGCATCCATGTGGAGTTTAGCCAGGAAATTGAGATGGTGGAGAAAAGGCTATGGGAGGAGGTCCAGTATTCCCCTATCAAAGATATTCGAAGGGAGGTGGAGGATTGGTTGGTCGATCCCAGAACCACTGTTGGCAGAGAAAAAAATTATGACAGAATGGTTATGCAACACTGGGTTACAAAGAATCTTCTTTCTCACGCGATCATGAGCAATGCGGCCAAGAAGGAGGGTGACAAGGAAACAGTATGGGATTGGAAGGAGCACAATGCAGACTACAAGATAATGCACTATAATATCGATATAATGGCTTCTCGGATGGGGATTCACTTTTACCATTTGAGGTGCAAAGCGCTGAGATTGGCGTATTTGGCAAGAAACCGGGTCCGAAAGGAAAGGCGCAACAGGATGACAATGTGGCTCTAAAGATGATGGGAGGACCTCAACAGACTGAAGGAACCAAACCGAATGCTGTCGAATGCTCCATCTCGGGTGACCAGTCTAAGCTCCTGGTTTGAGACTCTTGTAGATGTTTTTACTAGTCGTTATAGAAATTTAAATGTTTAATTCTGGTAGTAATAGGTGCTTAGCGAATATGAAAGGTAGCTTGTATATGCAATCCATGGATCACTGCTCTAAACATTCTGTTTTTTTGGACAAGAATGTAAAGCCGGTGAAGGTTGGGGATGATGAAACTCTGGTTTTTTAAGCGATATGTATATGTTCTGATACTAAAGTAATACAATATTTTAGTTACAAAAAAAAATTACATGATCGAAACTTTGTTACAAACCTAGAAATAATTTTTATTTTTTTTAAATGTTTGGCCTATGAAGACATTAAATCTAAATTTTGTAACAAAACCCAACCGTATACAAATAAAATAAAATTTGGAAATTTCATATCCAAGTCATTCAAACAACATGATAAATCAAAGTAAGTAATTTAAGTTTATAGGTTCCACAAACAAAAGTTGGTCGAAGTCGAGAATAATAATCGTCACTATCAACATAGGAAAATGAGTCTTTTTAGTAAAATTTGAGATATTTAACTTAAGTTTATAAGTCTTACACACCAAAGTTGGTGTTGATGGATAGTAATCATGATCATACATTGAAATGAGTCTCTCCAATAATTTTTTTTAATAAAATTCTTTGTTATAAGAATATGCATTAATGAATATAATAATAAATATAAGTTCCATTCTAACTATGGATCTACCAAGGGTTAAAAGGGATCAAATCCCTTAAGGTACATACCTTTCCTCAAATTATACACTCTAAAAAATGCCATGCACCTCAATGGATTTGATCCCTCTCATAACTTGATAGATTTAGAGATAAGATGAATCTATGTTGATTTCTTTTATTATAGTAATCCCTTGTTTTCATTTGTTTAGTTTTTCGTTTGTACTCGTACCACTTTTTTCAATTTAATTTATTAACTTTATAATCATAACATATTATTATAGATGCACCTAATTGTTTGGGATATATATCCAACATAAACAACAAAAAAACGTACCAATAGAAAAAATACCAATGAAATTAAAACATTATTATCTTCAAGTATTATTGTTATTATTATTACTATTTTATTTGTCCTTGTGTAAAATATTATATTGGCCCAATATATAGGAATATATGTTACAATCTCTTTATTATTTGATTATAAAATTTAACATGGATCTATTTAATAATTATATTTATTTTTCCCTATATAATACAACTTTTTAAATTTAAATTGTGAATTTACGTTATACATATTTTATTTTATTTTATGTTGAGTTGACATGCATTGCATATGTCACACTTCTCACCTATTTGACCTATAAAAAGCTAGGAAACATAGGAACCTTTACCCATTGAGTTTTTCTACTCTTGAATATTGAGAAACCGTAAATTAATGCTATAAGAGGTTATCCAACAACATACAACAAATTGGACTTTTATTGCACACACAAGTAAGCACTGTAAGGGCTAGATTTCTTGAGTGAATTGTGCATCAGTGAAGGGAAATTCCTTCCTTGTTTTGTGTGTGGTAGCTGGAAGAAGTGCCATGGTTGTGATGGATGAGTGAGATACTTGTAGAGATATGGGTGAGAACTTGGCTAAGCATTGAGAGTATAATGGGTTGTGGTTGATAGAGAGTTCAGCTTGTAGGTGTTTCCTCACATCAAGGTATGCAATTAGCGCCTAATATAGTGCTAGAATTTAGTGTATTTCAGTCCACGAATCAATTACCCTTCTCAATGCAAAATTGGGCGCAATATGGATATTTTATGATTCCGCCACATTTAACACTAGTATTAGCATTGGTATTATCACCGAAATTAGAGCCATATTTAGTGTCGTAAAAATATCGCTAAAAATTGTGCCAATAATAGTGCCATAAATAACACCAGCTTTAAGGTTAGGAATAGTGGCAAGTTTATTGCTAGGAATAACACCAAAACTAACGCAAGGAATAGTGCCAGAAATAACTTTGGAATTAGCACCAGGTATTGCTTCCAATTTTTCTTATGACATGACTTCCAATTTTGCTTCCAGTTTGGCTTCTAGTTTTACATCTAGTTTTGCTTACTAGTTTACTTCCAATTTAGCTTCCATTGTTGCTTCCAAAAATGCTTCTCATTTTGCTTATAATTATTAATTTAATATATTTTATTTCAACGTAATTAGTTAAATAGATCATGTATTTTAAATAACTTATATGATTATACAGTAAGTCATATTAATGCATTTGAAATATTTTATAGGATAATATTATAAATAATTTTTAGGGAAATTAACATGCATACAAATTAACAACGCCATTATATTTATTAAATCTCCATCAAAATAGAATCTACAAAATCCAGTATATATAAAAAAACAACATAATTACTATAACATGATCACCATTTATAATTAAAACAAGTGAGTCAAATATCTATAATTTAAGTGAATTTTACAAAATCCATCATGAGAAATAAATCAAAACCATCATATGTAATAAATATGTTGGATTTATCTATTATTTAGCTTACGCAGATTTTCACCAATTAAAATTTTTTCAGTAACAACAATAACAAACACAATAGCGCACAAATATATGAGAATAATTGTATATCTATAAATATATGTGTATTATTACATCAGTGGGAGATTTAAATTTCCAAACATGAGCACCCACTCATTTCAGGTGTTGGCCTGATCCTCAAGTACAATCTACAGGTACTAGCACCGACATGCAACAACTTCAATATGCGCGACCATAGAATCACGACCTTCAGGAACAAACTTGAAAAGATATCCATATGATTGAACAAATTGCGACTTGTTGCTTTAATCTCTGACTTGAGGACAACTACGCTCTCTATTTGCGGAAGCACCTACTTCCCAAAATTTATTCAATTTTTGTTGTTATATTGCATACCATTGCTTTCACTTCTGAATTCAATCTCCATTTTAGTTTTACATTCCCTCCTTACCACTCATGTATTCACCCTAGTCGCTCTCCTTTGCATCTATTGTATCCACATTTTGAAACCATTACTCTTGGGGGAGACACACTAAATGAACGTCCACATCTTAATCATCATTTTTTACATTTTTTTCATAAGTATGTTCCATGTTGTTAGAACCTAGTTGTGCTCCATGCGATACTCATCTTCTCCATTGTTACTATATCATTATTGTATTCCTTTTCATGCTTCTATATTATGAAAAAGACACAAAAAATCAGATATTTATAAACAAAAAGAGTGGGTGGGGGCGATCTATTAGATCTTAGTTGTTATGGAAGCAAGTCAGTTGTGTCACCCTTAAACAAAGAAATGGTCTAAGGATTTGAACCATGATCTCAAAGTCCTACTCCTATGAATAGTTACTCTTCCAATCACTATAGATAATATGATAATGCCACCTACATTCCCTATTTATATCATTGTTTTCTTTGTGTCAAATGTTTCCCAAGTCACGATTGTGTGTTGTGATAAATTATGCTCAAAGTTTGTCCTTAGCATGTGTCGTCTATTCCTCAGATTCCTTAACTATGCATGTTGGCCTTCCTATTGTTAAGATGTCTCATTTTGTATCATTATAACTAGTGTTCATACTCATTATAGTGTATAAGTGTTGATGCTTGAGTAAAATCGGAGATGCTTGAACTTGGGTGATTCCATGAAGGTGGGTAACACTTTTGGGCAAATTTGGCAATGAAAACCTGATGTTTTACTCATGTGCTAGATAGAAGCCCTTGAAACGTATATATGCCATGTGAATTTCGACTTGCAGTAAAAAAACAAATTGTAGAATATTATGGTGGCTTCCCAATGATAGTTTTAAAAAAATATTCCAATGTCATTTAATGTGTGAAATTTTGCATTCAATGAACTGTGTGACCTTAAAAATTTGAAGAATTTAATAAGTGGCTCGTGTCCAACCCCAATAATTCAATCTTACATTAATAATTAAAAAAATATGAGCATGATCTACACAAAATGCACTATGGTTTGCATAATTTTTTGTTAATTTATTTCACAATATACAATTATTTATTATTTTTCGAAAGTGACCACATTTGATTTCAACATCATTTTATACACATGTGTGTCCATCCCAGCTTTTTTTTCACTGTTTTCAAAAATTGAAAAACCAAAGATACCCTTTTGAAGAGGACGTGTCGATGTGTGGGATGTGCATTTTAAAGAAATTTTTGGATGTGTATTTTTTACCCTGTGTATTTTTGTTTGAGCTGCTTCGAAGTTGTTGTGAGGTTTTCTAAGTGTAAGTTTTAGAACTAATTAAAAAAAACCCATATGAATTCCAAAACGCATGCATGATACCTCAATGGATTGATCCAGATTTATGCAGGAACGAAATAGATTACACAAATAACCATAGAAACAAATATGCAGAATTGAAACTTGTTTACATACAGAATGGAAATAAACTAGCTAGAGTGCTGGTAACTTATCTGTGAGAAGAGATGTGGAGCCTACATGCCTCTGAAATCTGTGTTTCAATGAGACTCGAAGGCCTATATATTATTGAGAAACAATGGAAACCCTACACATCCAAAAACCTAACCCTAGGAGGTGAAACGCCAGAATGTAGGCCCCGTTGGGTAACTTGGTACATCAATTTCCCGGGGTCGTAACTTTGGCATACTACCTTCATTTGATGCACATGATACATCGTTAGAAATATCTCTTCAAGTACTACATATTTAAGTAGCAAATATTAACTCCAAATCAAACTCAAATTTACCCAACCATTCGATGTCGAAAAAACATCGTTTAGGGCCTCAAAACGGCTTTGAAAGTTTAGGACCCGAAAACTGTCAAAAATAGTAAATGCTGCTACAATTAAGGAAACTGGAAAACTGAAGAAACAATGGTGGGGGTCCAAGTGGAATAGGTGGGTGGACACCAATATCCTCCTGGATCAATGGATAGAGGATTCGGTGATGAATTTATCGGTATGAAATCCGCTCAGTTATGTGCCATGATTGGTATGGTTTACACCCCTAGAAGACATAGAGAAACATTTATTTTCCTGTAAGAGGGATAATTCTCTATTTTTCACGACCTCGATCGAGTTATTGAGCTCTATCGAGGTATTAACGTCCCTCGATCGAGGTTTTATTAAACCCTCAATCGAGCTACCATTTAAACCTCTTTTTATAATATTTTTTGCACAAGGACCTCAATTGCGGCCTTAAAACCTTGATCGGGGTTTTTTTAAACCTAGATCAAGGTCTTAAAACCTAGATTGAGGTATTAAAAGAAAACCACAAAATTTATCTTAGTAATTATTTGTAAGCAGCAACCTACTGTTACAAATATTCTTAGGAACCAACCTATAGGATACACCAATCCCCACTAGTACAAAACTTGGTCGGAACTAATCTACTATTACAAATATTTCTATGAACCAACCTACTAGAGACATTAATCCCCGCTAGTACAAACTTTGGTAGGAACCAAGCTACTCTTACAAGTCTTCATATAGACTAATCTACTGGAAAAACTAATCCCCATTAGTACAAACCCTAGTATACACCAACCTACTCTTAGACATCTTTGCATACACCAATCTACTAGAGACACCAATCCCCACTAGTAAGCACCAACTTAGCAAGAGACACCAATCCTTTGTTTGAGTGGCATCAACCTTCAATTTCCAATTTTTTTCTTTAGTGCATATAATTTATTCAAAATAATATAACATTCATATTAAATTCACTAAATCTGCTTGTTACTTCTGCCTTCATCGGGTCATACCAAAATTTGAATTTCCAAATGGTAACTTTCCCAAAGCTTGTAGTTTTGGCCTCTTCCCAAGAACAAACTTCTACAACATGTCAAGTATCCAATTTTGAAAATGTGATTCTGAAATCTTTACTTGATGTACTTCTATATGTATTCTCAAATCCCTAAAATTTTCACAACCTGAAAAGTCCCAGAGAAGAAGTTATAGAGAAAATGTCAAGTTGACATGTTTGAAACTTATTTCAATACCATTCAGAAGCCCTAACTTCCACGACGCATATATCAGAAATTATAGAGAAAAAAAGTATGAAACTTTTACCTGAGGCATTTTTGTATGTATTCTAAGATCCTTGAAAGTTTCATAGTTTTAATATTCCAAGAGAAGAATTTATAGAGAAAATGCCAAGCTAACCTGTTTGAAATTGATTTCGGGACCATTCAGAATCTATAACTTCCACAACACATATCTAGCAAAGTATAGAGAACCAAAGTCTAAAATTTTTACTTGAGTTACATATGTATATCATCTAAAAATCCCTTAAAGTTTCACAAACTGAATATTCCCATAGAAGAAGTTATAGTGTGTTCAAACTTTATACAAATTAAGTAAATTAAAAGTCTAAGAACTAAAAAGTTGACCACTGTTTTGCAAAACTGATTTCTGCCAGTGAAAATCCCAAATATTTGAAACAACTACTATGAGACAAGTCTTCATTCTTATCTAATTTCCAATGGACAATTTTTATTTTACATTGTGTCCTGAAGAATGTGTGTGCTTAGTGTTGTCGCCTTTCACACACCTAGGGGTTAAGCACAGCATAGATCGAGGTTTTTTTAAAACCTAGATCGAGGTATTATTAAAACCTAGATCGAGGTTTTGTTAAACCCTTGTTCGAGGTGTTATGACCTCGATTGAGGTATGTTTTTGTGTTTTTTCCGAAAACGCCTTTTCAAAAAGTGTAACCCAGCTCCATGGATGCACCCACTTTATAACTTTTATTAAACAATTTCAACACTTATGGATTTCCTAAATCAGCCACAAATGAATCTTTATATCAGCCACATATGAATCTCAGAAATAAATCAGCCACAGAAATCATCTCCATAAATCAGCCATATAAATCAATCAACTATGAGAGACAAGATATACCCTCGAAAAACCCTCCAAACATGAAGGATGAAAAATCTAGCAATTCTTTGAGTATGATAGATATATTTGCAAAGAATGTTTTACAACACATAAGAATATTTCCCGATACAAGATATCACCATAGTAGTAGAGAAGAGAGATCCAATGAAACCCTTCAAAAATAATAGTATGCTATTGTATTGAACTTCTCATGTGCCTAGCATATTAATAACAGGACAAAAACCCTATCATGTAGAAGGTAGTGTATAGGAGGATCAGTAAACATACTGAGAGAACCACACAGTGCATTCACAAGGATGAGATACTAGAACTCCCTCCATGCAAGCATTAGAGCCCTTCCTTTCCTCAATTAGCTTTAACTAAATGCTCATTATATTCAACTGAAAGTGAATTGAATGTTAACTATCTTGAACTGAAAGTTTAACTAACTTGAATCGAACATTAATTGACTTGAACTGAATGTTAACTGATGTGAATTGAATGTTAACTTACTTGAACTGAATGTTAACCGACTTGAACTCAATATTTATAAATTGACTACTGATCACTCAGTTAACAGACTAACTTAAGTGTCATCAGTGCTTCACTCTCAGTACCATCTATGCACAATTTTAACTTTTTCATGGATCTCTTTAGTTAACTAATGCATGATGTTTGATGAACATTAATCTCTTCTTTACCTAACTGATTACATGCATTAACAATTTAACTAATGCTTTGATTGAGGCAATGATTGTTAATTTTTATTTTCAAATATGTTATGTCAAAACAAAAGGATCACTGAAAGAACAACAAGCACAATGAAAAAGAGAACACAAAAATTTATCATGGGAAACTCTCGTGGGGAATAAAACCCAGCAAAATTCCTCAATATAGAATTCAACCAAGTACAGTGTAAGACCCAAGAAATAAGACTATACAACTCCCTTCACCTCAGATGGACCTTGTCTCCTCTCCCTAGAGAACTTGCTTGAGTATGTAGCTTATCCAAATGAGGGAGGCACCTATCCTATTATACTAATCAACTAAGAGGAATAATAACCCAATAGGGCCGACTTCTCCTTGCTTCCAGGGCCGAATTTCCTTGAAAGACTCAAAATTACATTTTAATAATACTTTTGTGGGTACTACCGACCCGACTTACAATAAATGTTTCACCTCAAGAATTTACATGACCAATTACATCAATGACATCCCTAATCAGAGGAAAAACATCTCCGAAAGGAGAAATAATAATAATACTAAATAGAGTATCTTCTACAATTACTTTTCTTTAACACTCCCTCTTAACAAGGAAGGTATTTTATGACACAACAATACATCTTTACAACTGACTGGTAAGTCTATACGTCATAGGAAGTTTTCACAATTACATCAACATCATTATCGTCTATGGAATATTTTCATCATAGAGCATCACATCTTGTCACATCATCATGAGCATCACATCTCATTGCATCATCACGGAGCATCACATCTTGTTGTATCATTAGGATCATCACATTTCATCACATCATCACATCTCATCGCATCATCGCAAGAATCACATCTTGTTGTATCATCACAAGCATCACATATATTCACACCATCATGAGAATCACATCTTGTTGCATCATCACGAGCATCACATCTCATTGCATCATCATAAGAATCACATCTCATCACCTCAGGTATCCTCATCCTGAGCATTACCTGTAATGATACACATATAAACACAACATAACATCACAAACTAATGTGGAATCAACCACAAATCAAGAATGTTGGAACCTCGTCATCTACAAATGGATGCAAGACCACAATGTTTGTAAATGAATGCAGGACCATGACATATGCAATTGAATGCCAGACCACAATGTTCGCAATGAATGTAGGACCACAACATCCACAAATGAATGCAAGACGATAATGTTTGCAAATAAATGCCATACCACAACATCTGCAAATGAATGCAGGACCACAAAATCCGTAAATGAACAAGAGACCACAACATCTGCAAATGAATGCTAGACCACAACGTCCACAAATGAATACAAAACCACATCGTCTACAAATTAATGCTAGACCAAAAAGTTTGCAAATTAATTCCAGAACAAAAATTCCACAAATGAATGCAAGACCACAACGTCCACAAATTAATACATGATCACAATGTCCACAAATGAATGTAGGAGAAAAACACCCACAAATGAATACAGGACCACAACGTCCGTAAATGAATGCAGTACCACAATGATATATATAGGAACTCAAATCTGTGTTTCCATCACATTTGGACCGAGAGGCCATCACATCATCAATAACAATCTCATCATCGCTCCCTCTTTCCAGGGATTTCCTTTCAAACTAAATTTAGCTTGTCTCTAAAATATTCAAACTTCACACGAGACATAGGCTTAGTTGACACATATGCAACTTGTTCCTCTGTAGGAACATAATGGATATTTATGGATCCTCTCTACACCATATCCCAGATGTAATGATACTTTATCTCTATGTGATTTGACTTATCATGGAACAACGGGTTCTCTGTTAACTTGATGCAACTCTGGTTGTCACAATAGATATCAGTTGCATCAATATCAGTATCAAACAATCCTATCAATAAATTGTGAAGCCATACTACTTCACTATAGGATGAACATGTTGCAATGTACTCATCCTCTGTTACATTGAGTGAAACACTGGTATGCTTTCTACTAATCAATGAGATCACACTTGATCCCAAACTAAAACAACATCCCGAAGTGTTCTTTATATCTTCAGCACTTCTTTCCCAATCTGAATCACTATAGCCATATAATCTGAACTCATGGTTAGATGGATATGTGAGGCCACAATCCAATGCACCCTTTAGGTACCTCATCACATGTTTTGTTGCAACTAGGTGAAAATGTCTAGGTTCTCCCATATATTGACTCAAGGTGTTTACAACAAAACATATATTTGGTCTTGTATTTATCAAGTACACCAGTGAGCCGATAATATTTTTATAGTGAGACATCTACTCTTTCTAAAGTCATCATTCAAAAGCTTCAGGTTTTTCATCATCGAGTTGTTCATTTCCTTACAATCCAACATCCCAAATCTATTTAGGATATCAATTGCATATTTTCCTTGGTTTAGGAAAATTTCATCTGGGAACTGCCATATTTCAATACCTAGGAATTAATGCATCATGCCAAGGTATTTCATTTCGAATTCTTTTGTAATATTCTTCTTACATACACTAATGAGCTTATGCTTTCCTGTAAAAAATATATCATCTACATACAATAGTAATATCATGATCTTGTCATGGAAATATTATAGTAAATGTTGGAATTTTCTTTGCTTTTGGTAAATCCCAAGCTCATCGGGAAGCCATCAATTATCTGGGTGCTCTGGGTGCTTGCTTTAATCCATATAATTATTTCTTTAGTTGTCACACATGATTTTCCTTGTCATGTGTCTCAAACCCTAGAGGTTGTTCAATATACACTTCTTCTTCTATGCCACCATTTAGAAAGGGTGTCTTCACATCCATTTGATGTAACTTCCATTTCATCTTGGAAGCCAAAGCAAGAAAGGTTATGATTGAGGTATATCTGGATACTAGTGCAAGATTCTCTTCATAATCAATCCCTTCCTTTTGAGATAATCCTCGTACGACAAATATTTCTTTGAACTTTTCAATACTACCATTGGCTGACTGCTTTGTCTTAAAATTCAATTTTGAAGAGATTACTGATTTATCCTTCAGTATGGCACTACTTCCCAAACATCATTCTTTAAAATATATTGATAATATTTGATAATGGCATCCATCCATTCCTTCTTCTTTGAGTATTCTTCATAACATGTAGGTTCTTCATCAACAAGGTTACACATTAATTCTACGTAGTTGGAGTGGAGTCTTGGTCTCTTCCTTCCTTCTGGTGCACCATATATTTATGATTCTTGAATTATATCATGATATCAAGCTGGTATCCTCCTTATTTAGATCATATCATGAGGTGTTTCTATATGTTATTGAGGTTCTTCCCTGTCATGATCTTCTGGTATAGGTTCTTCTTCATCATCTCTAACTGGTGGTTTAATGGACTCTATGATTCTAGGAGATTCTTTCTCATCTTCATAAAATTCATTTGTATGGGTCTTCCTAGATTTGTTGAAAGCTGCATATTCATCAAATGTGACATCTCTGTTGACCTCAATTTGAAGAAAACATGGAATATAGATATTGTATGCTTTTGACTGATCACTATATCCGACAAATATTCCCTTCTTTCCTAAGGGGTCCAAATTTGATATTTTCTCTTTGGGAACATGGAGGTAAACATGACAACCAAATATTTGTTAGAATTCTAAAACCTTTATGGTAGCAAGACTTCCATAAACAAGCTAAGAATCTAAGCACACAATTATCCTCACTGGGAATTGCAGATAATTAGCATAAGGAGAGAAGAAGAGTAATAATGAACACACATTAAAGAATGATCAATACATGATAATCGGTATTATGACATTGGTAATACATCCTTATAAAGGATATTTTATTTGATGGAAGACAAATCATTTCTAGCTCATAAATCATACTTACTAAATATGATAAATCCCCATATGTGGCTAAATCACTTTCCTAATCTATCAAGGACCTCATGAATTAGCTAAAGAATGAGTGAGTGATGATAAGTGATGGAAATACTTGCTAATCCTAGGAATATGGAGAGAAAATAATGGAGGATAGGTTGGCAACAAAAGATAACAGTTTCCTAGTTTACTAGCTTTACCTTATCTACAAAAAAGCTGGAGTAAAGAAGTAAAATATAGAATCTATAGGAAAGGGCAGTTACTAATTCTGGAAGTCAATAAAGCAGACAAGATCAACCCAAAATCAGGATTAAAGCACTCTTGGGGTATATATGGCAAGTGTTAACCATGTGGTGCAAGTTGATGCCAACTATCTAGGCTAGTGGGTAGGAAATTAATCAAAGTTGATTAAATATTTTATCCTAAGTTATGAAGTGTTTTTTTATATATTCCCACAGCCCTTTTAATTCTGACTTTATGATGTTTATGTATGAAATAATAAGAAATATAGACTTATATAGGGTCCAACAACAAGGTTATGGTCACCCTTTAACAATAATTATGTCCAAAGAACCGAGGAAAGAGGAAAAATCACATGGGGAAAATCCTCCCTCAAGAAAGGACATGAAAGGAAAACCAAAAAATGTTGAACTATTGTTGATGCTGCTACAAACTAAATGCTGATGTCTGGAGGAATCTTCTTCTTGGGAAGAAGATAAATATGCTCACCTGGATCAAGAATAGTTGTAGGATGGAAACTGGGACCATGTAGAATAGCTGAGATCCAATGATGTGAAAGATATTGAGAGTTGTAATCAGCTCCAAGATGATGTAATGACTTGAAATTCAAACCAATAGAGATGAAATCAGATCCATATAGGATAAATAAGAGTCCAAACGAATGTATGAGGTCTCCAACTTCATTTACATAGAGAGGATGTGTCAAAGTGATCTTGTAGGAACACATAGAAGCCATAGGATCAAACAGTGTGAATGAAAATACTCCATGTGTTGATATATCTTCCAAATAATCCAAAATAACAAACATTAGCACATCAATATCCTCATGGGAATACACTAATAATGAATCCTTTGTAGTAGAAGTATGAAAGGAGGAAGAAAGGAGATGTTCAAAATCTTCAAGGAGGCTATGAGGATTGTTGCCAAGAACAAAGGAGGAGATACAAAAGCACATGAGATCAAGTATGGTAATTGGAATGACACCAATAGGACTTGATTTGGCTAAGAAAACATCCAGGAAGTCACTGGGTTGCACACCATCAATGATAGAGGTATGCACAAAGCATGAAGGATCTAGCACGTGGATCTCATAATCTATGATAAAATACATGAAGAAAAATGAATGTGTGAGTGAATCATCATCATAATGAATAGAAATAGAAGCTCCATTAGTCACTTATTTAATTTTCATGATCAACATCATAAGAAGATGAATAAAATTCAAGAGACATAGAAAAATATGGCTCTTCAATATTTGTTGCTTCCTTCAAGAAGGAACCATTCGAATCAAAGAGGGTAGCAACAACAGGAACTGTATGAGAAACTTATTCGTCATGAATAAATTCATCAGAGAATGTAGATGCCAAGAAATATTGAGAGATATAAAATGAGGAGATGCTGGGTTCAGTCCATGCTTTATATTCTACTTCCTACATACCAAAAGATTTGTCCAAATTGTTCAAAATCTCAAAAGGATATTCAACAGAGTCTATGAGATGATGTATCTTTGGAGACATTGCCAGACACATAATTCCACAACATCTATCACAATTATTTAGCCAATAAATATTCTCTTCATAATACTCTGGTTCTCTCAAATCACCAATGGAGACATCAAAGAGACATTGCCTCTCCAAATATACACTCATCTTTGGCTTCCAATCAACATAGTTGAAAGGAGATAGTAGAGGAACTTTTGAATCCATATAGAAGTTGTTGCACCTGCAAATAAACCTGCAAATATGAAAAGGAGAATTAATTGAGGAGATCCCAAATCTCTACTACCATGTTATAATTATAAATCCTTTATGGTAGCAAGAATTCTATAAACAAGCTAAGAATCTAAGCACACAATTAACCTTATTGGGAATTGCAAAGAATTAGCATAAGGAGAGAAGAAGAGGAATAATGAACACACATCAAGGAATGATATGTAACTGATAATTGATGATATTTAATTGGTAATACATCTTTATAAAGGATATTTTATTTGATGGAAGAAAACTCATTGCTATATCATAAATTAGACTTACTAAATATGATAAACCCCCGTAGGTGGATAAAGCACTTTCCTAATATATCAAGGACCTCATGAATTAGATAAATCATGAGTGAGTGATGATAAGTGATGATAAGTGATGGAAATACTTGATAATCCTATAATATGGAGAGAAAATAATGGAGGATGGGTTGGCAACAAAACATAACAATTTCCTAGTTTACTAGTTTGACCTTATCCACATAAAAGCTGGAATAAAGCAGTAAAAGATAGAATCTATAGGAAAACATAGTTACTAATCCTGAAAGTCAATAAGTAGACATGATCAAACTATATTCATTATTAAATATCTCCTGGGGTATATATGGAAAGTGTTGACCATGTGGTGCAAGTGGATGCCAACTATCTAGGCTAGTGGGTAGGAAATTAATCAAAATTGATTAAATATTTTATCCTAAGTTATGAAGTGGGTTTATTATATTCCCAAAATATCCGTAGGTGGCTTAATTTAGGATTATCACTAATAAATATATCTTCTAGAGTTTTGTTTCCAAGCGCACTATAAGATAATTGTTTCTGAACATAGACTGCGGTCTTTGCTGCTTCAACCCAGAACTGCATGGGTAGATCTTGATTAGGGATCATGGATTTGACTCCTTCCATGATAGATCTATTCTTCCTTTCTACCACCTCATTTTGTTGAGGATTAAATGGTGTATTAATCTCCCTCTTGGTCCCATCTTCTTTGCAGAATTCCTTAAATTCATTTGAAGTGAATTCTCCTCCATTATCTGATCTTAAGATCTTAATCTTGTTTTCAGAGATATTTTCCACAAGAGATTTGAACTCTTTGAATTTTTCAAATACTTCATCTTTAATTTTCAAGATATATGTCCAAGTCTTACATGAGTAGTCATCAATAAAAGAAACATAATAGACATACCCGCTTAAGGAAGTAGTTTACATTGGTCCGCACACATCTGAGTGACCAATCTACACGATCCCTTTTGCTTTACTATTACTACCTGGAAATGGATTCTTGATATTCTTCCCTTGAGCACATCCTTTGCATACACCTTCCTCATTGATTTGGATTTATGTTAGACCTGTTACTACCTTGCTCAAAATTGGTAATGCTTTGTAGTTTACATGAGAAAGTATTCTATTCCATAGTTCACATGGACTGATGGTACTAGTTGTGAAAGATGAATCCATATTCCATTTTAGTTTTTAGATTTCTCCTTCTTCAACACCTATTACAACTGCA
This sequence comes from Pseudotsuga menziesii, assembly GCA_001517045.1. Taxonomy (NCBI): domain Eukaryota; kingdom Viridiplantae; phylum Streptophyta; class Pinopsida; order Pinales; family Pinaceae; genus Pseudotsuga; species Pseudotsuga menziesii. The sequence goes on along the minus strand of LPNX010039509.1, from coordinate 1,324,223 downwards.
CCATATATAGTTCTTCCTTTTTTCTACATAAGAACTTCACCATATACAAAGGCAACTCTGAAACCTTTATTATCTAAAGATGATATAGAAAGAAGATTCTTCTTTAAACCTGGAACATATAAGAATTATTTCATCTTCATGGAGTTACCTTATTTTAGCTTATAAGAGGATTCTACCATTCCTTTGATGGGATATTTATGATCATCCCCAAGCTCCACCTTATGTGGATAGTCTTTCTGAGAGAGAAAATTTGTGAGATGTCATGTGTTTGGAAGAACCACTATCTATGATCCAAGTGTCACTTCCATCAGAGATTGATCTAGTGATGGATGATATTAAGACATATTCCTCATCGAAGTCTCCATTCTCTCTGGCCTTCTCTTCATGATATGATTCATTCTTTTCGGCTACATGGGCATGCAAATTTCGGTTCTTCTTCTTAAACTTGTTTTTATTAAGTGGACAATGTCTAGAGATATGTCCTAACTTATGACATGTGTAACATTCATAAGATGAGCAATCCTTCTTAAACCGAATTCTTGTGATCTTCTTGTAGGATATCCTCAATCCTTCCTTTTGTTTCTTCCATTATTTTTATGAGTAGATAGAGTTTGATCTTCATATTCATTTAAGTTTTCTTCTCTATTTGCTAACCTTCCTTCTTCTTGTACTCATTCTTCCCATAGCTTGATGAAATTGGTTAGATTTCTTCTAGCACATATTCCTTTGATGAAGGAATCCCATTCTCTTGGAAGACAATTTAGAGTGGTCATCACAACTTTATCTTTTTCTACCATGTCACCAATTCCTTCTAACTGTTATTTGATTTGAGATACTCTGGAGAAGTATGAATGCATGGTTTTTTTCCTTTTGCATCTTCACACCCTTGAGTTGGTTTATCAAGGTCATTCTCCTGTTGATGTTCTTCCCTTCAAACAATATATTTAGTGCATCATATATTTCCTTTGGAGTATTCTTTGAAGACACTTGGGGGATCAAATGATCCCTGATAGAGTTAGCTATGATCCTCTTGGATTTGATAATAACATTCTTATTCTTGGATTTTTCCTCATCTCCCTCTAGTTCCTTGACCTCTTATTTGATGTAGCCTTCTAGGTCATGTTATTAAAGAATGAGCATGACTCTATACTTCCATGCTATGAAATTCTCTGCTCCTTCAATATTTTCATCAAGCTTGGTACTGTTTGTCATCTTCAATGATTGGGAACCTCAAATGGAAAGATAGGAGATAGTAATTACCCGTTTGAGGACTGCTTCTGGAACCAGGTTCAAGATGACCTAGGGTATGATTGGAAAACCCTAATTTTTCATCTGAGATCACTTGTAGAGCCAAGTGGAGGAAAATATGAACCTCCCCAAGGCGAGATAGACTGTATATTGTTTTTCTCACAAGCTCTACAATACAAGTCAAATCTCTACAATGAAACTCACAAGATCTACAATACAACATCACCACCTAAAACATATGAGGATACTTAGGATTTGATATGGCTCACAAGTTTGACTTGATATTACTCAAAAGTTCAACTTGATATTACTCACAAGTCTGACTTGATATTACTCACAAGTTCGGAGAATGATTCCTGATGCTATACAATCAACACTCCCTCTCAGTGAGGGAGACATTCTTTTCTTTACCAAGAATTTCTTGCCATACCAAGCTTATCTCAGAAGTATCTCAACTTTTTCATTGAAATTGAATTGTCCACAAATTTGCAAGCTTCTCATAAGTAGCTACGTGCTGAAATATTTTATTTATAGGACCATGAATTCAATGAGGTAAAACTTCATCTCAATGTGTTCTATCATGACACATAGGGTTTTTCAGAAAGCTTGACTATTAACACCTACTATATGTAGGATCAAGTATTTCACCCTAATAGGTAGTGTTGTCGCCTTTCACACACCTAGGTCATGTGGCAGAAATCTTCAAGCCACTCGATGTGTCCTTGGGGGCAAGTCTTGAGTCAAGGCTGTCACCTTGTTCTTGACTCCTCCTTTTAGGCTCAACTCCTAACGAAGCCAAGTGGGGTAGACCCTATTAAGTTATTAAGGAAAAATTATTTATTATGGTGATGTTAAATTGAATGGGTTACTTAGGAGTTTGAAATTTAACCATAAACAACCATAGATGACAAGATACAAAATGAGCACACGAAAGCACAATGCTGAGACACAATATATATATATATAGCAAGAAAACAGCCAGTGCCTTAAAATGGAGTCAAAAGATAATCAATGTACTTGCATGTGCTTGGAGTGAATGTTTTGCGATTTCCTCTTGGTACGTTTTAAGTTAACATGAAATATGGGTCGATTAAAATTAGGTGAAAGGGGGGGAATCCAAATATACCCGAGAGTACTTGGAGTATGTCCAAAACTAAACCGTCATGGCTACCCACAAGGAATATGTGGGCTGAATGGAGTATTTGTAGCTATTTTTAATAATGCACCCACAGGTGTAACAGAGATCGCCGCCCCGAGGTCACTTTTCAAGAGTTCCCGCTTCCTTTGGGTATTTTGCCACCGTAATGGTTTGATCTAGGTGTTGGATTTTCACCTGATGGTTTGTGAATTTGGGAGAGTGAATCCTAATTATTCTAGTCACTCAAGTGCTTTTGATGCAGCTTGACTGATCGGATGAACCGCAGCCAAGTGCAGAGCATACACACTGGAGTCTTGTCAATTTTAGTAAATTTTAAGATAGGTGTTCTTGTTAAAAAGAAAACCCTCCAGGAACCTCTTTTGATCCAAGTGGATCTCAATCGGGGAATCAAGGAGGGTTTAATTTTATTATAACTGATGAAATAGTTGATGAAAAGGACAACAAAGATACACAATGCCGGTTTTCTAATTAGTCCTACCACGCATCTCTTTCCCCCTTTGGGTTAGTCGGGAAGTCGCGGGGTAAGTATTAAGATTACTTTCAAAATCTTAGATATGTGTTGGGGCGCGCACCTTAACGGTCCCTAATTTTGGTAACTCCGTGGTTTTTGTGGAAGTTGTAAGCGAAGTTACGACTCAAAATAGTCTTAGGGGTGTCGGGGTTGAGTCAAAGTCCTCTTTTTGTAATAAACCCATGGTTTAAGTCTAGGGTTTAGGGTTTGGGGTGCCCATGGTTTAAGCCCACGGTTTTGTAATAAGTGCACTATAAATAAGCACTCTTATAAAGAATTCAGGTTAGGCTTTTTAATGTAAGATGAATTGATGCGGAGCTAAGGCTATTTTGTAAGAGAAGGTTAAGTCCCAGCTGTGTGCGTGGACGACCTCTGCAGCTATGTGCGCAGAGGGTTTTGGGTGATAAAGTAAATCTGTAGCTATGTGCACAGAGGCCTGCAGCTGTGTGCGCGGCTTTGAGGACTTGAAGGGATCTGCAGCTGAGTGCGCAGATCAGAACTGTGGTTTTTGTAAAGAGTTGAATAAAACACAGTTCTGTGGACGTAACCCCTACACTGGGGGTGAACCACGTTATATCATGTGTTGTGGTTTTTGTTGTTTTGTTGTTTCATTCTTTATGCATTGATAAATAGACATCTGATAAGTAAGATCACTGCTAAATATTAACTTCGCTGGAATTCCCAGTAAAGGGTTAAGCAAGGCACTGTTTGTTTATCTAACCGCAAAACTAAATAAGTAACTATTAAATTTGTGCATTGTATGATTATAAGTGTTAAGAAGATAAAGGTACAGTAATATCCCTCTTCTGCTTGCAGAAACCTGATTCTGTGGCACCCCATAGCTGTTTCGGGTGAGACTGCAGCCTGTTCGTGGGTTGTTGCCGAAAGGGCCAACACTGTGGGTCTTTTGTTGGTGCGAAGTTAATGGTATAAAGCCCGAGTTTGCCCTATATCCCAACAAATTGGTTCCATTGCCGATTGAACTCAATATCTGCTCAAGAAGGGTTTACATCGTACCTCTAGGGCTATGTTCTGGAGACCCTCTGTGAAAGAAATCGATGATTGGCTTGATGAGACTTATCTGAAATTCGCTGAGCAAGAGAACAAAGATCCGCGTCGTAGTGCAAATGAATTTTTACAAAGGTATGTTTTCTGTGATGTTTATGAAATTTTCTTTGGTAGTATCCACATAGAGTTGCACCAGTGGTTATCCAGGTTAACAGAGAGAAGGACGAACTTCCAAGAATGTCACCTTCCTGATTGGACCCCCGCAAGAATTAATATACTGAAGAGGGTGAAAAACGAGATATCCCGCGCTATTGATTTCTGGACAATGCGAACCCTTGAAGCATTTGTGACGGAGTTCGCCATCGACACGAGTACTTCCTTTAGTGAAGCTGAGCGGCAGTTTTTCAAAGGACCAAGGGGTAAGTTTTTGAATTCATTTAGTTTGAGAATTAAAATGCTATTAGCTGAAAAAGGTATATTGCTAATTGAATCAGAATGTTAGATTTAGTATTACTAACCTATGTTTGCAAGTGAAAACACCTTCAACGAGCAAAGTGGTTTGCTACAAAGTGGAAAAAGGTACAAGCGATATTTTGGATCCTATTCCTAGGGTCAGCATATCGAGTATTCCCCTGTAAATCCCGCAGATTCAGAACCCGAAGAAACCCCTTATGTTGGAAACCCTCTGGTAACCTCGCAGCGAAGACCTATTATCCCTGAGAACCCGTCACAGTCTGAAAGTCACCCTAGCCCGAGTATTCCTGTCGCAGGTCAGTTTACCCCAGTAAGTTCCCCCCTCCCACCTACTTCCAGTCCCCCTCCAACCCCCCCTAGATCCACTATGGCCCACATGCATGATGACATTAAGCTACCTGTTTTCAAAGGAACTGGATCAGAGGATCCAGAAAAGTTCTGGTTTTTATGTGAAGCAGTGTGGACTGCTAAGACCATTACAGATCAAGATACAAAAAGAGCGCAGCTGGTTACTTCTTTCAGAGACCGAGCTTTGACCTGGTTCATGAAGTTTTCCAGTACCCAGAACCATGCATTGGCTGATATAAAAGCAGCAATGATAAAGGAATTTAAGAAGCTGAAATCAGATTCGCAGTGTATCACTGAATTGAAAGAGATTTAGCAGAGGCGTGACGAATCAGTGTGGGACTTTGATCAAAGATTCAAAGTTCTGCTAGACCAATTCAGTTTCACCATTGGACTTGCGTAGCACAAGGAATGGTTCATTGTAGCGTTGCTACCGCATATCAGAACTCCACTCATGCAACAGAAGGTTGTTGACCAGCAGGAGGCTCTGGAAATCGTGATGAAGCTTGAAACCTCTCATATCGAAGACAATTCTGGCATCGCTCAAATCCAAGCGCAGTTGGCAGCGATGGCTCTGGAGCTTCACGATATGAAGAAAGGAAAAATTGGTCGCAAAGAGGTTTGGTGTACACAATGCCGGACAGAAGGTCATGCCAAGGAACAATGTCCTGTGGTAAGAAATTACCTAAATACTGGTGCGCCAAACCCGTTTAACCCGCAAATCCTATATTGTGAGCTTTGTTGTTGATTGCATGGGCAGACCTGGGTTTACTACAATCAACCAACAACACCCCTAGCTCACTGGCCCTTTCGGCAACAGACCGCAAGGCGGCCTGAAGTCTCACCCGAAGTGAATCTAATGGGTTGGCCAAGGACTCAAGTGTCTTGGACCAGGTTCTGAGGAAATCCTACTGGAGGTACGCAGCTCTCCTAGCCACGAAGCCTCCTTCCTGCGTCTGTGCGTTGTGCGACCTCCTGCTCGCGTCGCGCAATTCCACCGTCTCGCAGCTCTTCTAGCCGCAACATCTCTACCCTTGCGCACGTCGCGCGGGTTCTTCTCCCTTCTCAAGACTTCTTCCTTCTCACAATAGTCCCAATCTCACCGCATCGCCGTGCACCGTGCGACATGAAACTCCTGTTCAACGCTAAGTCCTCAACCCACGGATTCGCGCACCGCAGCTCCTCTGCCTGTGCGGTATCGCCTTCTTGCGATACCCTCCAACCGCGGTTTAGTGCACTTAGCGTTGTTCGTGTCGACGCGCAAGACCTGATACCCAGACTGTCTTATTGTGATTAGTTAACTATCTAAGGCAAGCATAAGTAACCCTTATACGACGTGCCACGGATTTCGACTTATAAACATTACTGCAGTGCTATAACTTAACAACTTATTCATACATCAACTGTAAGAAAATTGCATAACATAATCAGATAGATGCAGCAAATAAACACAATATGCAAATCAAGCGATGAACACGGGATTTTAACGTGGTTCGCCCCCAGGATGGGAGTTACGTCCACAGAACTGTGTTTTCTCTATTATAGCTTAAGGGAAGGAAAACACAGTTCTGCTGCACCTCAAATGCAGCTCAAGATATTCTCTCTTAG
>LPNX010039509.1:1298723-1312633 GCA_001517045.1 Pseudotsuga menziesii | reverse complement strand
TCATCTGTCAACTTGGATAACCAGTCGAAAAGCTCGTTTCCATAGGTTGCAAAAAATATAGCGTGTATGTCTGAAGCGATATGCTTTTCTAACCAGGCTTCTATGCTTAGTCTAGGACTCCGATTCTCTTTCTTGGCGAACTCCCTTAAGTCTGAATCTAGCCACTGGTGAAACTATTCTCTGGTAGGATGCCAACAGAACATTAACTACCAGTCATTCAAACCGGCAACGGAACCATTTGTTGATTGCATGGGCAGACCCGGGTTTACTATAATCAACCAACAACACCCCTAGCTCATTGGCCCTTTCGGCAACAGACCGCAAGGCGGCCTGAAGTCTCACCCGAAGTGAATCTAATGGGTAGGCCAAGGACTCAAGTATCTTGGACCAGGTTTCGAGGAAATCCTACTGAAGGTGCGCAACTCTCCTAGCCACGAAGCCTCCTTCTTGCGTCTATGCGTTGCGCGACCTCCTGCTTGCGTCGCGCAATTCCACCATCGCGCAGCTCTTCTAGCCGCAGCGTCTCTACCCTTGCGTGCATCGTGCAGGTTCTTCTCCCTTCTCAAGACTTCTTCCTTCTCACAATAGTCCCAATCTCACTGCATCGCCGCGCATCGTGCGACACGAAACTCCTGTTCAACGCTAAGTCCTCAACCCATGGATTCGCGCACCGCAGCTCCTCTGCCTGTGCGGTATCGCCTTCTTGCGATACCCTCCAACCGCGGTTTAGCGCACTTAGCGTTGTTCGTGTCGACGCACAAGACCTGATACCCAGACTGTCTTATTGTGATTAGTTAACTATCTAAGGAAAGCATAAGTAACCCTTGTACGACGTGCCACGGATTTCGACTTATAAACATTACTGCAGTGCTATAACTTAACAACTTATTCATACATCAACTGTAAGCAAATTGCATAACATAATCAGATAGATGCAGCAAATAAACACAATATGCAAATCAAGCGATGAACACGGGATTTTAACGTGGTTCGCCCCCAGGATGGGAGTTACGTCCACAGAACTGTGTTTTCTCTATTATAGCTTAAGGGAAGGCAAACACAGTTCTGCTACGCCTCAAATGCAGCTCAAGATCTTCTGTCTTAGATCTTTCTTCTCTACCTTTATGCTGTCTCTCTTACAACATACTCTTCCCTCTCAGTCGATCCCTGCAGATCGTTACATGCATGCTCTACAAGCCGGCTACTGGTTTTAGTAAGATTTCTACCGCTAGAACCAGAACCAGAGCTCGGCTTTTACAACAGTCTACTTATCCTTATTTCCTGCTTCGATCACAATTGTCTCTCTATCTAACCGACTGGCTAACTGACTGACTAGCTAACCAACTAGCTAACTAGCTAACTAGCTAACCCTTTACAATACAAAACATATTCTTTTATAGGAAGCCTGAAGGTCATGCCATTACAACACTGTGGGCCTGTCCCAACAGTAACCCAAACCCTAAATAGTGACAGTCGATCCTCTCTGTCCTTGAGGTAGCCGCTTCCCGTCACACCACAACTCTCTGCAGTCTTCCATGCTTCCTGGCACTGACCATGGTACTATGCACCGCTTCTCTGCTTTCTGTCCTTCGCCTTCAATGCTTGAGCCTCGTTGCTCCTTCTTCTTTATGAGGGTCACTGAGCCCTCTTGTCTTCCGTCGCTGCCTTTAATGCAGTGGGTGAGCTCTCCCTTCTCGGTCATTCAGGTATCGTTGCCTTTCTTTGACTTCCGCATCTCAAAAAGTCACAGTTTCCGGCTCTGCTTTCCAGCTGGAAACGTGCTACGGCGTCGTAGCTCCGTCTTATCCTCTTTCCGGCAAAACTTATCTCTCCGCCAAAACTAGCAGCTTCTTTTGTAGCTGCGGGACCCTACTCCAACATCTGTAGAACAACAGATCAGCATCGACCTGAAGACTGCTATTTGCTACAGAGGTATGGGCAAGTACCTAAGAACCCCTATTGTAAATTTTGTAAGTCCATGGGACACAATGAAGATGAGTGTCGCAGCTTTGACCTCATGAGAGAACGAACTTACGATGCTTATCGGGTACAAAATGAGGGACAGAGAAATGATGGCTATGGTTACCGCGGTGGTGCATCAGGTAGAGGTGCTTTTGGAGGTCATGGTCGAGGTGGTATGGTCGGACGAGGAAGAGGCCAGGTTGTGTGTTACAACTGTAACCAGGCCGAGCATCTAGCGAGAGACTATCGGAACCCAACTACGACATGTCGGTATCGTCGAACAGTAGATCATGTGATCGAGCAGTGCCCGCAGTTGATAGCCAAGATTCAGGAAAGAAACAGTGTCCCTACTCAGAATATTCAGATGATTTCCGTCGAGCAAAGACCTGCCCCAACCATTAATGTTGTTACCCGGAGTGGAGCTACGACGGAAGCACGGAACAAGGAGAAACAGTCTGCTGAGGCTTGGGTTAGGAAGGCCCCAGAAAAAATCCTTGCCTTTGATGTCGAAAGAGAAAAAGAGACATTTATGGCAGCCACAAGAGACTTTGCTGACCCCAACACATCAGTAATACCTGCGCAGCAACCTCAGCAGCAGTCGGAAACGCAAGAAGCTTCGACAGACAAAGTAAGTACACTGTCCTCCTTTTTACAGAGTTGTCTGAAGCTCCTAAGAAATCAGAATGCTTTAAGTGAGTTGCAGAAAGTTATTGCTTCCTGCGAACCTCAGCAAAGTTCTGGTCAAGCAAAAGCTGTTAATAGAGTCAGGAGAACTGGCAGGGAAATGAGATTGAATGCCCAAATAGGAGAGTATGATATGACTGCTGTTATCTTGGACCTAGGATCAGAGGTAAATGTCTTAACTAAGCAAACTTGGGAACAAATAGGAAAACTTACCCTTGATTGGTCCCCTATACAGTTGAGATTAGCCAATCAGCAGAAGATTGTGCCCCTAGGAAGACTCCCTAGTGTACCAGTAGATATTGATGGAGTCAGTACCTTAGTTGACTTTGAGGTAATTGAAATAATTGATGACAGCAACCCCTATCCCGCACTACTAGGCATTGAATGGGCAATATATATTGATGCAGTCATCAACTTGAAGAAGAGGCAGATGACTTTCGAAGGGAAAGGAATGAGAGTCATAGTCCCATTAGATCCTTCTCAAGGAGAGAGATACACAGAGCCAGTAAGAGATGAAGAACAGGATGCTTTGGACCACATCTACAATATCACAGCTGAGGAAGAAGATTATGTTGATCCTACTGCCGAAGGTATCATGGATTGACAGTGTGACAGCTCCTGCATGACGGATTCAGATGATGGGTTAGAAAACTGGCAGAACAGACTTTATGAGCTGCATGGACATAGATGTGCTAGAATTACCAAATCTATAAGATGGCTTGGTGTATAGATACCAGATTCACAGAAAAGGGAGACTCTGGATTCAGTATTCAGAGTCACAGCAGCCAGACGGTGGAATGGCCATCAGCAGAACAGTCCTAGTTGGGAAGCTCGTCAGAAGTTCCTTCGCCTGAGAATTATGGATCAGCCCCAGGAGGTGCAAAGCAGGTTTGATGGGAAAACTAGCCCTCAGGAATATGTGGCACAGTGCCATGAATCATGGCAGCATGTATTTCAGGAAGTATGGGTACATAGGTTTGTACATACTTTGGAACCAATAGCAAAGAACTGGTACGCGGAGGCTGAGCTTCGCCAGGATACTGTAAGTTGGGATCCTCTTGTTGATAGTTTTGTGCTTACCTTTTCTACTAATAAAGTTTGTCCAGCTTTAGATGCAGCTATCAGGTTGGTCCATATTAAGGTATTGGATGCTCAAGAAATAGTAAAATATCGGCCTGATGGGACAACACAAGAAGCTCATGCAGTCAAATATTATAACCTCGCAATTGACGAGGATGATGATCCACGTAATATTGGTATTCCTGAGTCAGAAGAACACTGTGACATACACGGACCAGCAGCCGAAGCCCTTGAAGTGACTCAGCCCCTGAAGACGCGGACAGTCAACATTGGATCAGAAGACCAACCTCAGTATGCTACCAGTGGAGATTATTGGGATGAAGACATGGCAAGCAAAGCGACCCAAATTCTCCATGAGTGTCGGGACTTATGTCTGAGGAAGTTCCTGAAAATAAGTGGAGTCAATGAAGCTGTGGATGGCATTTTGTCGTGGGTCGAAGCTTGACTCCATGTCGCAGAGGGTGTCCAGCGGTGTCGAATGTCCTTATTAGCGCGCAGCCACAGCTACGGCTTGCGCCGAAGAAGGAAAGGTCTGTCGGAACTTCAAAAATGACCATTAGAAGAAATCAAATTTGGCGGCGCCGGTACGTTCTCTGTATTAACTTCCTGTATTAATGCGATCTTGGAAAATCTACCGCTGTATGGACAAGATCTCTGTCAGACTTGGTGCCATCAATGCATAGTTATGACAGATTTCAGGGATAGATTCTATAAGACACCCACACCCGCAAGGTTTGCATTCTTCAGTTTCTTAAGTTTTACAATTGCATCCATGTCCGCTGATCGTGAGCTCCAGGAACTATTGAGAGATTTTGAGTAGACAGGGTTGCCGAACCTTTTCCACCAACCACCTGCATCTGCTCCCCGTGAAGAAACTCCCTCAGCACCGACTCAGCCAATGTAGACACGATCTTCCTGAAAGAAGTTCAAACCTGAAGTTCGTTCTAAGCACAACGAAGACCACCATAAGCAATCAGGGAAAACACCAGAGGACCCCGAGATGCCTCCATCTGGGTCAGCAGAGGTCCCACCGGAAGAAGATGAGAACATTGCACCGAAGCGTCCATCGTATCTTCCACCAGTTCGACTAGGAGTCCAGCCACCTTGGAAACTAAAGAAGTTCACATTACGCACCCCTTCGCTGCCCCCGGGTGTACAGTTGGTCGGGACCATGACAAGGAAAATAGACTGGCTTAAGTATGCCGACCATGACACGAATGATCGTGGAAAGTTTCCACAGTTCGCCCCAGCACAATACTTGCATTTTGTCAAATATCCAGAGACTAACGTGACATTGCTGGAAGTAAAACAGTGGGCTGCTAGCTTGGATAAAGCTGGTCTGCTAAAGATGCTCGATGTTCCCCATTTTGGTCGCAGCACACAGGTGACCATAGTGGTCAAGCAGCTACTGGCATTAGTACATGACGGCCACCTATGGATAGGAGATAAAAAAAATTCCTATTAATGGTGAACTCATTCACAGGATCATAGCCTTACCAATAGCAGGACCTGATCCGGGGACCGAATTTCCTTCAAAGCATGAGGATACAAAGCTCGCACAAAGCATGAAGGAACGCTTCGGCTTGACAAAGGGAAAACGAGGGTGTCACACTTTCGCAATTCAACAACATAACATTCGCTTCGCAGTTGAGCTTCTAGCATGCAAGCTCATGCGAAAGTGCAGACCATATGAAGTGCCTGCCCCGGTTATCAGAATTGCTACGAATTGTGCCAAAGTCTATAGTTACAACTGGGAAGCATATATCGCGAAGGAATTCCTTGAAGACATCCATGACACGCAGGAGAAAGGTAGGCCCTTTCACTATTCCTGGTTGATAGTCCTCATCGCCCTGGTAGGATGGCAAGAACCTACCGAGGCACAGTTTGCTGCTATACCTCCGGACATGCCTGGCGCAGTACGGTACACCTCTCTGTGGGTTTCCCAGGATAAAACCCTACAGCAGATGACAAACTGTGTATTTTCCTTTTATATGATGAGTATCTCGTATGAGATCACGAAAACCCCTCGGATCAGTAATGAGTTATTCTCTCAATACGACGGCACAGCCTATTTCAGCACCGACATGCATCATATTTTCATCCAGGCCTGCGTGGATCAAAAGCATCAATGGTTTAAGTTACCATATGTAGTGACCAAAGAAGACATCCTCGCGGTTGTTCAACAGTGGCCGGCGGAATGGTTGAAGGAAGCAGGGACAAAACCCACCATTCCAGTTCCCCCAGTTACCAATCTGGGCGTAGGCCCTAGTCATACACATCAGCAAGACCCCCCTGAAGATAGTGAAGAACAAACTGAGTCGCAGCAGAGTGGAAGCGACCAGGGTGGAGATGATGGTAATGAAGAAGAAGAAGAAGAATCGATTCAAACTGCTTCAGACCCTAATCGGCAAGATAAGCGCAAGATGCCAGAACCAGAGGAAGTAAACAAACCCCATTCCCAAAAGAAAATGAAGGCATCGAAGATTTAAGAATATTGTCAAGGAGCCCATCCTGACAAGTGAGGAGCTTGTTCAGGCTCTAGCGAAGTCCACAGAAGTGCTCACCAAGAAATGGTCAGAATTCGCAGATATACATTTGCAGGCCATCACCAAGGTAGCAAAACACATTTCGGAGTTGAAGGACTTAGCAGAAAAGTCACTGACTAGTGCCTTAGCAAGCAGTGCCTCAGTAAGCGTGCAGCCAGACCTAAGACAATGGCCGGCCAGAGATAACAAAGGACAAGTGTCGAGCGCCGCTCTCATATTAACAGATGCAGCGTCTCGTTCGAAGATGAGTATGAAGGTTGGAATAGATTATACTAAGCTATCCATGACGGAGTTGCATCTCTGTCAGTCAGCAATTATGAAAGAAATCCAGGCACGAGGCCAATATTCGCAAAAACAGTTAGAAAATGCCGTAATTCAGTAGCAGGGCTTCACAGTGCAGCTGGAGGCAGCGGAGTAGAGAAAAAGGGATGCAGAATGTAAGCGGATTACGCTGGTACGAGTTTTGGATGGGGCATGTCGAAGTCTTCCTGAATTCGATGTACAGGTGGTAGAAGAACCAGAACAAAGATTAGTCAGGTTGAAAGACTACGCACAGCAGTATCGCAATGAAATAGAGAAGCTCAAAGCAGAACACAAGGCCCAGATTGTGGAGCTTCAACTCTGCATCACTCCGGAGAGCCTGCCGGAGGTCAGGGACCAACGCCGAGCAGACATTCAGGCCTCCGTAGCAAAAATATCGGATACTGCGAGCAGCGCAGCAAAGCTGTTAGAAGACAGTGTTGAGGCTTGGACCACCCTGCAAGAACATCCAAAAGTCGAACAGCTGCAAGAAACCATCAGGCAGCGACAGATGGAGTTGGACACAGTAAAAGCAGAAAATAAGACTCTGCCGCCTATGGAGAAAATGTTCAAGGTAAAGCGAAGTAATGAACTCCAGCAGGAAATTGAGTCATGCAGAGCAAAAGCAACAGAAGTGGAAAATTCTATGCAGCCACTTATCAGCGAAGCTTTCGAGTTGAGTACTGCTGTGGACACCCAACTCAAAGTTCTGAAGGAATATGCTGCATTTGCGCAGGCAAAGGCCGGCGAAGCATCAGCCGTAGTATTGCAGGAGTTGGTCAAAAAGGAGCAAGCCACCGACAATATCATGCGTGGCCTCAACAAGCAGTTCGCTATCTTTGCTGACAAAGTTCGCCTACCAGAAGAGCAGCAGAGTGCCCCAGGATGGGCCACTGGTGAGTCTTAGGGGCCTGTTGGGGTGCGCACCTTAACAGTCCCTAATTTTGGTAACTCTGTGGTTTTTGTGGAAGTTGTAAGCGGAGTTACGACTCAAAATATTCTTAGGGGTGTCGGGGTTGAGTCAAAGTCCTCTTTTTGTAATAAACCCATGGTTTAAGTCCAGGGTTTAGGGTTTGGGGTGCCCATGGTTTAAGCCCATGGTTTTGTAATAAGTGCACTATAAATAAGCACTCTTGTAAAGAAGTCAGGTTAGGATTTTTGATGTAAGATGAATTGATTCGGAGCTAAGGCTATTTTGTAAGAGAAGGTTAAGTCCCAGCTGTGTGCGTGGACGACCTCTGCAGCTGTGTGCGCAGAGGGTTTTGGGTGATAAAGGAAATCTGCAACTGTGTGTGTAGAGGCTTGAAGCTGTGTGCACGGCTTTGAGGAATTGAAGGAATCTGCAGCTGAGTGCGCAGATTAGAACTGTGGTTTTTGTAAAGAGTTGAATAAAACATAGTTCTGTGGACGTAAGCCCTACACTGGGGGTGAACCACGTTATATCATGTGTTGTGGTTTTTGTTGTGTTGTTGTTTCATTCTTTATGCATTGATAAATATACATTTGATAAGTAAGATTACTGCTAAATATTAACTTCGCTGGAATTCCCAGTAAAGGGTTAAGCAAGGCACTGTTTGTTTATCTAACCGTGAAGCTAAATAAGTAACTATTAAAGCTGTGCATTGTATGATTATAAGTGTTAAGAAGCTAAAGGTATAGTAATATCCCTCTTCTACTTGCAGAAACCTGATTCTGTGGCACCCCATAGCTGTTTCGGGTGATACTGCAACCTGTTCGCGGGTTGTTGCCGGAAGGGCCAACACTGTGGGTATTTTGTTAGTGCGAAGTTAATGGTATAAAGCCCGGGTCTGCCTTATAGCCCAACAATATGGAATATGGAAATGATAATAAATCAAAGTATAATACCCTACAGATTAGAACTACGCTATATTGAAAATAAATGAACAAAAAGTAAAAAATTGACACAGACGCAAATCCCCCCAGGGGGGATGGTGAATAGGCTCAAAAGAGCCTATTCGAAAGGACCTTTTTATTTTATTAGCAGTGATTTACAATATCAGAAAATTGAAATTGATTCACTTTGGTCCTTGTTATCTGGGATCCAAAGGCTTACAACAAGATTGTAACAAGTTAAAATTAAAACACAGTGGTGGGGGAAGCTTCCGAGAAGCTCTGGTTCGTCCAAGAGTCAAAAATTGGGCAGGGTCTCCTTCTCTTTTTTGTTAAAACTCCTAAAAAATAGTGAGCAATTAAAATCAAATGTGCCCAAACACACTTTAAAAGTGTTTTGGGTCACCGCGCTAGTTACCGAAAAACAACTAAGTAAAAATTGTTAAACGAGGGTAATCTAGTTTTGCAAAAAGGAACCAAGGAAAGCAAGATTTCATTGGGATCTTGGCTTTCTATTTGGGAAGCCAATGAGATATGCACTTTTTTTGTAGAATATGAAACTTTAAATTACAGCAAAGGAAACTACCTTATTAGCAAGCTACAAATTTTCTTTAAAATGCTTGCAAAAAAGAGGGTAATTTCAACTAGATCTCTTAAAATATAACTTTATATGCAAAAAGGAACTGAGATCTAAACTTGAGAAAAGGATATTACTAACTAGATCTATATGTGATTTTCTTAATGAGACATATCTAAACAATAAGATTCTTTAATAGTAACCAATTTGAAGAAAATTTAAGATTTTGAAGGAGGAAGAGGAGAAGAGAAGTGCTGGTAGCCTTGAAGATCCACCATGGAGCTTTCAGGTGGAATGTTGAGGGACTATGCCTTTGGATGGTTTTGGAGAGAGTAAAGAATCAAACTAGATTAGCATCCTCTCCAATCTAGGAACCTGCAACTGGAATCAAATACTTGTCGAAATACTTGTGAGATTTGATTAGTACATACACAGAGATTCAGAATAACATGCATATAAACTTATAAAACATGCTGAATCTAGATCTCTAAACATGCATCAAAGGAAAGAGATGGCCAATAAACTTATTGAAAAGCACCTTTCCTATCAATATTATAATAAGCTTATTATCAATCTTAACAATGAATCCATAAACAATCAGAAAATTATGAACATAGATACAGGTTACCTCAGTAAAAAATGGCAATGCTCATCCACACATACAATGGAATAACACCGTCTTTCCTCCAAAGCTTATATTTATTTCAAATGAATAATAACAACAATACAATAGCAGTAGCACCTCAATCCTAGTTCTAACTATCTTGGAAGAGGCAGCTTGTGCTTTGATTTATACAAAAACTAGGAGATCTAGCCCAGGGGGGCACAAATCCCAAGGAGACAAACCAAATCAGCTGATGGACAGTCAATCAATGCATATCTGAAACTAAACTGATCCCACTTGTCAACCAGGGGGATGATTGAGCTGACACATCAACCCATAAACTGACACATCAGTCCACAGAGCTTCTAGGAGAGTCCACACGTGTGGAGGAGAGAGAGAGGGCGCAATTCCCCATAAAAGCTACTGAAGATCAACTTTGGATCTGATTTGATCACCTCCTTCAGTCAAGGAGTTGTCAGATCTAGTCAATCTGGTTCAAATATGATTGATTTCAATCAAATCAACTGAGAATCCCCTGATCTAGGATTCTGGATTTGCTCCATTATTCATCAATTTATTAATTAAAATAATCAATAATTGGTTTTTTGGGGATTTCTGACATGAGTGATGGAAAATCACTCAAAACTAGGAAATAGTGGGTCCATGGGTTTACATGGTGCTCTTAGCTTGAAAATGAGCACCTACATGACTGGAACTGATTATTTGGCCCACTTTTATTACAAAATCAATTTTTCCAATTAAACTATTAAAAAATAGCCTAAGTTTTGGAAAAATTAAATTTTAATAAAAAACACTGAAAAAATTAAAAAAATGAAAAAATGAAAAAGCCTAGGGGGACTTAGAAATGTTCATATGACTCGATCATGATGCCTAGCATGTTTATACATTGACACATAGACTCTAATAATCTCAATAGGCCTAAATGCCAAGCCAACCACCCCAAATTTGGAGGTATGGAGTGAAAAACTCAGAAATTATCAATCGTTTATTCAACAACCATAATAACCAAGGGAAAAAACACCCTGGGATGATCGGATTGACAAGTAAAGTCTAAGAGACTGAGTCTTTTACATACGCTATCATGCTAGAAAATTTATTACAATTCCCCCATGGGGTATGAACATGTGATATAGTACAACAAGCGCTTCCCAGAAGTACTTCCAAAGGTCTTCTGAAGTCTGAACAAGTTATCCTTGTTCGGTTCACCAGGCTCACTTGATAGAAAACCGCTAAGTACAACTTAGGTGGTAACATTCTGGCTCCATCTAGGGACACATTCTCTGACTAATCTTTTGTTCAAAGGAGAGGATGTGAGAACTCCGGAATCTCTAGGTCTTGCATAGCAATTAGAGTTTGTCAGTAACATGTATATACAAAATTAACTATAAAAGCAAACTAATGTACGTAATTAGTCTATGATGTGTAAAAGGGAATATTTTACAAAAATAATATACAAAGGAAAATTTTCAAACATGGTACAAAATAACTATAATACAACAATATCTATGATACAACAACATGATATATAAAACTTAAAAATACATGTAGGGAAAGCTTTAGAAATTGGCCCTGAAACCACCGATGCCAATAAAGGCATCAAACTGTCTCGACAAAAAACAACTTGTGGAGGAAACTATTCACTGGAAGGCTCAGCCTTTCTCCTTCTAGGTCATTTAGATAGAAGGAATTCGTTCCTTCTATTTCATCGATGATGTACAGTCCCAACAATAAGCTGTCGAGCTTTCCATGTTTACCAGGTTTCTCCCGTCGTTTGTCCCAACGCAAAACTGTGTCACCTACTTGGAAGGATCCTGGCCAGGTATACTTATCAAAGGTTCTCTTGACCTTGTCTAATTTTTTGATACTCTGGTCAAGGTAATTTCTTCTACTCTCATCTAGCTCGATCAACTGGTTTATTCTGTTCTGAATGGCCTCCTGATCTGAGATGAAGGTCTGGAGAAGATGATATACTGGAAGCTTTAAACGGACCGGTAAGGTGACATCTAGGCCATAGACTAGCTCGAAAGGGCTCCTCCCAGTTGAACTTTTCTTGGTGATTCTGTCGGCCCATAACGCTAATTTGATCTTGCTATCCCAAGCCTTCTTATTGTCACCCACAATTTTCTTGATTATGGTCATTAAGTTCTTGTTACTTGATTTAGCTAGACCATTTCCTTGGGGATAATAATTGGATAAGTGGGATAGGACAATGTCGTACTTGAAATAGAAAGATGACATCTCGGAGGAAACAAAGCATGGGCCATTATCCGTGATGATTCTGGCTGGAACACCGAATCTTGTGATAATCTTATCTTCTAAGAAATCCATGACTATAGCATCGGTTGCCTTCTTGGTGGGTATCGCCTCTACCCACTTGGTAAAATAATCAGTGGCAGTAAGAATCCAAGAATAACCATTTCTCGAGTTATCTTTGAACTTACCGATGAAATCAATCCCCCACTGGTGGAAAGGGGCTTGGACTACTATTGGATTTAAAGGAAAGGATTTCATTTGTTTCTTTTCGGTGAATAACTGACACTGGGGGAAAACTCTGACAGCCTTGTGCACATCTGAAAATAGGTTCGGCCAATAGTAGCCTGCTCTGAGGATTTTATGGGCGGTTGTTCTTGCTACAAAATGTCCACCACAAAATCCTGAATGGAACTCAACCATGAGTTTTTTGGACTCAGGTTCATCGACACATCTAAGTATTAAACCATTGGGGTTTCTCCAACCCAAACCATCTTTTGTTAAACAATACTTATTTTCTTTTAACCTTAATGCTCTTCTTTTATGGCCAAGTAAGTGATCAGGGCATGTAAGGTTGCGGAGGAAAAATATGATGTCGGTGTACCAAGGGTGCTGCTCTAATCTCTGAAGCTCATCTGATACACTTTGTTCTGAGTCACTGTTCTGGCAGATTATTCCTAAGGACTTTTCATTTCCTTGGGTCAACATCTTTGCAAGACCCTGTCCCTTAATTAACTTAGTAGGTTTTATCTCCAAATCATATTCTTGAATCTTTGAAACCCACTTACCCCTAATTCCTACTACAATCTTGTTGAGACATGATATCCTTGACAATTGCATGGGGTACATACCCAATGATTTTGGAGTAACCTACATAAGTTCTAAAATGTTTAAGGGACTTGACAAGAGCATAAGCCTGTTTCTCCATGGTGGTATACTTCAACTCTGAATTTTTCAAGGCTCTAATCATAAAGGCTATAGGTTGCTCTTGTCCCTCCTTATTCTTTTGAAGCAAAACACCGGAAATGGTGTCTTTTGAGGCATAGGAAAATATCTAGAATTCCTTGGCATAATATGGACTAATCAAGACCAGGGACATGGATATGGAATTTTTGGTAGAATTGAATGCAAATTTCCCTTCATCCGTCCACTCAAACTTAGCATATTTCTTTAATAAATTTTGTAGAGGTTTCATTAATTCTGCTAAATTTGGGATGAATCTTCTTATGAAATTGATCTGACCATTACAACACTGGAGAGATTTTAGATTCTAAGGCAAGGGAACTTTCTTAATGGCTTCAACTCTCTCAGGATCAACCTTGAAACCATCCTTAGAAATGATGTGCCCCAACAACTTGCCTTCATCAACTCCAAAGATTGACTTGGCGGGGTTCAAGGAAATACCATATTTCCGACATCTTATAAAAACCTGCCTAAGATGACTTATGTGGTCA
The DNA here is from genome assembly GCA_001517045.1 of Pseudotsuga menziesii. Lineage (NCBI taxonomy): Eukaryota > Viridiplantae > Streptophyta > Pinopsida > Pinales > Pinaceae > Pseudotsuga > Pseudotsuga menziesii. The sequence continues at coordinate 1,299,304 of LPNX010039509.1, read as the reverse complement.
GATATTTCCTTTGAAAAAATAGTTAAGTCATCTTGATATATTTCAATTATTTTTCCTATAAGTTCTTTGAAGGAAAAATCCATTGCTCTTTGGAAGGTGGCACCAGCATTAAATAAGCCAAAAGGAATTCTTAAAAATTTATAGGTACCCCAAGGTGTGGTGAATGTAGTCTTATGTTGATCCTCCTTATTTACCAACACCTGGTTATAACCGGAAAAGCCATCCAACATGGACATCATTCCTGATCCTGTTACTCTTTGAAGCAATGTTTCCATGTCGGGTAATGGGTAATTATCTTTGAGGCATGATGTATTCATATTTCTAAAATCTATACATATTCTAATTAACCCATTCTTCTTTTTGACTACAACTAAGTTGGAGCACCAAGATGAATGTCTTGTAGGTGCTATGATCCCTGCTCTTAACATCTTCTGAAGTTCCTTCTACACAATGGGGGCCAACTTAGGATTTATTCGCCTAAGTTTTTGTCGAAAATGTTTGACCTCCTTAGCTTCTTCTGTGAGGGGAATAGTGTGTTTGTTACAGAGAGAAATTCCTATGGCTTGGGGTACCACTACAGA
>LPNX010039509.1:1272669-1298538 GCA_001517045.1 Pseudotsuga menziesii | reverse complement strand
GCATATGGAAGGCCAGGAGTCGAATGAGTCGGATCCATGTCAAGGAAAACTCCAAAAGGATTTGGACTATGCACACATCCCGATGTACGCGGTTATAAGGGTCAAACCCGTGTATGTACGTGGTTATCGGGGAAAAAGCCGCGTATATCATATTTTATATAGTTTTTAGGGATGATTAAGGAAACATCAAAGGATAAAATATGGTCCATGGGGTCTAAAGAGTCTGCAGCGGGACAGGGGAAGGCCATACAAAGTGTGATTCACCTAGAGTGGTGAAATCCGCTATAACAGATGCCCCCTAATGTGTGAGGTCAGAGGGGTCATACGATGGCCGAAATACATTATAAGTCCATACCAGAAGTGGAGTGATGAAGGATCCCAAATGGAAGACCAGCCACCCAATAAACATAGTACAATGATACAACTCTACATATAACTGCAAGTACATATAGCAGTCCCGGATACATAAGAGTACAATGGCCATGAATAGGCATAATACATGATATCACATATGTGGTCATCGCCACGTACAATATACATAGATCATAATCTCCATGATGAAGATATACAAAGGACCATGATCTCCAAAATGGTTGAAGATATACAATAGATCAAGATCTCCATAGTGGCTGGAAATGTCTGACATACACTGGAATCAAGTCACGAGAGCTGAAATCTCATGAACACTGACATGATCAAGGAGGTAGCATATAAGAGATGCCACCAATCTGGAAGGTATTCTACACAACCCACTACGAGTACATGTCCTACTATGCGAATAGAGGTGTCGAGGTCGAACATAGTAGTCCATCGTCTGATTACCGGTCATTGATGTATACCGTTAACAGATGCAAGATTACCCACCGATAATGATAATGGGAATCAAAGTACTAGAGTGCAAACTAACAAGTGTGAATAGATGTGTTGAGGTCGAACACTTGAGAGAATCCATCGATCAGGGGACATTGATGTATTCCCAATAAATTTTCGATGGTGAGAGAACCTACCACTGATGACTGCAAGTCTCAAGGCACTCAACAGGACTCTAGATTCCAATCCCAGAATAAATGATCTGAAGTTGATGGGATCAAATCCGTTGGAAGGAGGGCATTAAGGCATCCTGCATCATCCAACACGAGGTACTCAGCAAATCTGTCTAATGTGGAAGGACTCGATCATAAAGTGCACGAACCAGTAACTGTACCGGGAATGGCCGACATGCAAAGTCAAGATAAGTGAGGAATGGCCGACACAGGTTTCAAATTCCTTCGAACAAGAGCATAACGATGTATGGTGACTGAATGAAGGCAGCATAGACTCGATATACAAACTGGGACATCTCTGTGACACAGGAGGCATCAACAGAGGCTCCATAGGGACTGGAAGCTTAACCAGTCGGTGGATATAAACTCAGATAAACGAGTACAGCTCCTAAGTCAAACTATAACCCAACCAATGGATGTGATATATAGTGCTCTGTTCGAAGGCAACATGACTCAAAAGCTGCCAAAGATAACATCTTTCCTTGTCCGGCTTTTTGGTTTTTTGATTTTTTTTGGACTTTTTCAGTTATTTGAAAAGCTTGAACAAAGAATAAAATAGCTTTATAGTTACAAACTAGGAGGAGATGAGTGTCATAAGGGCAAACAAACTAGTTCCAAGTAGTGGAACATACCTATGCTCAATGCAAGGATACATGTGTAGGATATCGACAATCGGGGGAAAATCCCCTCCCGGTAAAAAGGGAAATCAAGCTATGAAGGATATAAAAATGGCTCTGCATGGCTAGACATGAGACAAGCTCGGGCTATATGGCTGAAACGCAATGTCAGGGGAGCCGGCATAAAGCTCAATAAGGCAAGAAAAGCTCATGATAATGCATTCACAACTTGACATAAGGGGATTCTGGAGGGAAATAGGCTGTTAGAATAATCAACCCATAGTTTACCCATTTAGACATTAATTTAATTATTTCTGTCTTATTAGCCTAGTTCATGTGTCCCACCTTGTGCAAGTTGTCTATTACCTATCCATAGTGGTCAAACTTGCCTTATTTGACTCATGTAGTGCATGTGAAATCCCAAGGAATCAAATCTGCTTTATTCTAGGCCTCCTAGGCACCCTTCTGCTTTTTCTGGTTTATTCCCTGCTTTTTCAGTGTTTTAAGGCAAATAGAAAAGCTAGACTAGGTGAGGTGAACTAGTTTTTTTTCCTCTTCATCCTCCACTCTTTTCTCCATGCAAAAGCACGTATGAGCTGCCATTCCACCACTCTTTAGCTTTCCTAAGACATTTTGCTAATTCATGAGCTCCATGACAGATTTGGGATCAGCTTTTTACACCTATGGGGGATTTGCTTATTTTTAGTAAGCCTGCTTTATGCTAGATTCGAATTGATCCTCATGCATTCAAATCCCTGATGTATTTTATTTATTCAGAAACCTATTATGATACAGGGTTGGCTATTGTACACTGATTTAATACAGTTTAGTGTTCAGCTCCAATTTCAGTGTCTTTTGTGAGTGATTTTGCATGATCAATTGTTAATTGTTGTGAGTAAAATTAATCTATCACTAGGTTCAATTTCCACACAGGCCAGCATAATATCAAGAGGATTATGAAGCTCTTGCGAAATGTCATGGCAGTACTATACAACGGACTCCTAGACCTAAGAGAGAACTCACAGCATGGGAACCAAATGCAAAAAGGAGCTAACTAGGGCACCCATGTAAAGGAAATCTATACCATTCACATAGTACCACTTCTAACAGCAGCATGAAGGTTTTGTGATACCATGGAATGGGTTCGTACCTAAGGTTCATATGGAACGGTAATAAGGCAATGCATAAGTGCAAGCGGATGTAAAATCCTACCCTATATGCCAGTTCAGACATAATACCTGTGATAGGCACAAACGGGTCGAAACCTCAGAGAGAGTGTACAAAAAATGGATCCTACATGACAACCATATTAGTCCAAAACAACCCAAGATATTCAATAAAGAATCCAAACTATAGGGAGGAATAATCATGACAAATGCACCCAAAGGAAACAATGCGGTGAACGATGGGACATAAAAAGGAAAGTAAGGTGCAGATCCAATGTTCACACATCCACTACCACCCCCATGAGGATGACCACTGGTGTAAAGACTGAGCGAAAAATAAAAATCCTCCACAAATGGAGTAGAGGATGGAAGATGACCATTCCCAAATCTATGAGCACGGTAAGGGGCTGTGATGCCCCCAAGTCTAACACCAGGGTCCGTAATAGGACCAAGACGGGTGATAGGATACCAGGCATGCCGAAAATAAAAGGACCCAAACTCAAGAGAGAATAACTATACTCAAGTAACCATGATCCCAAAGGCCAACTAGCGCACAAAGAGCACACTCCTAAGAAAATCTACAGCCAAAATACAAGCAAACCAAGGGGAGGATATGTGAGCTCCCGAATGCAGTAGGTATGTCTCACCTAGGAGAGGCTCGAAACTCCCGTACACTACAAGCAGAGGTACATAACCAATTATAGTGGCCCTCAGCTTCAACGCGTAAAGCAACTGTGCTGTCTGACCTCTACCTGGCTGAGACACCTGCAGAATAACCTCTACAAGTACCCCCTCGATATCCTAGGTAAGGTCACTAAGGTCAAATCAATATAATCAAAGATCAAGAGGACAGTCGCAGGAAATATTGACCGTATGGGCAGGGTAGCAAAGGCCGAAACTCTCGAAAGAGCCCCCAGATACGAATACAATCCTGGAAATATCTCCGGTGCTACTCAGTTATGACTAGGGGTCATCCCAATCAATAACCGCTCACACTGCCTCGTGCTTAACTCCTGTTTGAGAGGAGGATCCTGAGAACGATGGTTATACCAAGGATTTCACACACTCCCTAGACAAACACCTAGATGTTGTTGTTTAGTGATCTTGGAGAATTGACTTACAATGAAATATTCCAAGATCCTAAAACCTAAGCTTGTTGGTGCACCCTAGAAAAGAAAAGAGTGTAATTCATTTTAATTAGCGTTGATTTTAGTTGGCTGTAATTACTCAAAGGGAAATGGCCGTGCAACTAGTGATATGAAGACTCAGTAGTGAAATAAAAGTGCACACCATAACAAACAATGCTAAGTGCAATCTTTGTCAAATGAAAAATAGGGTATGCCACTACATGAGATGCATAAATATATATTCCTTTCTGAATGCCAATGCAATCCTTCCTATATGAAAGCCTAAACACAACTCTCATCCAAGCAATCCAATGCAAGTACCTCCTCAAATCCATATCTAAGATGCAACTAAGAGTGCAACTACTTTGTATTTTTCAATATAAAAGAATGAAAAATGTAATAAAAGTCATCTAAAATTCTGAGTCTTTGCAGCAAGTAAAAAAGACAAGCCCAGCAAGACACCGAGACAAAAAGAGTAATGCACTAATGGCAAAACAAAAAGGAAAAATGACTAAAACTACTTTCAAAGAAAAATCAATGAAAAAGCGGTCTCTGGTTGTAAAAGAAGCATCCAACAGACAACATCAGACCCAAGGAAGACCCAACCACACTCACAACCCACCCATCAACTTCCCACAACATCAAACTCACCAAAAGGGAGGATGTATGCGACTGTATAAAGAACATCTGCGTATGTACACAACTTTTGGCGAAAAACCTGAGAGAATACGTGGATTTTGGCCAAAAACCTACGTGTATACGTGACTTTTGGCCAAAAATCCGTGTATGTACGTGACTTTTGGCCAAAAACCTGTGTATAGAAGGAAGGCAGTGGTAAAAAGCAGGCCACATGTCAAACAAATAAAGGGGAGTGTCAATGGATGAACATACAATAAAATGCAACACAGAAACAAAAAGAAACAAAGAGCAAGTCAATAATATCAAGCCCATTGTGCTGGTAAACCCCAAATAAAAACAAGGGACATCCCCAGCGGAGTCGCCAATTCTGTTACGGAGAGAAATTCCTATGGCTTGGGGTACCACTACAGATAGCTTTGACTCCAGAAATCAATCTTTCCCAATATGCAATAGAAATAAAATGTCTAACACTAAAGGATCAGACCTCGTACCTTATTCCGGATGGTTGAAGTAGATCCCCGTTGAGCTTTCCAATCTTCAGCTTGAATTGATATAATACTTCCTCAACAACAAGTAAACAATACAAGCATACTATATATCATGGTGTTAGATCTATTCTAGCATATATAATCAATAATGTAAAAGCATTTGACATATTCCAATGGATACAATATTCAATCAAACACACATCATTGGACAGGAAAAGATAGTTCTTATTAATATAAATCAGAAATTACAAGATAGATACAACCTCTGACGACACGTCTGCGAATCGGAGAAACTGAATCCCCCACTTGGGCTTCCACCACCTCAATCCTCCATCTCACGATAGCAAGCTCACTAGCAAAAGGCAAGCTTGGGAAGAACACAAAAGTGCTCCAAAGGGACAAAGGGATGTAGACTCAAGCATAAATTCCGGCAACAATGGACTATAGTTTCGTTGCTCTCAATCTCTCTATCTGCCTTCAATGTACCAAGGGGTTCCTTATATAGCTTCACAAGGGATAATGAAGGGTCGAATCCGAGCGATCTCAAGGCATATGGAAGGCCAGGAGTCGAATGAGTCGGATCCATGTCAAGGAAAACTCCAAAAGGATCTGGACTATGCACACATCCCGATGTACGCGGTTATAGGGGTCAAACCCGCGTATGTATGTGGTTATTGGGGAAAAATACGCGTATATCATCTTTTGTATAGTTTTTAGGGATGATCAAGGAAACATCAAAGGATAAAATATGGTCCATGGGGTCTAAAGAGTCTGCAGCGGGACAGGGGAAGGCCATACAAAGTGTGATTCACCTAGAGTGGTGAAATCCGCTATAACAGTGTTGAAACATGTCCTCCCGATAGGCTTTAAGCTCATCATAACTAAAGGACAACACATCTCTATACTCTTTGATTAAGTTGATCAAATTGTTCCTTTCCTTTTCTGAAGTACCCTTTCCAATTTTTATTAACTTGGGGTCCTTGTCAATTCCTATGTTTATTTCCATATAATTCCAATTTTTTATTTCTTCTTTTTGTTTTTTATGATGATCCTGTCGATCAAAAAGATTCTCGAAAGCTATAAGGCTACTTGGGATGTGATTCCTTACATTATCCTCGCACTCCTGATACTCTTTACCCTCCTGCTGATAACTGATCTTGCAACCTTCAAACTCTTGTAGGTTGTGGATGAATCTCAAGAGTTTCTCATCATCTTTAAACAACTTCCAGTGATCTATATTATCTGGAATTGAAGGTCTAAAACTAATTTCCATCTTTCCATTCCCACTAATCATTTCATCTGATGGCTGGAGGGTGGATGATGCTACTACCAATTTATCTGCTAACCCATTCATTTCCCTATGGATCTTTTGAATGTTGAGTGCATCAAACCACTCCATAGTGTCCCATGTGGAATTTCTATACTTTCTTAGTCTGTCATTTTTGCATTGATACTGATTCTTAATTTGGAGGACAACTATATCTGAATCACCCTTTATGTTCAACATCTTTATCCCCATATCATTAGCAGTTTCTAACCCTAGGAGCAATGCCTCATACTCGGCTACATTGTTTGATGCTTCCAACTCTAACCTGAAAGCAAAGTTGTAGACTTTATTTGAAGGAGAAATGATCATGATGCCCGCACCTTTTCCGGCTTTGGAATAAGCCCCATCAAAGTGAATTTTCCAAACTTCATCAATCTTTTCATTTTTAATGTTTTCCTTAATAGGGGCCATGAAATTTGACAAAATAGCATAGTTTCCAAAGTTATCAGTGAAATGAACAAATTCATTTTCGGGCTTCTTAGGGTTTTCTACATGTCATTTCCTTAGCTTATCTCTATGGAGAATCACCCTAGTGTTCTCTGATGCAGGTATAGTAGCATATGTCCAATCCATTTGAATGTACCCAGCAAGAGTTGTGGCCCATTTTCTAGATAACAACATACCCCAATTATCTGGAACATCTATCACTACTACATCCATCGACATGTTGATATCAGGATACTTGGCCAACTTAACTTGTAAATTTAATATTATCCATACGACTTCAACTTCTCTTGCATCCATAGCACAAACATTGTGGTAGGGTCAGGTGACCCTTAGATTTAGCTGTTCCATTACTTTTCTTGTCATGACATTTGATGAAGCACCTGAATCTAACATGTAGTTATGAAGGAGAAGGTTGTCAACTAAGAGGGAGACATAAAAAGGTGGGTGGTATTCTCTTCTCAGATCAACACTGTTGAGGACTATAGGCATATCTATAGGTTCAATATGTTCAGCTTCAAATATAGCATTATTATTAGGAAGAGGATCCTCTTTGACAATATTATGAGCTTTACTTTGACTATCCTCTAAGGCTTTCAACAACTTTTATTTTTGACCAGGAATTTTAAGGACATCAGTTGCATAAACATGAATCTTAGCACTACTTATCCATTCTCCCATATCAACATTTGATTCAGGGATAACAGGAGGATCTAGAAGGGGAGGAGCGGTTACCTTTGGCTTGTACTATTTAGACAGTGATGGCTTCTCCTTTCTTTGATACACTGCTCCCTTGAATATAGCCTCCTTCATTTCCTTGATTGTTTCCGGAGAAGGCATTACACCATAAAAGTTGGAAAGGAGAATTTTCTTGTAACTATAATCTGTGGCCTGCTGCCAATGTTGGTTTGATAAAGGATAGGTTCATCCTACCATGTACACATGATCAGACTCACCTGATGTTGTTTCTTGATTACTGACCTCGGCCATTCCATGTTCTATAACTTGGTTTGCGATATAACAAGTGTTTTCTTGGTGGAATTGGTCACAAGGTCTACACCATGGAATGACTTCTTCTACCAGGTTAGTTGAGTCTAATTGGTTTGGAATTCTAGGTTCTTGCTGAGGAGCTTTCTTCTGATACATCTGATTCTGTTTAGGCTGAAAGTTCCTAGGTCCATTATTTCTTTCCATTGTGACTATTCTATTCTGAATATGATTCAGTTGTGCAGAATGATTTGCCATGATTTGGTTTTGATTAGTAACCAATTCTTTTATCATGTTAGTTACCTTTTCCATGGGTTTTTAGAGGTTTCCTTTTCCTCTAATTCAACATCTTTTCCCTTCTCTTTTTTGTATGAAGTGTTTCCCCTAGTGTAACCTAGAATGTTGGCTTTGCCTGAAGACTACATATTCTTTTCTATTTTCTCAGCCAATTCCTGAGCAGTTTTTAGATTGGCCAGCTCTTTGTCCCTCAACTGGTACCTCAAATCACCAGTGAAAGCTTTGATGTAAGATATGAGGATGGAGGCATCCTTTGGCTTGATTTCTCTAGGTAGGTCTGCAACCACATGCCTAAACTTAGTATTAAATTCATCAATGGTTTCATTCTCCATCTTCTTTATGTTATGAAGGGCAGCAAGCAGATGTCTTGGTTCTTTCTTTCCCCCCCATTTATTCTTAAAACCCTCTAGGAATTCATTAAGAGTTTTATATGAATCATCACCAAGGTCTAAGTACCATTCCACAGCATCATCCTCTAAGGATAAATCAAAGAGCTTCATTTTGACATCTTCATGGTTATGGGTAGCATCATTACAAAAACTGACCAGGTGCTTTTCAAACATTCGGATGTGAGACTTGGCAGTGATGGCATTATTTACCTGGAATATGGGGAGCTTCTTAATAGCATCATTTGGAATGTCATGAGGATTACCTGCTATCTGAGAAAAGTCAAGGGGTTTGTAAAATTCTGTCATTTCTTGAGATTGGAAGGTATGACTCTCTACAAATATATGATGGATATTTGAGAGGGATTGGTCTCCTAAATTTTCAAGGTTTCTACGAGAAGTATGCCTATTCAATCTTTCCCTAATAAACCTTTCGGGATCAAGGAGAAGATTGAATAATTGTCGGCGGTTTCTTCGGGTAGAAATTCTTGAAGGGATGTTAGACAGTGGAGTTGCCAGATGGATCGAGTTTTAATTTTTATGTTTTTTAAAGACTAGATCAATCAAAAGTTTTTATCTTTTTAGTTGTTTAGAAAAAAGTTAAGCTAAGTCTTACTCGAGAATAAAAAAGATTTATCCTCAGTAGCGGCGCCAAAAAGTGTTGCCGCCTTTCACACACCTGGGTCACGTGGCATAAATCTTCAAGCCACTCGGTGTGTCCTTGGGGGCAAGTCTCGAGTCAAGGCTGTCACCTTGTTCTTGACTCCTCCATTTAGGCTCAACTTCTAATGAAGCCAAGGGGGGTAGACCCTATTAAGTTACTAAGGAAAAATTATTTAGTATGGTGATGTTAAATTGAATGAGTTAGTTAGGAGTCTGAAATTTAACCATAAACAACCATAGATGACAAGATACAAAATGAGCGCATGAAAGCACAATGCTGAGACACGATATATATATATATATAGCAAGAAAATAGCCAGTGCCTTAAAATGGAGTCAAAAGATAATCAATGTACTTGCATGTGCTTGGAGTGAATTTTTTGCGATTGCCTCTTGGCACGTTTTAAGTTAATGTGAAATATGAGTTGATTAAAATTAGGCGAAAGGGGGGGACTCCAGATATACCCGAGAGTACTTGGAGTATGTCCAAAACTAAACCGTCACAGCTACCCGCAAGGAATATGTGGGATGAATGGAGTCTCTAAGGCCATTTTTCATAATGCACCTGTAGGTGTAATAGAGATCGGCGCCCCGAGGTCACTTTTCAATAGTTCCCGCTTCCTTTGGGTATTTTTCCACCGTAATGGTTTGATCTAGGTGTTGGATTTTCACCTGATGGTTTGTCAATTTGGGAGAGTGAATCCTAATTATTCTAGTCACTCAAGTGCTTTTGATGCAGCTTGACTGATCGGATGAACCACATCCAAGTGTAGAGCATACACACCGAAGCCTTGTCAATTTTAGTAAATTTTAAGATAGGTGTTCTTGTTAAAAAGAAAACCCTCTAGGAACCTCTTTCGATCCAAGTGGATCTCAATCGGGGAATCAAGGAGGGGTTAATTTTATTATAGCTGATGAAACAATTGATTAAAAGGAAAATAAAGATACACAATGCCGGTTTTCTAATTAGTCCTACCACGCATCTCTTTCCCCTTTCGGGTCAATCGAGAAGTCGTGGGGTAAGTATTAAGATTACTTTGAAATATCAGATATGGAATATGGAAATGATAATAAATCAAAGTATACTATCCTGCATATTAGAAATATGCTATATTGAAAAGAGATGAACAAAAAGTAAAAAATTGACACAGATGCAAATCCCCCCAGGGGGGATGGTGAATAGGATCGAAAGAGCCTATTCGAAAGGACCTTTTATTTTTATTAGCAGCGATTTACAATATAATAAAATTTAAATTTATGCACTTTGGTCCTTGTTATCTGGGATCCAAAGGCTTACAATAAGTTTGTAACAATCTAAAATTAAAATACAGCAGTGGGGGAAGCTTCCAGGAAGCTCTGGTTCGTCCAAGAGTCAGAAATTGGGCAGAGTCTCCTTCTCTTTTTTGTTAAAACTTCTAATAAACAACGAGCAATTAAAATAAAATGTGCCCAAACACACTTTAAAAGTGTTTTGGGTCACCACGCTAGTTACCGAAAAACAACTAGGTGAAAATTGTTAAACGAGGGTAATCTAGTTTTGCAAAAAGGAACCAAGGAAAGCAAGATTTCCTTGGGATATTGGATTGATGTTTGGGAATCCAATGAGATATGCACTTTTCTTGCAGAATATGAAACTTTAAAGTACAGCAAAGGAAACTACCTTATTAGCAAGCTACAAATTTTCTTTAAAATGCTTGCAAAAAGAGGGTAATTTCAGGTCGATCTCTTAAAATATAAATTTATATGCAAAAAGGAACTGAGAGCTAAAATTGAGAAAGGATCTTACTAACTAGATCTATATGTGATTTTCTTAATGAGACAGATCTAAGCAATAAGATTCTTTAATAGTAACCAATTTGAAGAAAATTTAAGATTTTGAAGGAGGAAGAGGAGAAGAGAAGTGTTGGTAGCCTTGAAGATCCACCGTGGAGCTTTCAGGTGGAATGTCGAGGGACTATGCCTTTGGATGGTTTTGGAGAGAGTAAAAAAGCAAACTAGATCAGCATCCTCTCCAATCTAGGAACCTGCAACTGGAATCAAAGACTTGCCGAAATACTTGTGAGATCCGATTAGTACATACACAGAGATTCAGAATAACATGCATATAAACTTATAAAACATGCTGAATCTAGATCTCTAAACATGCATCAAAGGAAAGAGATGGCCAATAAACTTATTGAAAAGCACCTTTCCTATCAAGATTATAATAAGCTTATTATCAATATTAGCAATGAATCCATAAGCAATCAACAAAACTATGAACATAGATACAGGTTACCTCAGTAAAAAATGGCAATGCTCATCCACACATACAATGGCATAACATCGTCTTTCCTCCAAAGCTTCTCTTTATTTCAAATGAACAATAACAGTAGTACAATAGCAGCAGCACCTCAATCCCAGTTCTAACTAGCTTGGAAGAGGCATCTTGTGCTTTGATTTATACAAAAAATAGGAGATCCATCCCAGGGGAGGCACAAATCCCAAGGAGACAAACCAAATCAGCTGATGGAGAGTCAATCAATGTAGATCTAAAGCTGAACTGAGCCCACTTGTCAACCGGGGGGTTGATTGAGCTGACACATCAACCCATAAACCAACACATCAGTCCATAGAGCTTCCAGGAGAGTCCACACGTGTGGAGGAGAGAGAGAGGGCGCAATTCCCCATAAAGGCTACTGAAGATCAACTCTGGATCTGATTTGATCACCTCCTTCAGTCAAGGATTTGTCAAATCCAGTCAATCTGGTTCATATATGATTGATTTCAATCAAATCGGCTGAGAATCCCCTGATCTAGGATTCTGGATTTGCTCCATTATTCATCAATTTATTAATTAAAATAATCAATAATTGATTTTTTGGGGATTTCTGACATGAGTGATGGAAAATCACTCAAAACTAGGAAATAGTGGGTCCATGGGTTTATATGGTGCTCTTAGCTTGAAAATGAGCACCGACATGACTGAAACTGATTATCTGGCCCACTTTTATTACAAAATCAAATTTTACAATTAAACTATTAAAAAATAGCCTAAGTTTTGGAAAAATTAAATTTTAATTAAAAACACTGAAAAAATGAAAAATCCTAGGGGGACTTAGATATGTTCATATGACTTGACCATGATTCCTAGCATGTTTATACATTGACACATAGACTCTAATAACCTCAATAGTCCTAAATGCCAAGCCGACCACCCCAACTTTGGAGGTATGGAGCGAAAAACTTAGAAATTATTAGTCGTTTATTCAACAACCAATAATAACCAAGGGAAAAAACACCCTAGGTTGATCGGATTAACAAATAAATTCTAAGAGACCGAGTCTTTTACAGACACTATCATGCTAGAACATTTATTACAATTCCCCCATGGGGTATGAACATGTGATATAGTACAACAAGCACTTCCCAGAAGTACTTCCAAAGGTCTTCTGAAGTCCGAACAAGTTATCCTTATCCAGTTCACCTGACTCTTTTGATAGAAAACCACTAAGTACAACTTAGGTGGTAACAGGTAGTTTCCCAAGCTACACTACTCCTTAGTGGGTAGTACTATCCGCAATACACTTAGCTTAGTACTGGCTGAAATACACCTTGCTTCCATAGTACTAGTTGTAATACTTGGCTTTTGTAGTACTAACTACAATATACATAGCTTATCTCAGGTTAAAACAATATCTTGATATCACAATAGGTCTAAGATGTATCAAATACAATAAAGAGCCTATTCTATTGTACCTCAAAGGCACTCAAACATATGCTTAGTTAGTAAGCATAAATACAACAGGTCTACTCAGACACCAACCAACTACTTACACATAACAACATCATTTAGATCCAATCCAAAATGCAGTATCTCTAAATTCAAAACAATGGATTTAATATCCATTATATACAACATTATACATAAAATGTGTAAAATCATGCAGAAAGAAAGTATCATATTTTATTTCAATCTTCAATATTTGTTGACTTCAAGAATATTCTTCTACCTAGAGAAGTTCTTTGTGAGATTTCCATTCTCTGTGATGTTCTTCAAGGCCTTATCACTTTCTTAGTGATTCTTCATTTAATACTAAAACACCATAACTACCTCTCTAAGAGGTTTAATTGTTCTCTGATAGTTCAGACTATAACTCTTCTTGAGTATCAATAGTATTTGATACTTTGACAACATCTATGCTCATGTGGATTGCCTCCACAAGGTATCACAGTCCCTATTTGCTTGAGTCATGTACCATGACTATCTAGTTTGAGTACTTTTAACTGATTCTTCCTGTGAATATACATCAATACTCCCTCTTCAACTAGAGGAGTATTTTATACTATACCAAGCTTGTTTTAGATAGAGGCTTAGTAAATATGCTTCCAATTTTGCTCATCTATGGATATGTATAGGAGTTACACAACTCCTTTCTGCACCATGTATTGAATATAAATAACTAGGAACTTTGTAAAGTTTTACTACTTTATAATATGCTCTATCTGAGCAACATATTTGATGTGATATTTCATTATCACTTTACTAGTCATAATGCATATGTCTTTGAAACTTACTTTCACTGCCCGAGACATGTCTGAATCCACATACACTTGTACCGAGTAGGTAACAAAACACATGTTTTTTTGTACATGTCTATGTATTGACTTGTTGATGCATGGAAAATACCAGGTACTGACAATAGGGATTCTCCCCAATAATCGTTCCCAATTATATCGTTTACTGTTTGGTATGGGGAATTAGTTCGGTTAGCGGCCCATCTACCATAGAATGAAAAGAATGTTTTAAATCTATTTTAATGGTTGTGGCCTGGTCCACCATTTATGTATTTTATGTATTAAGGGATGAAATGTAAGTGCCTATACTAAATGTAGGTGATTTCCAAAACAAGAACCTCCCAAGTGAAACAAAAGTGAGTTGCGTAGGGTCTTACCTCTCGCCTTACATGAATCAATTGTTCCTCAATCACCCAAAAGCAAAAACAACTAAACTATCCTATCTATCCCCAGGGGAGCAGATATTAAAATTAATTGAGTAATGTATTGTAATGCTTCTAGTGGAATCCTACATGTAGATGTTTAAATTCTACATACATAATTACAACAGAAATTATAAACAAAGATAGCTTTGTTCTGTTAACACATTCATTACTCATTTACATGCACAAGATTTATAACAGAAAGTAAAATCATTCATAAAATGCAGAATTAATTCAACAAGTTAGAACGATCTCACAGTTGTATAGTAGGCTAAAATAGAAATAGTTCAGTATTTAGCAATCCACACAATCCATTTGGAAACTTATACAGTCCTTCCTCCAGCAAAATGTGGTCATCTTTATTCATAAAAGAAGTAGTTCTCATACAAATAACTTCAGCATAGATGCACTAGAAAAAGTCCCCTCTAATATCTATTCTACCCCTACTTATACATTTACAAATGACTTTTGGGCTACCCCCGCCCCTTGGGTTTCCTTGAGTCTTCGATTTACAAAATTTGTCCTCTAGTGACTGGCACTAGGAAAGTAAAAAATACGGTAATATAAATACAAAAATCACCACATGTAAATAAGAAAAAACTCAAGAGGACCCAGCTAATCCCTGTTATAGCCCAAAATGACACCTCTCTGCCTGTGACCACTTTCCCATGATCCCGTCGCATGTCGACATTTCCATGACGACACTTCATGAAAGTCACTGAAAAAACACCTGTCTTGGAGGACCCATATCTTGAGTTATGTAACTCCATTTGACCTCATCTCTACACCGTTGGAAAGGTATTTCCGTTAGATAAAACTTTCCAGAAGACATCAAAGTCTGAAAATGCCCAAAAATACCTTAAAAATGCGTTTTTTGTGCATTCGTGACTCTCCTTAAGGCAAAGTCGCGAATGACTCGCGAGTCTATAGTTTAGCAAGTTGCGAATGGATATATTCGCGGGTTTCTCTTGCTGAAACTCGTGGATCATTCGTGGGTTGTCCTCCTCCATAGTTGCGAATGTGTTTCTTAACTTTAAAACATAAAAACACGCCTTTTGAGTTAGTTTGGGTAGTTATGCAACTGACTCCTTCAGTTGTAACCACTTTGTCTTCGCCCCTAACTCTTCTTTAGCATATAAATAGAGGTAGGGAGGTCCATGAGAGGGGACTTGGATTTTTTCATTGTTATGCTGGAGGAATCGGGACTCTCTTTGCCCACACCTTTTCCCTGGAGGTCTTCCCTTGTGTTGCAGAGCTTGGAGGCTGAGTTCTTTGGAGAAGAGAAGCAGCAGAACCGGATCAAGGTTTCGTGAGGTGCCAAAATTGAAGAGAAGGTATACTTGTACTTGTTTTCAAGATTAATAAATATGTGATGTCCTTCTTCTTCCCAAATCATTGTTCAATGTGTGATTGAATCTCTATTTCTGATCATATGATGATGTTAATCAGATTATTATTTCATATTTATTTGATTATCATTTCTTTATATGTGGTCATAATGGTTTGAGGAAGGTATAACTTGTTTTGCAGGTCTCTTGGAGTGAGAGGAGCAAGAAGAGGATTGAAGAGAAAGCTTGGACCAGCCTTCAGTTAGTCAGGTGTGGACCTTTCTCATCTCTTATCTTGCTTATATATGCTTACTGAACTTTGTGCATCTCTCTTTCAACCCCGGTACGTTGATGGCCTCTTAAACCCTAGCCATAGGACACTTTCCTTTACAACAATCCCCCAATGAACTCTTTCCATGCACGAGCTTCTTCAGTGATAGCTCGATAGTCTACTGGTTTTGACAATCGTGCAGTAACTTCACGCTTAGCTAGCTGAGATTCGATCTATTTCACTTTTGGTGAGGTCTGCATTAACAATTATTCTAAGATATATTTATGAACAGAAGTTTGTGCAACCCAAGTTTCGAGTGCTTCCCCATCAATGCTTTCGATCTTTTGAATACTTTGTTCGTCTGCCTGCAACTTTTATTGGAGATTCTTCAAATGCTGATCTTTTCTTGGAAATTCCTGAATCTGGATTGCTACTGAAAATTGGAATCTATTATGTGTTGTGCATATTTTCTTGTAAAACTCCTTATACTTTTCCATAGTATTTTAAATCACTGTGTTCAATCTTACTGTTGCCTTGCTTCCTAAATCTAAGAGCCCTAACTCCATCTTCAGACCTCTTGTTGTTTTTTGGGGCATGTGGTTGGGGAAAACTGAATTGGATTCAATCCAAGTTAGCTAACTTTGCACAAGTTCAATGACCTCCAACAACCCTTTCCTAAAATATGAGGATTTATCTGCTATATCCTTCAGTATGGCCTCTATTTGCTTAATCTTATATACTTATTCCACCAATTTTAATTGGATATCATATATCTTCCTTTGCATTAAATGTGATTGACTACGGAAAGGAGCAATATCAGGTTGTTTCTCATTAGAAGTCTTGAGTTGAACTTCCAATGAGTTGTTTCGTGCTTCCATCTTTGAAATCTTATTTTCCAATTATTTCTTTTCTCCTTCTGTGATGGCATTTGAAAGCACCAAGGCCTCCTTTTCTGATTATAAAACTTGGTAGGCCTCCTGGAGTCTTTCAAACTCTAAAAGAGTGGCCTTGTGTTTCCTATACATATCTCGACCTTCTCCTCTCTCTTTCATTAGAGTATCCTTCATTCTCACCATCTTTTCCTTGTATTGATCTATAGTTTCTTTCAACTTGTCAACATTATAGGAATTTGCTTGAGAATCTGCGATGCTGAACGAGGCCATTAGTTGTGGATATTCATCGGTACCTTTCATGAAAACTCTTTCAGTAACCGTGACTACTTCAGGCTGGATACCCACTTTTAACTTCTTTTTGGAGCTCCAAACAATGGCTTTCCATTTAGGATCAAATACTACCTTATCCAGGCATGCGACTGCATGTTTCTTGGATGGAGTAAAGGGTAATAACCCCAATTTTGCAAAAGGGAGGTGATCTCCTGCAATCGTGTCTCCCAATGTAGAAGGAGGATCTTCTAGGTTGTCTTGGGAAGTATCTTGTTCTAAATCTTCCATGTCCCAACCTTCCTTCTATTCCTCTTCAATTCTTCAGCTTCCTTCTTTGCCTTTTCTCTTGCTCTATCAACTAATTCCTTCTTCATTCTTTCTTCTTCTCTTTTCCTTTGTTCTTCTTCTTCCTTTTTCCTTTGGGTCTCTTCAGTCGATAATTTCTCTGCTTCTTCAACTAACCTTCGGGACTTGTCTTCCTTCTTCTTGGTAGATTCTTCTTTTTGTTTTTGTTGTTCAGAGGTGCTACTGTTGCTGCCTTTGCCTCTCGAATTCATGATTTTCTTCCTGAAAAACGTGTTCAAAGCAGTCATGTTACATGAATTTCGGTATATCTCCTCCTCCTTGTCAAAGTGATTGGAGTATTCAAAATGTACGCCTACAGATGCACAATATTTTGAAACCTTGTCCCAAGCGTCGATTCTGTGGAAACTTTTCTCCCTGAAATGGAAGATTTCTAGCTCTCTTACAAATTCAAGGGAACTCTTCACCCTAGTAAATTTATAACCACCAATGCAAAATGGAAAAGGTGGGTAGAAATATTTCTTCATATAAAACAAGAAGTTCCTGAAATCGTCTATGTACAACTGTCTTACCACCTCCTTATGGATGACATAATCAGTGGCATATCTTAGAAATAGTGAAGGAGCCCGGGATCCTCCATACATCCTCAAATACAAACCTTCCTTGGAGAAAAAATAATCTCCATATTCACTTACCGTCTTCAGTGCTCCTTCTGACATGCAATTGCATTTTGTAAGAAAAATTAGCTCATACAATGGTAGCAAAAAATATTCACGGATGGTCTTGTAAAAACTGAAATACTTGTGCGCCCAAAAGATTTGATATGTGGAGTACACATGAGTCCTAGCGGGATCCCAATCACATTTAAGCTTTGGGACTGGGTGTGTACATAAGATATAGTTAATGAAAAAGGAGCTCATGTAGAATTCAGGTTTCCTTTGAGTCAACCCTCCTAATGCTGCAACTATGCATGATGACAAGCTATATTCCATGATGTCTACCCAGTTGAAGATAATTCCCTGCATGGTTACATAATATATTAGTGGAATCCAGCTCATGTTATAAAACCTCCCATTTTCCTGGCCGAAGATCTGATTTAGCATCAGGGATATGAGTCGGTACAGGGTGCACCAATTGGTAGTCTTGTATTCTCCTAAGGATTTCTGGTGAAATTGATTCCTAGATATCATCATCTACTTGAGACAGTAGAACACATCCAAATTCATATCACTTACCCATTTATCTATCATAAAAATATTGGGTGCTGGTATCTTGCAGGATTTGGAAATGTAGGCGGGGATGAAGGAAGCAAAAGGTTTTTTTTTTGTTGTTGTGTGTGTTTGACACAATCATAGTAGTTGTATCTTCCTGAGATAGGATCCAGTTGATCACCTCAGCACAAGGGAAAAGATCAGGGTGTGTAGCTACTTTTGTGATAGTGGATCTTTTTATGTTCATATACAACAATATGTCTTCCAAGCCTGCATCCGAAACAATTTTATCTTTGATTATTTGATAAATATGTCCCCATTTAAATTTTGGCTCAACTCCTATGACATATTTCGTGTCCTCGTAAATAATTTCCATTTTGGGTAAAATATCTACATATGGATCATTTCCTATGGCCTGAGCCTTCTTTTTTCCTTTCTTTGGCATGGTGTTGTATGAATATTGAGACTGTAACACAAATATACCAAGAAATGACTTAGAGTTAATGTAAACAACATGCATTCATCATTAATAAAATATATTGAAATGAGCAACTATTATTAGGATGCAAGATGATGGATGAAACCTAGATAACAAAACATAGATTGCATTATGTGTTGAATATGATGGATAGAAATAAATTGTATTTACTGACTCATATTTGAACATCTTAAATGGCTCTTTGACATAAACAAATGTTATCCAGCTACTCCAAACATCAAAAGGGGAATAATAGGTCATGGTTGGATTAGTTCAAATGCAAGCTCCACAAGATTTCATGAGGATGAGACCTCCAGCTCTGAAAATAAATCATTCGGTGTTTTGGGTCAAGAGCGACCTATACAGTTGCCTAATAGGATTTCTTACAGGCTCAACTCAAACACTTTGCTTTAAACGTGAACACGCCAGGGCTTCTCCTTGCAGAAGCAAATGAAAAATCCTACGACAGTTTAGTGAATCTAAACACAAGGGTAGCATGAACCCTAGTCTATCTCCATAGCCCAAGGAAAACCTCTTGAAAACCCTATGTCATCCAACATTGGTACCCTCCCCTCTCACTACACATCAATATGAACCAGAGGAGGTGCAGCCAGCGAAACGCTCGACTGGACAAAACCTCCCCAATGGAAAAGTCTGACACACCAACTTCCATGGCCTGAGCGGCTAAGATGGGTGGTGTGGAGCAGGTGAGAAACCCCCCCATGACCATGCTAAATAAAACACAGGGATTCTAAGGATCTGATGTGAATCGTCTTGGGGAGAACCTCTAGAGGTCGTTGAGCCCAAGAATGGAACCCTATGAGGTTGAGAAAAGGTTTTAAACCACTACGACATGGGCCAAACCCTAACCCCGTAAACGGTAAATCCTCAAAACACCATCCAAACCATTTTAACAAAAAATAAACCATGATGAGGTTTGAAAACCTACCTGGAAATAGTGGCGTGAATGCTAGTGAAAAACCTAGCTCGAGCGGTCTGTAAAAACTCCAGGTGGAAACGATAGTTGGGAGCACTCCAAACGGGAAGTGGTAATAGTCCATAAAATACCTCCCACAAATTATATAGGAAAAATTTGGAAAGAGTCATTAATGCGGTCACTGGGTGATTTAAGGCCCGCAGGTTAAAAAACATCGTTTGGCGCCAAGATTATAAGCCCCATTGGTACTTTACTGAATCAGCGAGAAAAACCAAACTTCCCATGACCATTTCAGTTGAACTCACAAATTTCAACGTTATCGAATAGCACTTGACAAATCCTACCGACAACAAGACTATTGACAAGATCCTTAAAAACCTCCATCGAATGGGGAATGAAAAGACAACCCGTGACAGCGTCGGCTAAAATCTCGTTGGTTGCAGACATTCAAACCAACCGAACGTATCAGTATGAAATCATGATTCACTCTAATACTATCAGCACGTCTCTCTGAAAAAAATCCGCATAAAGGCATGTTGACAAAACTCATGAAGAGCTCCCGAAGAGAAGCTATCGTATATGAAAAAATAAATCCCCCCCGGTCAAATCGGCTCAAATCCCTGAGTCTACCCAATAATGTCAGTGCCAATTAGCGAGATCTCCTAACACCCATTTGCAAAGGCCTCAATAAAAACTGTCAGAAAGAAAAGGATCATCTCACCGGTGGTATCTACTCCAAGGAGCGAGCTTTGCCGATGTATCGACAAAATCACAACTGTTTTCTGAAACTCAAAAGGATAAGAAAAAAACTAGATGGAAAGCACGAGTTTCTCTGATGTGTTGGCCAGACTTGATGAGTTCAGTCGACACATCAAGTGAAAAACCTGAGTTTAAACTTTTGACAAAAATAATTGTATGCAACTATATCGAACATTCCATACGCCTCACATATTAATAACAAACCAAAAACCCTAGCATGCAGAATGTATCACATAGAAGTCTCATTAAACACACTGAGAGCACTCACAAGGAGGAGCTAACTAGAACTCCCTCCATGTAAACATTAGCGCCCTTCCTTTCCTAAATTATCTTTAACTGAATGCTCACTGTCTTCAACTGAAAGTGAACCGACGTGAATTGAATGTTAACTATCTTGAACAATTTAATTGACATGAAATGAATGTTAACTGACTTGAATTGAATTTTAATTGACTTGAACTCAATCTTTAACTGACTATTGATCACTTATTTAACATGATAACTTAAGTGTCATCAGTGCTTCACTCTTAGTGCCATCCACGCACAATTTGAACTTTTGCATGGATCTCTTTAGTTAACTGATGCATGCTAATTGATGAACATTAAGCTCTTATTTTCTTAACTGATTACATTTATTAATAGTTCAAATGCTGCTTTGACTGCCTCATTGATTGAGGCATTCATATTTTTACTGAATCTTTATAACTTTAGTTCACTCAAACATTTGCATGGGAAATTCGAATTCTCTTTCTCTATGCTTTATCTCATTATTATTAATTAATCAATGCATGGTCCATATGTGTATTATTTATCCATCTTATCATATCATACTCAAAATAATTATTCCATACATATTGATGATCATATATATTACCCAGGGTCATATAAGCATATGCTAAAGTAATTCACTCTAGCTATAGCTAAGCCTTAAAGGAGACTTATATCACTCATAGACCATGACTAGAAATATATCACATAGTATAACCACCTCAACAAATGGCGGTCCAAAGTCTTGATACAACACAAGACTTCAATCTTTATACAATAGAATATCATCTCCACAATTGGATATCCATTCTCATAGGGTACTGTCTATGAGAACCATTGACTTGATACAACACAAGTCCACAATTTTGATATTACTCACAAGACTTGGTTTGATATTAATCACAAGCTCTAGAAGATAACATCACCACCTTAATCATATGAAGATACTTGGGACTTGATATGACTCACAAGTTCGACTTGATATTATTCACAAGTATGGAGAATTAATCCTGATGTTGTACAATCAACAAGAAGGTACCCATTGAATTCTCACTATCGAGTCATTTCTTATCAATGATGACACATTACTATGAGAGATTGACGTGGAGTAGTAGCGCCTTGGGATTATTTTCATCTTTGATAGGTTACCTTGCACTCAGTAGATGGAATCTCATCATTAGTCGTCAACTGAGTGGTTTCCCACAATGTTCAATGTCAAGACTTGTATTCACATTTTAAGATTTGTATTGTACCTTTGATTCCATTTTCATCATTGGTGGAACTTGCCACCTCTATTAATGAATTTTCCCATCGATTGTTTCTTAGAGGATATTTTTGATGCATTATTTTTCATCTAATGCATGAGAGAGATGTACTCGGTGGTGTGTTCCTACAAAACTTTGTCCAAGACATTTCCAATACAAATAAGTTCCTACTTGTGTTGGTTTATGGGGGATTCATTGATGTCTCCCTTCCAATGAATATCCTCCTATATAATTCAACTCATTTTTCTCTAGAAACATGGTTTAGAGATCTTTATAGTACCTTCATACTTGTAGTCATTGGTGGCATGTTTCTTCGCTATTGACAGTGAGAATACACCAATGTCCCATGAATGGTAGACTTTACAAATTTTCGATGCCAATACATATATTCACACTTACTAGGATGTGCTAAGTACCATTGATCCTATTATCATCATTGTTGGTTTGTCTCATGTTTTTTAATGGTATACATCAATGACAAGTAATGAAATAGTTTTCTCCATGTTTGACTTCAACTCAACTATTCACATGGTACAAACTCATACATATCGAAAGATTTGGATGGAATACCTTAGGATACAATAGCATTAGTTTATTTTGTTATTTCCTGAGTTGTGCAAGACTGCCACACACTATATAACATCGGTACCATATGGAGAATCAATTTGTACTCATCTCAATTCTCATTATTATCCTGATATACATTGAGACATAGATCCACTTTGTATTTTCATGTGGAAATGATCTATTTTGACATGGATCCACCATGTATCTTTTTGTGGCCATGATTTTTCATTTCATTTGTTACATGGATTCACAACGTGATTGATTTGGTGTCCATGCTTGTTTATACTTGAACATGTATATTCCTTCCTCATGGAAGAGAGTCATCTAATAAATTAGTCTTTTTGTAGGTACTTTTCGGAGCTAGAGTCTAGGGAATTCCACCTAATCTACTTAACAATTCTTTTGTGAAGTGGGTTTTCAACGATTTTGGTTGATTCCTCACGGATTTATAAAAATGCTCCACGGAATTTGTCTCCTAGAAAGTGATGAGAATGGTGCATACTCAATTACTCTTAGATTCGCTCTGCATTGGATGAAGGGACCTCAATCATTGTGGATACTTAGCTATCCTCCAATATGTCCATTACCATTTCCTTCCATGTGTTGAAGTGGGAATTTCCCTCTAGATGGTATTCTGGTCGAACGAATATTGATTTCATAGATGCAATCCTTTTCTCAACACTTCAAGATCTACGTAGGATTTAGTTTACTGCACAAAACTAAGCTTCTTCATGCCCTTTGCTTTGATACCATGCTGATGTTTGAGAAAAATCAGAGATGCTTGAACTTTAAAACTTTTATCAAACAATTTCAACAGTTATGAATTTCATAAAGCAACGACATATTAATGTTTATATCAGCCATATATGAATCTCATAAATAAATCAACCACATAAATAATCTCCATAAATCATCCATATAAATAAGTCAACCATGAGAGACAAGATACACTATGGGAAAACTCTCCAAACATGGAGGATGAAAAACCCAACAATTCTTTGAGTATGATATATATATTTTCAAAGAATGGTTTACAACAATAGCATATTTCCCAATAAGAGATATCACCACAACAGTAGAGAAGAGAGATCCAATGCAACCCTGCAAAAACAACTATATGCAATTGTATTGAACTTGCCATATGTCTAGCATGTTAATAACAAGCCAAAAACCATAGCATGCAGAAGGTAGCGCATAGGAGTCTCATAAACATATTGAGAGCACCACATAGTGCATTCACAAGGATGATCTAACTAGAACTCCCTCTATACAAACATTAGTGCCCTTCCTTTCCTCAATTACTTTGAATTGAATGCTCATTGTCTTCAACTAAAAGTGAACTGAATGTTAACTATCTTGAACTGAATGTTTAACTGACTTGAACTAAATATTAACTGACTTGAACTCAATCTTTAACTGACTTTTGATGACTTAGTTAACATGGTAACTTAAGTGTCATCAGTGCTTCAATCTTAGTTCCATCCATACACAATTTTAACTTTTGCATGGATCTCTTTAGTTAACTGATGCATGTTGATTGATGAGCATTAATCTATTCTTTACTTAGCTGATTACATTCATTAATATTTTAATTGATTCTTTTAGTGAGGAATTGATAGAGGCATTCATATTTTACTGAAGCTTTATAACTTGAGTTCACTCAGAAATTTGCATGGGCAATTTGAATTATCTTTCTCTATTCTTTATCTCATTAACATCAATTGATTAATGAAAGGTCCATATGGGTATTATTTATCCATCTTATCATATAATACTCAGAAGAATTATTCCATACATACTGATGATCATATATATTACACCATGTCACATATTCATATGCTAAAGTAATTCACTCTAGGGGTAGTTAAGCCTTAAAGGAGACTTATAACCCTCAGTGACCATGACTAGCAATATATCACATAGTATAACCACCTCAACAAATGGAGGTCCACAATCTTGATACAACACACGATCATCTCCACAATTGGAGATCCATTCTCATAGGGTATTGTCTATGAAAATTGCTGACTTGATACAACACAAGTCCACAGTATTGATACAACAAAATACCAATCTTGATATTATTCACAAGACTCGGCGTGACATTACTCACAAGCTCTAAAACACAAAATCACCACCTCATGTTAGGATATTTAGACACTTAGGAGTTAGTTAAGATCAACTTGTGTAATATATCCGTTAGGTAAAAGTGTGTTTCTTTAGTATGCATTAGTATGCATTTGTAAATATTCTAATCTGACGGTCACGGTATGTTCTAGACATAGAGTGATCCAACGGTTCAACTTCTCTTAGATCATACCTACCATTGATCCGTGGCTTAACACCAGATTGGTTTATGATCTCTATTTAAAGAGCATAGAGGATCCTTGGCTAGTTGATCAATTATGAGAAGCTCATACGTAACTTTCTTTCTTTTGCATAATAAATTGCTCCAAGTAGCTATTTGGATGGGGCTGTGGACTATTTCCCTCTCGAGGGTTATAACCATGTGACAAACATCGGTGTGTTGATATGTGATCTATTTGTGTGAAGCAGTTGTTGAAGGTGTTCAGTCTTTTGGGAGTACCCTGTGTACCCGAACATGGTATCAGAGCTTTTATGAAGAGCCGCTTTCAGTTTTGATCAAGATCTAGAACCGGTGTTGCTGAAAGTTTGAAAGGGTTTTTGTTTTTGGATTTCTTGTGCATTTTTGGCCTATGGGAGCTAGTTCATTGTGTCCAAAGCGTCGTTTCCATTGCGAAATAGTTTTTGTTTCACCGAAAACCATTTCTGTTTGCTCTAGAAACATCCATTTCGGCAAATCTGAAGGTATAATGTTACAGTGACAGATTTTTTTTAAATCTCTCATATTTTATCAGTTTATTATTAGATATTTTTTGTTTTAGTCTCGGACTGTTGCCTTCCCTAACTGTGTATGCTCTTTTTCATGCACCCTACGTGATCGCGGCGAATCAGAAATAGTAAGGGAAAGTTTTTTTTCTTGTCTTCTTGGCTACGTATGCTCTTTGCCGTGCACCTTATGCGATCACAACAAATTAGAAACAACGAGAAAACTTGAAAACGTAGACTTTCCGGGTAAGTTAACCAAGATCTAACCCCATTGTGTGGAAAATGTTTTTTTTTGTTTTTGTTTTTCG
>LPNX010039509.1:1231502-1272313 GCA_001517045.1 Pseudotsuga menziesii | reverse complement strand
GGATGTTCTGCGAAGTAGGGGACTTTTCAAGATAACCTCAGGGAAAGAAACAGAACCCACTGATGATGATAAGAAAATTAAATGGGCAAATAGATGTGATAAAGCTTGTGGATTGATTGGGATGTCAATCTCTACTGATTTGCGATTCCACATATTTGGAATTGATGAACCTAATCTTGCTTGGGAAAAGTTGGAATCTGTGTTTGGTAAACAAAATGAAATTCGGGGTCATCAACTTGAGAATGAGTTGCTTTCCTTGAATCCAAATGATTTTTCATGCATTCAAGACTATTTATCTAAGTATAAAACTCTTAGACTATTATGTGCAGAATGCAATATTAAGAAAGAAGACAAACAATGTATTTATCATATTCTTTCAAAACTTGGACTTGCATATTCTAATTTTGTATCTACATTCTACTCCATGAAAGAATCCTTGACTGCAGCTAGCTATCAAGAGACTAGCCTTGAATCCTTTTGTGATTCCTTAATTAGAGAGCAAGATAAGTTCATTCATCTTGCAATAATTAACAATGCAGATACATCTGGGAAAGCCTTATTGTCCCAACATAAAGAAAAGTCCAAGCCTCCCAAGAAACATAATTTTTGCAATAATAAGCAAAACAACAACGGTCCCAAACCCTCTCAGTCAGCTCCTTCTTTAAAAAATGACAAAGGATCCAAGCAAAAAGGAAAGAAGACTGAGCGTCATTGCAATTTTTGTGGGAAAGATAATCATGATGAATCTAAGTGTTTTAAGAAAATGGCAGCCTTGGAAGCAACAATGAAGAAGCACCACATTAGCCTAGATTTGTCTTCAGAATCTACCTCTCGTAGTATCATAGTTGAGGTCTTAGGTTCAATTCCCTCGAGCTATTCCGGAGGCGGGGTGTTGGAGTATCGGGTACCTCCACATGGTATAACTGCTGCACCTCTGGGAATATAAAACAAGTGGTTTAACCACCACTCCTGGTGATAGGGCCTTGTGTTGGGTTTCAAATGTTCACCAACATCTACAGGTTTTTGTGTAACAACAAACCTTACATGGTAACGACAAACCTTACATGGACACGCACTTTGTGCTTCTGGTTACTCTTATACTGCATCTTCTTCTTCTACTTCAATTGAATGGCTCATTGATTATGGAGCATCTTATCATATGGCTAAGGATAAAGCCATCTTTTCTACTATGCATGAATGTAACACCAAACAAATATTTGTTGGTGATGATAGATCTCTAAGTGTTGTAGGATCTGGAACAATTCCAGTAGAAAATGGTCATTTCAGTGATGTACTATGTGTTCCAAAAATTTCCTGCAATTTGTTATCAGTCTGTCAAATTACTCATTCAGGTGAAGGTAAAACTATGACGTTTACACCTCACCAAGTTGTAATCAAGGATTTTAAAAATCCTCAAAATATCCTTGCTACCGGAACTGTTGATGATATTACCAGGTTGTACAAATTTAACAACTTTGGGTCATCACCTTTTCCTTCAGTTTTTGTTGCTCATAGTGATAACTTGAGCAAACTTTGGCATGAGCGATTTGGTCACTTAAATTATCGCTGATTGCAACAACTATGTAAAGACAATATTGTTGTACAGGAATAAGCACCTTATAACCGAAGGTATGGGTTACCAACATATTCATAAAACTTGCAGGAAATCGACCCTAGAGTACAGAGAAGGAAATAAGAGGATAGAATAGACTCACCTGATACACGATGGTTGATCCTAGCTTTGTCCTCTTCCGCTCTGCTTCTCCTCCAAAGCCTTCAGGGATGCTTCTCCTTCACCTGTCAAGAGCAAATCCTCCAAGTGCAAGATGATACATGTATATAAAACAAGTTAGATAAATCATATACAGAGTGCTTAATCATAAATATTTATCAAACCATAATACATGAAAGACATTCAAAACACATATGGAAGAAGGATTCTCTTTATTGACAATAGTGAATGAGTTCAGATTACAACCCAACGCCTGAGACAAGGACTCCTCTGCAACCAAAGGATTCTAAGTTCCACTACTCCAAAGACTTCTGAATAGACTCCACCAGCATAAGTTTGCTCTCCAAGTATGATTTATTAATACCCTCCCCAAGGCCTTTATTTATACTTAGTGAAATAAGGCAGTTTCGAGGGTTGAGGAGGTTGAGACAGTTAAGATGGTTATAGTTAAGGGCTTAACAAATCTCAAATAATTGTGATTTATTATTTTTAATGTCAAAGGAAGGTGTACGTGGGTATTGATATTGGAAAGCCACGTATGACACGCGATTTTCTCTAAGGGGAGCCCACGTATAGATCTGTATGCGAGATGCAATTACAGATACTCGCGTACAACAGGTGACATGCTTTAATAAAAGGCACGTATGTACGCAAGTTGCATATAGGAAAAGGTGCGTACAACACTTGACATATTCAAAGGTAAAAATAACCAGCTGGATGGATGATAAATGTAGTTCATAATATGCCCATCTATAGTGTTTTAGGCAACCTTCAATCCATAAATGTCCTTTTGTGTGCCAACATAGGGAATGTCGGCACTTAGACAGAGAAGTGCCATTCAGGTAGATAACAGATGCCCCCTAATGTGTGAGGTCAGAGGGAAGCGATGGATGAAATACATTATAATCTTTATCTTTGGAGAACTCAGAAATCCAATGGAGCAGAGGTAGTACCTGAAACAAATACATAATAATGTCATATACAAAGTCATATCTGAGGATGTTATGTTCAATATATTGGCACACTAGCTCCTTTACAAGATTTAAGTACATCATATGATATGGGTACTATACCACGTATATTACAAAGGTGGATCGAAGCCACAATATACAATAATGATGAGTCTTCAAAGATCTGAAAGCTATGAACATAAATAGAACATAATCTTGTGCAACTTAGTTCATAGGTGAGGAACTAAGGTCTTCATAAACAATCCCAAAGAACCAGTACAATCCAATCCATGTGAATAAATGTAGGCTGAATTCGAACATGGAAAAGATTCAATAGTTTGTCAATCAATAAGTGATAATTGACAACTAAAGCAAAGGAATTCACCAATGATGAAAGTGAATTTTGAGGTACAATCGTCAAAACGCTAGGTCTTCGTCATCAGGAAGTACTGAAACGAAACCATGCTGTGATAAGGAAGGCAATAGATCCTCCAACGGATCACAAGAGTGACTAGGAACTGGGTAAAAGAAGGGAGACACAATAGATAATAGATATAACAATGATGGGATCAAGATAAAGATCAAACGTTGGGTTGAGTCCTTGAATAGTGAGCACGACACAGAGATGACCCAAGGAAACATTGTACTGAAAGATAGAACTAGACTTATCTATCATGTAGGAGACATGATCAGATTCCCCAGGTATAACGGACAAGAGGAGGAGTAGGAAACTCAAAGTAATAGCTAAACGGAAAGTAAACACTAAGGCATGGGTATCGAAAAATACAAAGAGTGCTATGTTCAAGGATGACATGCTGCCACTACTGAAAACAAGAGAAAACTTCTTCCTTACCTTCCCTGTTAAATTTTAACGAGTCTAGGAAAGTCAACTCGGATCCCTCTTCATTTTTGAACAAGCTTGAAGAGAAGGAAAAATAATACTTGATAGTGTCACTGATTCGTGGATTTAATGAGCCCGAACTAGTACATGCTCAATTGGTGTTTTCACATTTAGAGAGTCTGACAACTCCAAAGAAGACTCTAGGGGGGGTCCTTTTTCGTCCAATTTAGTCTCCTGAGGCCGAAAAAGTATAAAACATACCACAAAAGAACTTTCTTAACTTCTGTAGAAGAAAAGGTGAAATTTTTTCATACTTAGTCACGGAGGTCCGAAAAAGGTTAAATTACCACCTACCCAACGCTCCTTCCAAAACAACATAAAATAGCTTGAGTTTTACGAGTGTGAAGGAAAGCAAGATCACTCGAAAAGATCCATTTGATTAGGAGAAATGGGGCTTACAACAATAAACTCGTTTCTTTGTTCTTAAGTGTTTAACGAGCATGACAAAGACACAAAGTACACTCGGAATATTTTTCATGTTTAGGTCCAGAGCACGAAAAAGAGAAAACTAAGCTCATACCGTGCATTCCTTTTCCGTAAATTTAGTCCCTCGGGTCTGGAAAAGTGATAAACCTATGCCTGAGAATACTCTTCTCAATTCAAATAGAAAAGAGAGGGATCATTTCTCGTATTATTCCGCATGGTCCGAGAAAGAGATAACCTACCACCGATGCAGATGCCCATTCACATATTCTTAACGAGCTTGAACAGACAAGTTAACTCGACAGTCATGTCTGTTTTGAAGGAGTCAGACTTGGGCCTAAAAAAACTCCATAAGGGCAGGGAGTCCTATAAAGGGATAGCTTGTAAAAAGATATTCAAGAGAATCTCTATTTGGCGTGAAAAATAGCTAAAAGGATACCCCTATACCTGAAACAGTTGTGGCATGAGTATCAAAGAACAACATAGGTTTTAAAGGAAGATACTCATGAAAAAAGGGTCCTATCCACGGAAGAACAATGGTAAAAATAGGGAACTAATGGTTTATAATACCATAGTCCGTGGAAAAATGTTGATTGCTAAGGTTAATGTGGATTGAGTATAGATGCCAAAAATGCATTGGAAATGACAAAACCACCCTATGGGAGCAAAAAACACTTTATAATGATGAAAAACCCGTTTCAAGGCAAAAAGAAATATGGTATTAGTTGAATAGATTTCAAACTATAGGAAAAAACCCACTTTGAGAAATAATTTTTTATA
The DNA here is from genome assembly GCA_001517045.1 of Pseudotsuga menziesii. Classification (NCBI taxonomy): domain Eukaryota; kingdom Viridiplantae; phylum Streptophyta; class Pinopsida; order Pinales; family Pinaceae; genus Pseudotsuga; species Pseudotsuga menziesii. The sequence goes on along the minus strand of LPNX010039509.1, from coordinate 1,267,527 downwards.
AATAGTTCAAAATCAAAAACAAAATTCACCATTTGAATTTTTAGCCATAAAAGCAAGTTTTTACCTCTACCTTCATTCGATCGTTGTGGACAATCTAGTGGACGAAATCAAATTCCGCAAGTTGCGGGTAAGCCTACACTCCGAGCTCTTCATTTTGATCCTAGAAATTATTAATTTTGAGTCCCAATTTCATTATTAAAAGAATTCTAAATCATGTCATGATGTGTACGCGGGTTTACAATGTAAAGACTCACGTACACGTGTTCTATACGCGGGTTTCCTATATAGACAGTTGCGTACAGTACACGACATGTCTAACTAGACAGTCGCGTGTACTGCGTGAAGGATAAAAAGCTAATTATAGTCAAAAAAATTTGAAATTTTATATGAAATTAATGAATCAAATTACTTGTTTTGCTAGGTGTGAAGATGGTGTTGGAATGGAGGGAACGAGAACATGAAACAATGGACCAAGAAGTGCTCCAAATTGCACCCACCATACATGCATTGCGAACGAGTGGGTTATTAAAGTTCTTTTGCACATCACCCATGCGGGCCAATGTCTGCCTATTGGAGTTCATGATAAACTATTGGGATCACGATTTGGGGATGTTTGACCTACAGGGTGAGACTTTGGAGATTACTACCGAGGACATGTATTTCATTACCGGTCTGTCACGACGAGGAGCACTGGTCAACTTAGAGGGCGTTGGTAGGGGCGGTGACCCTTTAAGTGTCCAGAACTACATAGATGTGTTTTACACAATAGGTACCCAGAAGAGAGGGAGTTGTGTCCCTATTGCACATATCTGTGAATTTACACTACAGGTATTGATGAGCACGATCGTGAGGATTGCAGGATCCTCCTCATTACATTTATCTACACGGAACCAAATGAGGTTGGCGGTGGATTGTATGCATGGTTCCCTCTATGATTGGTGTTCGGGTGTTATCCCTATCATGAAAAGACAACTCTCTGATTGCAAGAGAGGAAGGCGAAAGAACTTTGGTTATTCTAGCATATTGGTTGCCTTCTTCTTCTTCGAGAGTACCAGGGTTGAGCCCTACCATTCCTCTACTAGTCCTATCTCCACGTCAGCCGAGGCTGAGCAGATGGGGAGACATCTTCCTTCGTCAAGGAGGAGGAGACACAATGCATAGTGTATACAATGATGATTTCTATATCTGGTGGGAGCGACAACTACCGGCACTAGAGCAATTTCCATATGCCGGCATGGATTTTCGAGGTGACCCAGACCTTGTCCTCCCTCCAGGAGGAGCATGGGGAGAGCTAGGTAAACAATTTTTAGTTTTTGAACATTTTTTAAAATTTTTATAAATTTTAAAATGATATATATATACATATATGTACAAGTCTTAATCCTATAAATGTCTCAAAATGCAGATATTGGACTAGTTCGCCCTGAGGGGCATCCACGTATGTTTGTTTTTCCTGTCATAGGCGAAGATCCGGGGTTGATCAGGGTTCTAGAGGGGAAGCTGGACAGGCTTACCCAAAGAGTTCCTACCTTGCGAATAGAGCATATCCCGACCGTCATGCAGGAGTTCGTTGTTGGAGTTCCACCGGTCTGGTTACGCCTTTTCAGGCGAGTGGCTAGAGCGGTTCTTGTATACATAGATGTTGTGGAGGCTGCCGAAGATGAAGAGGCTGAGGAAGCCAGAGTAAAGAGAGACCATGGGGACCAAGGTGGTCCTGCTTAGATCTAGGACATTTTGATGGACTGCGATCCACTTTTTTGTATATTTTTGTATATTATATCGTTATGACGGGATATGAGGATCAGAATCGACCTATCTATGGATAGATATTTTACATATATATATATATATATATATATATATATATATTGTTGTTGTTGTTGTTGTCGGTTTATTTACAAGTGTTTTTTATGTGCATGTTGTATATTTTTATGAAATGTGTGTTAGATGCCAATCTAAAATGTAATTAGCATATGCATCAGTCAATGAATTCTGATTTCATGGAATGTGATTGAATATAATGACTTCAAAATTTCTTTCCAATAACCGAATTTGCATGAACTGACGTAATAGAATAGGATTTCGTACCTGATAAGCTCAATTGGGCTGGGAAACCACCAGCTAAGAGTCTAGATGGACCTTGAGCTGGGTGATACCATGTGACAAAGCATCCCATAGAAGCTCAATTACAACCCTATACTCAGCAACATTATTAGAAGCAGGACCTAAGCAAGCGCCTCCAGTGGCAACAAGCTGTCCTGAGGGAGAGTAAATGACCCACGCTGCTGAAGCTAGGTTACAAGTGTGACGGCTGGAGCCATCAACAGGCCCTATATACCTTTCAGAAGACATCTGCAAAAACCAACAGATGGTATAAAAAAACAAACAAACAACCTAATGTACATAAAAATACATACAATAAAATTACAAGAAAAAGTGCTAAGCCTAAGCATAGTACTTCTTCAGGTAGAGCCCATTTCTAGGCTTAGGCAGCTTGTTCCCATCAAAATCAATTAACTCATATGCACCCTTCTTTAATACTTTCAACATGACATAAGGTCCTAACCACGTGGCCTTGAATTTTACTGCCCCCAGGGGTTCTTTGTCTTGGTCCCAAAGCAAGACAAGTTCCCCCTCAGAGAAGACCCGAGGTTTGACCGATTTATCATATTGAGTTTTGACCCTATTCTTATGAGCTTTATAAGCAGTCAGTGCATCTCTATGCTATTCATCAAGGTGTTCTATATGTACCAGACGTTCCTCAAGCTTTGTCGTATCAGGTAACACATGAATAGCTATTTTTAGAGATGGGATTTCACACTCAATCAGGGTAACTGCTTCCACTCCATGAACGAGTTGGAAGGGGGAGAAACCCATAGCAGTTTTTACGTTAGTTCGGTAGGCCCAAAGAGCAGGATATAGCATGATGTGCTAGTTAGAACGTGTTGCATCAATTGTACGTTTAAGGATAGTCTTTAAAGTCTTGTTAACAGCCTCAACCAGACCGTTCGCTTGCAGATAGTACGAAGATGAGTGTTCTTGTCTGAATCCGAGCATAGTGGTCAGTTCCGACATCATGCTATTTTGAAAATGACTGCCATGGTCAGTGACAATGAATTTGGGTATACCAAACCGTGCTATAATATGATTGAATACAAAGAAAGCTATTGTTTCCCCGTTGACTTTAAAAGTAGGCATTGCCTCTGCCCATTTTGTAAAATAGTCAACAGCGACAATGATGTATTTATGCCCCCCAGCCGAGGATGGGTTGCATGTCACGTAATCAATCCCCCATTTCATAAAGGGACCTACCGAGACAATGGGAAATAATAGAGCAGGATGTGACCGCATTTTCCTGGTGTAAAGCTGACAAGGATGACAACGCTTCACTGCTTCCACACAATCTTTGAAGATTGTGGGCCAGAAATAACCGGCACGTAGTATCTTCTGGGTCGTCGCTAACCCAGATAAATGACCCCCACATGCTCCACTATGGGAATCATTCAGGACAATCTCTGCTTCCTCATGGGTAAGGCATCGACACAAAATGGAATCTACCCCTCTGCAATATAATGTATCTCCTATGATAAGGTAGTTCTTGGCATGAAGGCGTAATTTACATCGTTCCTCCCTTGAGGAAGCTGGAGGATACTTCAAATTCTGGAGATATATAAGAATATCCCCATACTAAGGATTAGAGGTGGATATCCAGAAGATGTGCTCATCTAGGAATGAGTCATCTTCAACGACTACATCTTCTTCAGTAGGAAATTCTGCTATAAGTTTAGCAAAAACTAAGGACTTCTTAGACTTAGCGGACTGAAAATCTAAGTCAAACTCTTGAAGAATGACTATCCATTTGTTAAATTTTCCCCCAACAATCTGTCGAGATAAAACATATTGAAACGGATTCACATCCGCCACTAGTGTTGTGGTCCTTAGTAAAATGTAGTGACGTAACCTCTAAACATCATAAACAGCTGCTAAGGCTAATTTCTCAACGTGGGAGTATCTATGTTCAGGTCTAGCCAAAGCATAGCTAAGATAATAAACGACATGCTCTACAAGCTTATCATCCTCCTGGACTAGTACTACCCCAATGGTCGACTCAGACACAGCCAGATATAATATAAAATCCCTAGAATAATCTGGCAGACACAATAAAGGTGCCAACAACAAAGCTTTTTTCAATGCCTCGGAAGCAAGTTGTGCAGTTTCATCCCATACAAATGGGGTGTCCTGTTTGAGTAGGCACATGAAACCCTTAGTAATCTTGGCATAGTTAACAATAAAACATCGAAGAAAATTAGACTTTCCTTGCAGGATTTGAAGTTTCCTGATAGAACGAGGAGGAGGCAGATTTACAATGGCCTCAACTTGTAATGGATCCATCTGTATGCCTCTACTAGAGACAATGAACCTGAGCAATCTTCCTGACTTGACAAAGAATACACACTTGTGGGGATTCAAGCAAATTTTATAATGTTTGCATCTCTCAAATATCAACCATAAATGATCTGGATGTTGGGTCCTCTTACGAGAATGTGTAGGCAGATCGTCAAGGTATGGTTCGATAATGAATTTAATATCATGGAAGGAAAAGTTCATAGCCCGTTGAAAGGTTGCCACAGCGTTTTTCAATCCAAAAGGAATTTTCTTGTACGCAAAGGTACCCCAAGGACAAATGAAAGCAGTTTTATGTTGATCTTCTGGTTTTATTTGAATTTTATTGTATCTGGAAAAACTATCCATAAACGAGAACACCTCACTTCTTGCACAAGCATCTATAATCTGGTCTATAAATGGCGTGGGATAGTTATCCTTAGGACAGGATTTATTCAAATCTCTAAAGTTAGTACAAATGTGGATAGTCCCTTGCTTCTTATCAAAAGGAACAGGGTTGGATACCCATTCTGTCAAAGCTATGGGATAGATAAAACCATCCTTCAACAGCTTTTCAACTTCAGCCTTCATAGCCGCCGCTTTGCGCGGGTTAACAGGTCTTACATTTTGTCGAACCGGTTTGGCATCAGGATATGTTCATATTTCGTGTTCAACAATTGATGGATCAATGCCTGGCATCTCCTCATATGACCAGGCAAAGACATCGCGAAATTCCTTAAACAGGGCAGTATAGATAACAATCTCTTCAGGAGAGCAACTTGCACCTATGTATATGTTTTCCACGACATCAGGGTTTACAGAGATGTTAATAGGTATAGTAGTGGAAATATTTTCCATACTCCCCTTGGCAAACATTCCTTCCCTGGGTAAGGGATTGATAGGTATATCAATATCTTCTGAGAGTCTCAAACGAAACTCTTGATTTTCTATTCTGCTTAGTTCCGGAAGAAAATAGGAGCAATGATGAAGATCCTCACAAATCTTACCACATCCACTCATGGCTTCCAAAATGGCTTCATCAGAAGGTAAAACTATGTCTAAACAATCTATAGAGTGCAAAGAGTTCTCCTCCCATGCGGGCAAATAGACTTCTTCCAGATCCTCCTAGACTGTAAGGGGATCTGGAATGGGATCAACAGTGGCTTGAGTGATAGCTTGATAAGCTACCTCCACTGCTGATAAGGGCACTTCTGGTTTGTGGGGGGACGGGAGAACCCAAGGATCAGTCCTATCAACAACTGTAGCTATGGACCTCCCCACACTAGTAAAACCAATATAATTAACCGGGGCTAGAAGATCAAATGTGCCCGTCAGTGATGTGTACATTCCATCCCCCAAGATTTGTGCAACAGGTTTGACCTGATAAACCAATGGCACAGTCAACTCATTAGACTCTAAATAGCCTTTTCGAGTATAATAAAGTTGATCAATAGTAACCAACTTTCCCTCATGTGGAAAAACCACTACATGAAAAATAGTTGATGCAATAGCGGACATCACATAAGTCCAGTTTCTTCCCAGAAGCAGATTATAGTCCAAAGGAGCATCAATCACTTCCACCTCAATAGACACTGCTTTTCCTGCCAGCTTAATTTCAAAAGGTGGCAGGATACCATGCGGACGGAAGGACCTTCCATTGAAAGAAATAAGTAGAGTGTTTGACGGGACCAGCTCTGGGGATCCAAGAGCTTTCCAATAGGTCAAGGACATAACGCATGTAGAAGCACCCTCATCAACAACTGCCCTTCCAATGGTCTTTCCACCATGGATGACATCTATTGATAAGGCTACATGGTAAGGTAGGCGAATTTTAACATCAGACAAATGAAATTTCGCCATGAGACTCGATGAGTCCATGTTGCCTAAAGCTACTAAGAGGGCATCCCGCTGGGCAGGACAACTCTGTAGCAGCTCCAAAGCTGACATTGCACACGGGGTTTGGGCTAAATATTCAACCACGAAGTAGTTTGAAGCATCTCTAGCGTTAGGTTTATGCAAGGTATTCTTGAAAACACCTTTCGGTATTTTCGGCATAGTTTCAGCAGGTTTCTCTATCGTGAGAGGGTTAGAAGTTTCACCTATAGCTTTACCCTTCTCAGAAGTCTCTTTCTCATATTTTTTATTCCTCGTCTGTAACAAAGTCGAAGATAGAACCATGTTGATATAGTTTGGGTTAGGGGCATTTTGACTGCCCCCTGCTACATTAGAAGCTGAAGCATAGTTTTGTCCTTAGGGAAAAGGATCCTTCAGGATAGCTGGTTGTTGAGCTTTAAGCAACTTCTAGGCTTGTTCCATAAGGGGAAAAAGGTGAGTAAGGTGGTCCTCGTGGCACAACTTTCATGGGAAATTAACCTTCTTCTTTTCTTTATTGCCCCCATTAGCATTGTTCACAGGGTTCTGCTTGTTTTGGTTTCCCTCTCCTTTATTTCCTCTCTTTTTCTTCCCACCGGGCTGTTGATTGCCCTTCTGAGAGGTTTGTGCAAAAACATTTGAACTCTGGGGGGAGGGGGAAGCCTCTGCTGCCTCCACCATAGACTGCTTGACATACAATTGATGAAGTTGCTTAGCCAAAGACTCTACGGTGGGAGAGTTAACAGACCCAACCACACCATCAGCATGGGGTCCAGGCTTAGGCTTCTCCGCATCATGCGTAGGCCTCGGTGCCTCAGGGATAATCTCATACCAGATCCTAGATTATGAATAAATCAAATCCAATTGCTGGGCCCTGAGAATGGCTTCTTCTTCATTCGTCACTCCTGAGGTGGATACGTCCTTAGATATGTAGGGCAACAGGGATTGAAGGAACCACTCTAGAAGGAACTCAGGAGGGATAGTGGCTTTTATAAGTCTCTTTCGCCTCCTCCACTCTTGGATGTGATCCAAGATGTGGGTAGCCTTGTTCTGCCTAAAGGTAGATAACAAGTCCTTTCCAAAATCATATTAGACCGAAAGCTGAAAGTGGCTAAGAACTACACTAGCCAAGTCCCAAAAACTACTGAAAGCAGCAGAAGGCAATTCAATATACCATTTTGCCGTGGTACTTGCTAAGGTTATCTGGAATAGCCTCAACCTAACTAAATATTCATTCAATGAATTCGAAGAACACCATAAATGGAATGTGGTGTCATGAGCCCCATAATTTTCACCAACTTTACCCTCGAATTTAGGGATATCCGATGGCAATTTAGTGGGAACAGGTGACCATGAGGGGTCATGCCTCACCGGGTCATTCATCAACTTTGACAAATCTGGCAAGTTTAATGTTTCTAGGAACGGAAGTTTGGGTCAAACTGGGGCACTAAATGTGCCAGGCTGAGGATTAGAGGGACCTGCCCCTGAATGCCCATAGGTAAAAGTGGGGTTTCCCCCTACCATCGATTGTGAAGTGGGTAGATTACTATGAAATGGATTCCATCCGTAAGCCACAGGATTGTGTGTGGGAGGTGCAGTATAAGAATTTTGGGCCATCCTAATCGAAACTGGGGTCTGAAAGACAGGAGCCAGTATCCCTCCGCTAAACAACGAAAAGGGAGAGCTCGTGAACGGGGCTGAAATCGGAGTTTGAAAACTTTTCCCATAAGAGTTATTATTCCCAAACTGCACTCCTACATACGAAGGTGATGGGCCTATGTATGGAGTGGATGGGGGAATGTGCCCCCCATTCCAAGGAAATCCTTGGACGAAAGCCGAGGATCCTACCGGACCACTCTAGGTAGTGTATGGGAAGAAAGAAGGAACAATAGGTATACTGGGAATCCCAGTAACCATATCACTAGAAGTACCTGCTAGGTTTGAGTGAACCGATGGTTGGACCACTCGGCTTGCTAGATTCAAAGGTGTAGAAGGTATAATAGATCTAGGGGCACTTACCGGGGGAGGTAGTACCCCTTCAACCGGAATGGCTGAGGTGAACACAAAAGAACTTTCTCCCACAGAAGACATAATCCTACCCACAGGGACACCTAAAACAGGTGAATCAAAAGGTCTAACCTGAACGATCACTGGATCATTTAAATCAGTCAAGGGTGTGTTAAAATTCCTTGCAAACTCGTTAGTCTGCAAGTATTCTATCTCAATTGTATCAAGATCAAAACGGTTAGCTATAAGTTCTGGTTCACCTAGAACTTCACTTACTCCTACCGGTTCAAATGAACTATCCGTGTCCAATCTCTGCCTTTGGGGTAGAGGTGGAGGTTCCAATATGACGAGAGGAGGAAGGTTTCACAACCTTCTTGACCTTCTTATAGGTTGGTCCTCCACGATTGAAATTTAACAAATCAAACCCTAAGTCCAACTAAACATAGGAAAAACCACAGAGCACACACTATAAAAAATCCTAAAGCCTCAAACAATCAATCAAGGGTGAAAGATATGCTTTCCCGAAGAAAGCTAAAGAATGATTACTTGGCGTCCTTGAAGTGGTTCTTAGGCACAAGCGGAGGAATCACCCACCACCCTCCCACACTTACAACAAGGGTTACCTTCCAAGCATGTTCAAGGTGAACCGGAAATAGCCTTCCGGTTTACCTAGGTATGAACCCTAAATGTCAAGAGACTAAAGACTACCTTGGCTATACCAACAGTCTGGGGGGGATAGTCACAAGCTTGACTCGTACGCATGGGCAGGGTAGCTGAGTCTGAAACTCTGTCTAGGACAAAATCCCTAGATGCGTAAAAGTCCTGATTTACATTTTGACAAGGAATCAGAGGGTTATCTCCTCAGTCCAATGCCTCCACGCGGCCTCGTGCTTGACTCCCTTTTGAGAGGAGCTTCCCAGATACAATTGATAAAGACAAGGATTTACCTAAAGAAAGGTCCACTACGTTTGAATTTTAAAACTTATGGGAAGTTTACACTTCCTATCCCACAAGTCTAGCCTAAGCTAGTGGGTGAAAGGCCCCTGAAAATAAAAATTACTAATAAATTTTAATTATTGCGTTCATTTTAAAGGGCTTTTTCTTACTCAGAAGGAAATGGAGTGATGAACTATGGTGTTTTTGACTCGATAAAAAATAAAAAGTAAATGTGTATTCTTTTTTTTCAAAGCAAATTACCACTATTAAAGCAAACTTCTTTTTCTTTTTGTAAATATAGATTGATGAACAAATGCAAGCGATAAAGAGAAACTAAGACTATGTTTTTGTAGTTTTTGAGATTATATTTTAAAACTGAAATGAAAACTACTTATGCAAAAGCAAATGCAAAAGCTTGAAAATGTTTTTCTTTTCACTTTTAAAATGCTCAAACTCTACTATGCACCTAAAATGCACTAAACTTAAGTATGCTTGGATCAAATCAACTGTATAAAATAAGCAAACTAAAGTAAACAGATCAATAAAACCAAGAATCAACCAACAAAGGGAGACTGGGAACCCTAGCTTGGGTGTGTACAATGACAAGAAATCGCTGTAAACTCACAAATGTAAGTGACAAACCAACCACTATCAAAAGATAGACTGGAAAAACAATGCCCAAAACCCTGATCACTGATTCGGACAAAGACACTTCAACCTATAACCCAAACAGGCCAACCTACTTCAAAATGCAAATAGATACAATCCAAACAAAAGAAACCCAAGGGATTTACAAGAAAGCACCAAGTGTGGTCGCCAAAGGTCCTTAAACTAACTGCACAGTATTCATAAAGAAAGCCAACTAACAAACATGAATTACAAAAAGACAGGGACAAGCAAACCCTAGCCCAAAAATCCCTATTTCCAGGCTTGTACGCGACTGTGTATAAGGGAAACTCGTGTACTGTACGCGACTGTCCAAGAGGGAAACCCACATATGTAGGCCTTTGTACGCAACTGTGTATGAGAGCAACCCGCGTATAGGTACAAAATTTTTCTAAAAAAAAAGAAAAATCCACAAGGCTTTCAAACACTATGGTAAGCATGAACCAGGATAAAATACCACACACAAACTTCAAGGAAAATACTAGTCAGGGGTGACAGAAACAACCTACAATAGTCTGGGCTCCCCAGCGGAGTCACCAGTTCTATTGTACAGGAATAAACACCTTATAACCGAAGGTCTGGGGTTGCCAACCTACTCATAAAACTTGCAGGCAATCGACCCTAGAGTATAGAAAAGGAAATAAGAGGATAGAATAGACTCACCCGATACACAACGGTTGATCCTAGCTTTGTCCTCTTCCACTCTGCTTCTCCCCCAAAGCCTTCAGGGATGCTTCTCCTTCACCTGTCAAGAGCAAATCCTCCAAGTGCAAGATGATACATGTATATAAAATAGATTAGATAAATCATATACAGAGTGCTTAATCATAAATATTTATCAAACCATAATACATGAAAGACATTCAAAACACATATGGAAGAAGGATTCTCTTTATTGACAATAGTGAATGAGTTCAGATTACAACCCAACGCCCGAGACAAGGACTCCTCTGCAACCAAAGGATTCTGAGTTCCACTACTCCAAAGACTTTTGAATAGACTCCACCAGCATAACTTTGCTCTCCAAGTATGATTCATTAATACCCTCCCCAAGGCCTTTATTTATACTTAGTGAAATAAGGTAGTTTCAAGGGTTGAGGAGGTTGAGACAGTTAAGATGGTTATAGTTAAGGGCTTAACAAATCTCAAATAATCACGATTTATTATTTTTAATCTCAAAGGAAGGTTTATGCGGGTATTGATACTGGAAACCCACGTATGACACACGAGTTTCTCTAAGGGGAGCCCGCGTACAAATCTGTACGCGAGATGCAATTACAGATACTAACGTACAACATGCGACATGCTTTAATAAAAGGCGCATATGTATGCAAGTTGCATATAGGAAAAGGCACGTACAACACTTGACATATTCAAAGGTAAAAATAACTAGCTGGATGGATGATAAATGTAGTTCATAATATGCCCATCTATAGTGTTTTAGGAAACCTTCAATCCATAAATGTCCTTTTGTGTGCCAACATAGGGAATGTCGGCACTCAGACGAAGAAGTGCCATTCAGGTAGATAACAGATGCCCCCTAATGTGTGAGGTCAGAGGGAAGCGATGGCCGAAATACATTATAGTATTTATCTTTGGAGAACTCTAAAATCCAATGGAGCAGAGGTAGTACCTGAAACAAATACATAATAATGTCATATACAAAGTCATATCTAAGGATGCTATGTTCGATATACTGGAACACTAGCTCCTTTACAAGATTTGAGTACATCATATGATACGGGTGCTAGACCACGTATATTACAAAGGTGGATCAAAGCCACAATATACAATAATGATGAGTCTTCAAAGATCTGGAAGCTGTGAACATAAATAGAACATAATCTTATGCAACTTAGTTCATAGGTGAGGAACTAAGGTCTTCATAAACAATCCCAAAGAACCAATACAATCCAAGCCATGTGAATAAATGTAGGCTGAATTCAAACATGGAAAGGATTCAACAGTTTGTCAATCAATAAGTGATAATTGACAACTGAAGCAAAGGAATTCACCAATGATGAAAGTGGATCCTGAGGTACGATTGTCAAAACTCTAGGTCTTCGTCATCAGGAAGTACTGAAATGGAACCATGTTGTGATAAGGAAGGCAATAGATCCTCCAATGGATCACAAGAGTGACTAGGAACTAGGTAAAAGAAGGGAGACATAATAGATAACAGATATAACAATGATGGGATCAGGATAAATATCAAACATTGGGTTGAGTCCTTGAACAGTGAGCACGACACATAGATGACCCAAGGCAGCATTGTACTCATAGATAGAACAACTAGACTTATCTGTCATGTAGGAGACATGATTAGATTCCCTAGGTATAATAGACAAGAGGAGGAGTAGGAAACTCAAAGTAATAGCTGAACGGAAAGTAAACACTGAGGCATGGGTATCGGAAAAGACAGAGAGTGCTATGTTCAAGGATGACATGCTGCAACTACTGAAAACAAGAGAAAACTTCTTCCTTACCTTCCCTGTTAAATTTTAACGAGTCCAGGAAAGTCAACTCGGATTCATCTTCATTTTTTAACAAGCTTGAAGAGAAGGAAAAATAATGCTTGATAGTGTCACTGATTCATGGATTTAATGAGTCCGAGTATAACACTGGAAGAAGCATGGATTAAAATTAAACCAGATGTAAGTCACTTTCGTGTGTTTGGTTGTGAAGCATGGGCTCACATTCCGGATGAAAAACAGAAAGCATTGCAGCCTAAAAGTGAAAAGTGCATATTTGTTGGATATTCTGAAGATGTAAAAGGTTATAGACTTATTCACCCACATTCTCATGATATAATCATTGGAAAAGATGTTAAATTTGATGAAAATCTCTTGGCCTACGAGCCTAACTTGGCGGGTGTGCCATCTTTGGCCTGCGAGCCTGATTTGGTGATTATGCCTTCTTCTTCTTCTTCCAGCTTCCTTGATAGGTTTCCAACTCTAGTTTCTGATGATGACAGTGAGGATGAAAATCCACCTCCGCCTGCTCATGTTCCTCCAATTGCACCAGCACCAATACTTCCTCGATGGGTCTGTTCAACATGTGAAGCAACTGGTGATCTTGCCGGTGATCCTATAGATCAACGTCGAACACGTTCTCAGTTTCAGCAAGCCTCTTCTCTTTTGGCTCAAGTTTCCGAGAATCATGATCCAGAAAATTTTGCAGAAGCTTCAGGAAATCCATATTGGGATGCAACTATGGATGAAGAATATCGTTCCTTAATGGTGAACGATACTCGGGATCTTGTTCCTCTTCCAAAAGGAAGAAAAATTGTCAGATGTAAATGGGTCTACAGAACTAAGTATGCATCAAATGGAAGTGTTGAAAGACTTAAGGCAAGGTTATTTGCCAAAGGTTTTTCCCAAGTTGAAGGGATTGACTACAATGAAACCTTTGCCCCTGTAGCAAAAATGAACTCCATCTGCATTGTTCTTTCCCTTGTAGCCTTACATAACTGGGAAGTCCATCAAATGGATGTCAAGTCTGCCTTCTTACATGGTGATTTACATGAGGAAATTTACATGGAACAACCTCCTGGATATGTTCAGAATAACTCTATCATTGTTTGTCTCCTTAAGAAATCCTTATATGGCCTTAAGCAAGCTCCTAAAACTTGGTATGCCAAAATGGATAGCTTTCTCCTTGACACTGGTTTTTCTAGATGCCATTCTGACCCCAATGTCTATACCAAGAAAGTAGGAAACCATCTCATCATACTTGTTCTTTATGTTGATGATCTTATCCTTACTGGTAGTGACCCTAAACTTATAACCCATGTGAAATCCAGTCTTAAGCAAAATTTTGAAATGTCATACTTAGGACATTTGCATTAGTTTCTTGGTCTCCAAGTCTTGCAAACCAAAGAAGGAATCTTTCTTCCCCAGTCTAAGTATGCTTGTGACCTTCTTTGTCGCTTCCACATGGAAGATTGTAAACCAGCCCCTTCTCCCTTCCAGTATGGAGTCAAAAAAATTTCCACTTGTACTTCCTCTGAAGTAGATGCCACCTTGTATCATCAGCTTGTTGGTAGTATTTTATACTTGACTCATTCCCGTCCTAACCTTTCCTTTGTCGTTGGTCGTGTTTCCCGTTATATGCAAACTCCTCATGAAAGTCATTGGAAAGCAGTAAAAATAATACTTCGATATATTCGAGGTATACTTCAGTTTGGGATTCATTACAGTACCGGAAGGAAACCTTTGTTGGTTGGTTTCACTGATTTAGATTGGGTCGACGATCGTGATGATCGAAAGTCTACTGCAGGTTATGTTTTCAGTCTAGGATCTGGACCTGTCACTTGGGCTTGTAAGAAACAATAAGATCTTGCTCTTTCTTCAATAGAAGCAAAATATTGAGCCACAGTTAATGCCAGTCAAGAAGCTTTATGGCTTTGACAGATCCTTTCAGATTTTGGATTCGAGCAGTAGCAGCCTACTCGAATTTGGTGCAAAAATCAAAGTGCCATCAATCTTTCCAAAGATCCAGTTCTACATCAATGCAGCAAATGCATTAAGCTACACATGCACTTCATCAGAAATCTTATTCATTTTCATGTTATTGAAGTGCTCTATTTCCCTATAGATGATCAAGTTGTAGACATCTTCACCAAGTCTCTTACAGAAGCGAAGTTTTCTAAACTTCGGTCTATGTTAGGAGTTCAGGAATGTGTCCTTAAGGGGGGATAGAATCTAATGCCTTCTTCCTTCTCCTAATAGTGTCACTTTTGTAAATCCTTCAATCCTATCCCAAGTTGTTCTTAAGGGGGGATGTTAGGATATTTAGACACTTAGGAGTTAGTTAAGATCAACTTGTGTAATATATCCATTAGGTAAAAGTGTGTTTCTTTAGTATGCATTAGTATGCATCTGTAAATATTCTAATCCGATGGTCACGATATGTTCTAGACATAGAGTGATCTGATGGTTCAACTTCTCTTAGATCATACCTACCATTGATCCATGGCTTAACACCCGATTGGTCTATTATCTCTATTTAAAGAGCATAGAGGGTCCTTGGCTAGTTGATCGATTATGAGAAGCTCATATGTAACTTTCTTTCTTTTGCATAATAAATTGCTCCAAGTAGCTATTTGGCTGGGGCCAGAGACTGTTTCCCTCTCGAGGGTTTTAACCACGTGACAAACATTGGTGTGTTGATCTGTGATCTATTTGTGTGAAGCACTTGCTAAAGGTGTTTGGTATTTTGGGAGTACCCTGTGTACCCGAACACCTCAATCATATGAGGATACTTAGGACTTGATATGACTCACAAGTCCGACTTGATATTACTCACAATTCTGGAGAATGACTTTTGATGTTGAAAAATCAACAAGAAGTTCCCCATTCACTTCTCACTAACGAGCCATTTATTATCAATGATGACACATTGCGTTGAGAGATTGACCTAGAATAGTATCACCTTGGTATTATTTTCATCATTGATAGGTTACCTTGCACTCAATAGATGACATCTCATCATTAGTAGGTTGGTTGGGTGGTTTCCCACAATGTTCAATGTAAACACTTGTATTCACATTTTAGGATTTGTATTGTACCTTTGATTCCATTTTCATGATTGGCAAAACTCATCACCTCTATTAATGAATTTTCCCATTGGTTGTTTCTTAGAGGGTCTTTTTGATGCACTATTTTTCATCTAATGCATGAGAGAGATGTACTCAATGGTGTGTTCGTAAAAAAATTTGTCCAATACATTTCTAATACAAATCAGTTCCTACTTGTGTTGGTTGATGGGGGATTCGTTGATGTCTCCTTTCTAATAAATTTATTCCTATCAACTTCAACTCATTTTTCTCTAGGAACATGATTTAGAGATATTTATAGTACCTTCATACTTGTAGTCATTGGTAACATGTTTCCTTTCTATTGACAATGAGAATACAACAATGTCCCAACACATATATTCACACTTACTAGAATTTGCTAAGTACCATGAATCCTATTATCATCATTGGTGGTTTGTCTCATGTTTGTTAATGGTATACATCAATGGCAAGTAATGAAATAGTGTTATCCATGTTTGGCTTCAACTCAGCTATTCACATGGTACAAACTCATACATATCGACAGCTTTGGATGGAATATCTTAGGGTACAATATTATTACTTTATTTTGTTATTTCCCGAGTTGTGCAAGACTACCACACACTATATAACATCTGTATCATATGGAGAATCAATTTGTACTCATCCCAATTCTCATTGTTCTCCTAATATACATTGAGACATAGATCCACTTTGTATTTGCATGTGTCTATGATCTATTTTGACACGAATCCATAGTGTATCTTTTCATGGCCATGATTTTTCATTTCATTTGTTACATAGATTTGTAGTGTAATTGATTTGGTGCCACATGTTTGTTTATACTTGAACATGTCTATGCCTTCCTCATGGAAGAGAGTCATCTAATAAATTAGTCTTTTTGGTAGGTACTTTTCCAAGCCAGAGTCTAGGGAATTCCACCTAAGCCCACTTGACACGTATTTTTGTGAATTATAATGTATTTTGGCCATGGATTCCTCTTCTAACCCCATATCTACGGGGAATAAGTTATACTTGTATTTATCACCATAGGCCTTGCAAGGATGCTACTAGATATTATGAGGATGAAATTATGTAATTGGGTAAAAATTTCATAATTATTCCACAAGGAATTAATTATTTCCTCACTATTTCATAATTATGAAATACGAATTATTTCATAATTGAGTAAAAGATCATAATTAAGAAGAAATTTCATTGTGAGATGGAAAACAATCATAGTTGGGAATGGAACTTGTGCATGATTGGTATCCACTTAATTCACATGCCATGAATTATTTCTCTAATATCTTCTAAATTCCTATAAGAAGAGGCCAAATCAAGAGGACGAAATAGGGATTTCCATTAGTATCCTTATGTTGAAAAATTAGTCTTAATTTCCTAAGTTTTTATGCCAATTTCCATTATCAAAGACCCCTATCTATGAGATTACTATCACACCCTTGATTGGTGAAGTTCACATCTGTATTGGCTTCCCCATCCCGATCAGGAAGGAGATTGGAGACTTGGGAAGCACAAATCATGAGAGGATAAGGTTGCAGAGGGACCTAGACAATGATTTTAAAAGGTGCTAAGAACAAGACCAAGTAATTTGCAATTTTTCTCTTCATTTATTAATAGAGATCTATCTTCCTCCTACAATTCTATGTTCATTTCTTGGTTTCTATTGAATATTAATTAGTTAAAAGGGTTAGTCTTCCTAGTAATCTAATTAGGATACTCTTCATGGTTAATTAGATTTATGTTTAGATATGATGTTATTATTACATAATATATAATGAATGTATTATGTTCTTGTGCAGGTTATAGATCTTCTTGTTCGGATCTGTATAAGATATTGAGAGTGGGAAAAAGCTATAAGACAACCATTGTAATAAGTATACCCATTTCTCCTTCCTCTTGTATTGTTGGCCCCCTTTTCTTATTCTTGGTTTGATTGCACATATATAAGATTATAATTCTAGGGGAGTTGGGTCAGCAGTCTCTCTGTAATTTGATCTGGTATAGGAAGTCCTAAACTATACGAAGAATTTTTCTCACAACAAAAATTATGTGTTGAAATGGTTG
This sequence comes from Pseudotsuga menziesii, assembly GCA_001517045.1. Taxonomy (NCBI): domain Eukaryota; kingdom Viridiplantae; phylum Streptophyta; class Pinopsida; order Pinales; family Pinaceae; genus Pseudotsuga; species Pseudotsuga menziesii. Next base: position 1,250,018 of record LPNX010039509.1, on the reverse strand, counting down.
TCTATGAAAATCAAACATTTTTTCGATATATTCAACATAACATTAGAGGAAATTTCAACTTAAAGTGATCCTTCCAACTCTAATTCAAATTAGGTGCCATCATGTATTAGCCAATCAAAATGTTTTAAAATTCAAAAAGGGAGAACCTATTAAACATTTTTTTATTATATAATTTGGGGATAAGTGGAATCATTTAATAATATTTTTTGTCTTCCCCATGCCCAAGCTGCCCCAAATTATCTTGAATATTGAAAAATGAAATTAATATGCTAACCAACTTTAGGTAATATTTGGATCCATATATAATATATAGTAGTAAAAATAATTAATATCATAACTAATATATAATAATATTACTGCGTACAATAAATTTTACTAATATCATAACAAATATATAATATATAATAGTAATAATATACCCATCCATATTTTATGTAATACTTAATAGTAATAGTAATTAATATTATAACTAATATATATAATTATTATATTGTAATTAATATTTCATAATAATAGTAAAAAAATGGATCCAATAACTTTTAACTAATTTGCTTTTTCCAAAAAAAGTTACAAACTTCTATTGAAAATATAAAAAAAGACATTCTTCAATGAATCATACTATCAACATGATCCATCACTCAAAAAACCATAAATTTGATCCCCACAAGCCTTCTTTAATAAGCCATCATTTAAGAAGTTACCCTTCTAATACATGTTAACACAAATTCAGTAATAAAGCTTAAACATTCAACGTGAGTCAAGAAACAAAATAAATCATGATTTCCATCTGCATATATGACATATTCAAATCATCTAAACTATCAAAATTTTTATCCAATGTAATATCCCATAAGAAAAAAGTCTTGTTTGATTTCAGCAGCCGATCTGATGCACAAAACTTCAATTGCAGATTGTCAAAGCATTTAAAAAAGTCTGAAGAGTCTCTGGTAATACTGAATTTTTAAACTCATAGATATTATATGTTCCTTCCCCAAAAGTGATCCAGCTTTAGCTAATTCATATTCCATAACATTCTTATCTCTGTAAATATGCTTGATTTCCATATGTTAGATGTGCTCAGAATACCTTTGGACCTCATTCAAGAGAGGAATCAACTAAATATTGTGAATCCTAATCCTATTATGAAATTGTTTTTTCCTTCTCCAAGTCAAACTTTAAACTTATACTAATAACTTTTAACTAATATACCCATCCATTTTGTAGGTAATACTTAATAATAATAGTAATTAATATTATAACTAATATATAATATTATTATATTATAATTAATATTTTATAATAACCATAAAAAATTGCATTTAATAACTTTTAGCTAATATCATAACTAATATACCCATCCAACTTTTAGGTAATATTATATTATAATCAATATCTTATAATAATGGTCATAACTAATATATAATATATAAAAGTAATAATAATTAATATTATAACTAATATATAATAATATTATATTATAATTAATATTTTATAATAACCATCAAAAGTTATGTACAATAAATTTTAACTCATAACATAACTAGTATTAATATATAATAGTAAATGATATTATAAGTAAATTATAATCTTAATTACTATTAAAACTAATATATAATAATTAAAAGTTGGGTCAAATAACTTTTAAGATAAAACAATGTATTTAATTTACTTTCTTTATTTTGGGTGAAAATATTACATTAAACTTGGTCCTCATAAATTGATTTTAATATAAAATATATATGTAATGTAGCTTGGATAAAAGTCAAATAATCCTCGGCATCTTTGATAAAAGTGAAATAATATAAAAAAATACCTATGTGGTTTTTTTTATCATTTTCCTTAGGAGGCTCATTTTTCATCCAAATTTTCTCTAATGCATCCCAATTTGATGATGATAAGTCACCAAAAAATTGTGTAACAAATACATATTGACATTTTGATCATCATGAAACTTTATATTCCCTCATTTTGTATGACAAAAAGGTCTCTTAGTCATATATGATAAAATGAGTTTCTTATTCTATTGCATCTTCAAATGATGTAAAATGTTACATTATTGATTAAATATATAGATATTACATAGTTATAATGAACAAATACATAATCCAATGGTATAATGCATTAATGCAATTCTTATATCCGAACATAATAGTTAAAATTCAAAATTCAATATTATTATAAAAATATTTGATACTTTAATAATTAATTAAAATTATATAAAAAAAGCAATTAATCAAAATATGAAAATATAACAACAATACCATTGTTGTAAACAACATCATCAAATCTACATAACAAATTGGTGTGTATGGTAGTATAAGCACTAGTGCTTTTAACAAATTGTAAACACTAATGCATTTTGAAAATTAAATGCACGAGTGTCAATACATATAAGAACAACACCATTGTTTTCAACAACCACATCATTAGTGCTATCAAATAATTCAGTGCATATGCTCATATAGGACTGGGTGCTTTTGAAAAATTTTAAGCACACTGCATGGCACACTAATGCTAATACTTTTAACAACACCACCATTGTCGTCAACAACTTTGTCAATGCAATAGAACAATTCAGTTCATATGGTATTATATGTACTAGTGCTTTCGGTAAATTTCAAGCATCTATGCGTTTTGACAACTAAACAAACCAATGTTGAGACATAGCAACAACGACAACATCAATGGTACAAAAAAATATCAGGTGTACGTTAATATAGGACCTACTGCATATTCATACACAATATGCACTAGGTAGTTGTTTTATAAACTATGCACATTAGAGCGTACCAGAGATGGAAGTGTCCTCATCAGTATAATCAACACTACGGAATCGAATACATAATATATACACATGGATGACATCGATATTTTTAAAGCATTGGTGCATTGTATTGTTGGTGCATTAATGTGTATTTTGAAAATATATGCACCACATAATAAACCTCCACTATAACCATTAGTTTTCTAGATTAGTTTTCTAGTTATAACGAACATCCATTACAATCTCTACCAAAATCTACATTATCAAGGGCAAAGGTTTGAGCGAAGGTTTTTTTTAATGATTTTTCCCAATTTTGTAACACTAAAATACTCTGCAATAAGCTCAACTAAAAGGTGTTTTTCCCTTGTTACAGTGATATTGACCATAAGAGAAAACTTTGTATGTTAGGTACCTTAGATTCTTCATGTTCTCGAGTTTCAAAGGGTAAGATAATAACAATTTCCCTCATGATCAAAGTTAATATGAGCCCTTTTCTCCATGGAAAGCCATGACAATGACCTAGAGTGTCCCAAATTCCTATTTATTATTATTATTATTATTATTATGGTGATTAACGTCCCCAAATTTGGGTCTATTAGACCTTAAGAAGGATAAAGAATATTTCCAAGCTCTCTTTTCCTAATAATATATTTTCTATTTCTAATTATTATCTAATTTCCTCCCTTCCTATCTTCTTTTACCCTTTGAAGATCCTTCATTAATTGAGTTTGATCTTTTGAGGTCTTCATTTACTCTAAGTTTTATTGAGCATTCAATATTTATGGTCATTAGAGCTTTCCTTAACATGAATTAACCTATATTTATGCTTAATTATTTTTTCCCATCATCATTGCTACTATGAGACAAAATACTTCAATTTCTAATTTATTTTGTAGTTCTCCTTAACTATTACTGGCATGTCCTCATATTTCTTCTCTTTCAAGACTAGTTTGTTGGGCTAGTGATCTAATGCCCTCTTTATCTAACTCCATAATCTTTTTCATTTCCTTTTTAATTCTTTTATTATCTAATTTACCTTCCAAATTATTTATGGTCAAATTGTTTTGTTTTTCCTTCTAGCACTTTAATCTTGTTTTTCATATTAATATTTTCAAGCTTATCATCCTCTCCTTATTGGGTAAGTTTTTTTTGGCTTTACTTTTCCATTTCTTGTAATCTAATCTTCATTTTTTCCACCTTATTCTTGAACCCTAATATTTTTTTGTCTATCTTTTATTGAACCTTATCTTAAAATGATGCAAACTCATTATCAAGAATTACCTCTAATTTTTTTTCTCAATTTTGGTCTCCCTTTCACCCCTATGTTTTTATAGCAATTCTATATATTTGAAAGAGTCTCTAAACTTATTTTGATAAATCGTCCCTAGGGAAGTTTTGATCTATGTTTTTATAGCAATTCTATATATTTGAAAGAGTCTCTAAACTTATTTTGATAAATCGTCCCTAGGGAAGTTTTGGTCAATGTTCATATTCAAATGAATAAATAAAGAGAAAATAAATTATAACAAACATGGAAGTTTTGATCAATGTTCATATTCAAATGAATAAATAAAGATAAAATAAATTATAACAAATATTGATAGAAGTAACTTGATTAGGTCAAGTTCTTATTAATTGACTGGGGTTACAAAATTATGCCTATGTGAAAATGCTATTTAGAAATAATATCTCAATTTCAGTGCCATCTTAGAATGGGACATGTCACATATAGATGTTAATCTATTAGTTATTTATAAAGAAAATCTAATCAACTATTTTGTTTATATAAAAAATAGTAAATATAAATAAGATAATAAATTTAAAGTGATCTTGAATTATGTTTAAATCATTTAAACACATTAATAGTATAAATTCAATACGGGGATATGTTGTCACTGAGTGTACATACATACTCGTAATAAATATTGAATAAATAAGTTGAACATCAATAAATGATTTGATATTTAAATTCTACTTTTCTGCTTCGAGTATTTTTCTGCTTCGAGTTCATACTTAAATTTTCTCTCTCATATTTAAATTGTGTCTTTTTTTTCTTCATTTTCTTTAAGCTTTATGTTATTAAAATTGCAGTATAATATGGAATTGGGGATTAAACAAAATTCCAGAGTTTGTAAATTAATCAATTTCTATTTAAATTTAATATCATCTTTAATTTGTAACTGACATAATGAAATTTTATATGATTTAAAATATAATATGGAATTGGAAATTAAACATTGAAAATTAAACAAAATTCCAGAGTTCGCAAATTAATCAATTTCTATCTAAATTTAATATCATCTTTAATTTGTAATTGAGAGAATGAAATTTTATATGATTTAAAATATAATATGGAATTGGAGANCAAATCAATGTTATATATATTTTTATTTGAAATTTTTACAATTTCAATAAAAAAAATCAACTATATATATATATACATATTTTTTTTAAGGTCTGATAAATTAAAGTTGGCCTCCTCCACTATATTTCTTATTATTTTTCTGAAGGTTTAATAGATCAAAGTTGGCCTTGTCTTTATTTCTTACTTTTTATAAACCTTCTTAAGGTCTGATAGACCAAAGTTTTGACACACTGAGTGCAGAAAAATAGGCTATAGTTCTCTCGTCCAAGTTGTTCACTTTAAGTTCCCATTACAATCTTGGCCAGATAAATTAGCTTTCTTTAACAACTTGCCTTTCTCTAATCTTCTCTATGTTGAAAGCCAAACTCCCCATATTTGTTGTTGTCCATATTTGTTGTTGATGAGTGTACTGAAACAGAGAAAGATTAAAAATATTGTCTTAATATTTTTGTTTTACCATATTTAAATGAAGTACGATTCAAATGGAGTAAGTTAAATGTTATATCATTTTAATTTTTTTTGGTTATTTTTGTTGGAATTCGGGTTTTAGATTTTTCATAAAATTAAGAATTTCATTATTTAAATTGCAATTTTAAATGCAGAAAAAAATTAAGCATAGTTAATTACTACCTAATAAGGACTCCAATGATACATTACCAACAGTCTAAAATTGCAATTCCAACTATTTTAACTGATGACAACTTCTCTTGATTCAAATTAGAACTTGATTAAAAAGTAAAATTACAGACATGATGAGGGCATATATATAAAGTAAAGAAAATGAAAACATGCCCACTGAAGCTTATCTGGATTGCTAATTCCCTCCATCCAACAAGTAAAGAACATAGTCAACAGTTTGACTTTGCTCCTTGGCCTTTGAATAAAATAAATCAGCAATCCCAATGAGGGTGGCTATGATATGCTTTAACTCTATAACATGACATCTGAATAAATTAAATGGTTACCAAGTGCAGAACAATACACTGAATCTCTACTTCATTTTTAACATATTTATACGTACGTAATTAGGCTGCGATGACAGTATTCTGCCAGCGAAATTTGTAAAATATGTGACTGTGTTCAGATGCCTTAGCATTCATTACGATTTCTATATAGTATATAGATTCATTGTAATTCGGAATATATTACGCAATCTCGATGCAAACTTCGCTTCGCCGCTAAGCTGATATATATTGAGCATAAATCGTTGAGATGTCCAAATACAATGCATATATAATGAGTTTATTGTCCTGCGTAAGGCTTAGCCATTACAAGAATATCTCAAATATAGGAAGGCATCATCAAATACTTTACATTATTTAAGTTGCTATGAATTGAAGGCTAGTTTCTGGTTTCCATGTTCACATGGTCTCTGGACTTTTCTGCATTTAGAGGCGATCAAACAAACAGAAAAGTCAATTGTTTTTTTAATTGTTACTTCCAGAGGAGATTGGACTTGTTGCACCAGAAGTCGAAGTGTACGTATGCTTGTTGCTAATTTTAGAAATGTTTCAGGATTAGACGGACTCTAACAAGTGGGCTTTGGGAAATCGCACTGCCTATTAAAATGGTAGATGCAGAAAACAAGTGAATGCATCTCTAGAAACCCTAATATTTATTTTTGTCCACTGGTTTTGGGCCTTCTTTACTGTATATATTCTGCCATATTCTACCTAAGCTTAGTCAACTCGGTAGATTCACCATTTCAATGCCTTGTTTTACTATAGTAGCTTTAGTAGTTTGCTATTATTTTTGTAACAATGTTGATTTTTTAATACACAGAGATACTTTTGATTTTCTAGATTATGGTTAATAATCTCATTTTAATATCTTAATTAAGATGATAGGCCATAATATCTCATATTTTGAGCTTCATTTAGCAGATTAATAAGATTAACCCAAATGTTACAAGTGTACATCCATAGTCATATCTTGTTATGCTTAATTGCATCTTGATTAAGATTTAAATGGGCTTAGTTAAATGGTTATTTCAAACCATTAGTCAAACTTTAAATTCTTATGCTTAAGGAATTTTTTGTTTGTTTGTTTGTTTGTTTTGCTAGGGGAATCGACAACTAAAGACTAGGCTGGTACTTGCGTGACATGAGGGGTCAAGGGATCCAATCCCGCTACCACTATTCCCCTAGGTGCCTCATGCACCCGGCAAGCATGGGACACGGGTAAAGCCAGGTGTGATTTGAACTTGTGACCTCCAATTTACAACATGTGACTTCATATCAAGTGAACCGCTGGGAAAGGAACTTTTGTTTGTTCAATTGATGCATTCAATTTATTTTAAAGTTTGGGCAGCTTCAAAAATGACCGGTGTTGGATGGATGTAATAGTTTTATCTCTATCTAATTTTAAGCCAATAGGCATTAGATGTTGGGATTTCTTGAGGGGATCAACAAGATTAACCCGACTGTAACAAGTGTACAACAGTGATTCATTTCATGGTTGCCGTATTGTTTTATGCTTAAATTTAATAAGCATCTTGATTAAGATTTAAATAAGATTCATGCAATGGTTAAATAAAGAGGTAACAATAATAGTTTTTTTTATAGATTAAATAGTATTTGTTTTAAAGGGTTAGCCATCTCCACAAAAATAAGTGGTTCTAAACGTGCCACGCTCACCTACCACTTTACTTATGGTTGTGCTATTTATTCATCATATCACAGCTTCTCCTTAAAATTAAATGTAATAATATTTTTAATATTATCATTAATATATACTCCTTAAATTATATGTAATAATACTTTTAATATTATCACTAATACCTAAAGTGATATCTTTTTGAACTCCCCAATGATTTAGCCAAGACTTGACATCTTTATGTCAACCTTGCATGTGGTTTTCAATAAATTATGAAGCAATTTTAGAGAGTTTCTTGTCTCCCATTTTATTTACCTTGTTCTTGTATATTATATACCTTGTCATAGCCATGCTCTCAATTGAGGAGAGATTCACTTTTACGAAGATAATAAGATATGGTGTATTCTTTTTCACTTTGACCTACATATTATAAAATATTTTGGATTAAAAATTTATTCATATCCCAAAACCAAGATAACATAAACTCACTAATTTTTTTATTCTTATCCATCTTTTTAATTGTTTATTTATTGTGAATAATAAATATTAAGTTACCATGTGTTGTAAGTGTGATTTTTCTTGATCTCTAATATATACAAAGCACTAATCATCATTGAAGATACTATTGATGATGATGATGATGATTAACGTCTATGAGCGTTGAGGATGAAAATTATTTTTTCTTAGAGTGCCCTACTTACACCCACATTAGATTTGAGTTTCATAGTATTTGCTACAATACAAACCTTTATAACCTCCTAACATTCCAAAACTATAGTGAGCTTGTAAAGCTTCTTAGCAAGCTTTCTGAGTACAGGAACAAGATTTTAAAGTAAACCAAATATTATCCTTCTGAAGATCCCATAGACCAAAGTTGGTCTTCCTGAACCAACTTTGTATTTAATATTATCTTAGAGAAATAACTAACAAAAAATAAGTTCATTTATTATTAAAAATATTAGAAAATATATAACGATTGCCATGTTGGTATTTCCCAATTTCCTCATCATCATATATTAATAAATATAATTACTTGGAATTCTATTACACATAGGTATTGGTATGCTATTTTTTTTTTAAATAAAAAGACTATATTACTTATGAAAACCGGTTACATAGTTATCTTGCTGAGTCCCAAAATCATCATGCAGTTCTAGAAATTATAACATAGAAACATCTCCATTATGTTCTGGTTGGGCTTTAAAAACTACAGCCTATTTTCTTCATAATTGTTCTATACTTCTATTGCTAATCTAAAGCTGCAGAAAAAGAAATTAAAACATATTAAAGTACTATATTGATCATCTTGACTTCAATTTGAGACTTGGTCACTGTCCTCAGCAACTAAGCTTCCCAAGTCAATCCTTTTACCCTTCTCAGCATCCTGCTACTTTGGGTCCACATTATTCTTTGTCTTGGGGCTATGGTTCCTACTCAAGCTGGTCCAACCTGTCTCAACATTCTGTGAATTGGGGCATATAAATTCAAGCCCATTTTGGATGCCATCAGATTTATCTTCCGATGCATCAGATGACTATCCTGATAATTCTCCTTCCATGCCTGGAGCGGTTCCTGGTCCCCCTAGATTTTTCGTTCCCCACTCATGGCTACATGAGCCATGATATTTTTCATTACCCAGTATACCATGATCATGATGTCATACGATGGCGCCCTTCCCGCAGTGGTTATGGGATCCATCACCCATTCTTCTACCTCCGATCGAATTTCCTCCATGGGGATGGTATGCACCTCCTCCCACAACTCCTTTTCAATGGCTTCTATTTCATCACATACCACTAGTGGCATGTGTTAATTTTTAATGGTTATATAAGATATAATAACATTTAGAATCATAACATCATGACCATATGCAAAAGGATCACTAAAAGATAGAAATCATAACATCATGACCATAACATCCAATCCCGCTACCGCTATTCCCCTAACATTTAGAATCATAACATCATGACCATAACATTTAGAATCATAACATCATGACCATAACATCCAATCCCGCTACCGCTATTCCCCTAGGTGCCCCACGCACCCTGCAAGCATGGGACACAGGTAAAACCAGGTGTGCTTAGAACTTGTGACCTCCAATTTACAACATGTGACTTCATATCAAGTGAACCGCCAATGCGCCACACCTGGGTGGGAAAGGAACTTTTGTTTGTTCAATTGATGCATTCAATTTATTTTTAAGTTTGGGCAGCTTCAAAAATGACCAGTGTTGGCCACAAGTTGGATGGATGTAATAGTTTTATCTCTATCTAATTTTAAGCCAATAGGCATTAGATTTTCGGATTTCTTGAGTGGATCAACAAGATTAACCCGACTGTAACAAGTGTACAACAGTGATTCATTTCATGGTTGCCGTATCATTTTATGCTTAAATTTAATAAGCATCTTGATTAAGATTTAAATAAGATTCATGCGATGGTTAAATAAAGAGGTAACAATAATAGTTTTTTTTATAGATTAAATAGTATTTGTTTTAAAGGGTCAGCCATCTCCACAAAACTAAGTGGTTCTAAACGTGCCACGCTCACCGAACACTTTACTTATGGTTGTGCTATTTATTCATCACATCACAGCTTCTCCTTAAAATTAAATGTAATAATACTTTTAATATTATCATTAATATATACTCCTTAAATTATATGTAATAATACTTTTAATATTATCACTAATACCCAAAGTGATATCTTTTTGAACTCCCCAATGATTTAGCCAAGACTTGACATCTTTATGTCAACCTTGCATGTGGTTTTCAATAAATTATGAAGCAATTTTAGGGAGTTTCTTGTCTCCCATTTTATTTACCTTGTTCTTGTATATTATATACCTTGTCATAGTCATGCTCTCAATTGAGGAGAGATTCACTTTTACGAAGATAATAAGATATGGTGTATTTCTTTTCACTTTGAGCTACATGTTATAAAATATTTTGGATTAAAAATTTATTCATATCCCAAAACCAAGCTAACATAAACTCACTAAAAAGTTTATTCTTATCCATCTTTTTAATTGTTTATTTATTGTGAATAATAAATATTAAGTTACCATGTGTTGTAAGTGTGATTTTTTTTGATCTCTAACATATACAAAGCACTAATCATCATTGAAGATACTATTGATGATGATGATGATGATTAACGTCTATGAGCGTTGAGGATGAAAATTATTTTTTCTTAGAGTGCCCTACTTACACCCACATTAGATTTGAGTTTCATATTATTTGCTACAATACAAACCTTTATAACCTCCTAACATTCCAAAACTATAGCGAGCTTGTAAAGCTTCTTAGCAAGCTTTCTGAGTACAGGAACAAGATTTTAAAGTAAACCAAATATTATCCTTCTGGAGATCCCATAGACCAAAGTTGGTCTTCCTGAACCAACTTTGTATTTAATCTTATCTTAGAGAAATAACTAACAAAAAATAAGTTCATTTATTATTAAAAATATTAGAAAATATATAACGATTGCCATGTTGGTATTTCCCAATTTCCTCATCATCGTATATTAATAAATATAATTACTTGGAATTCTATTACACATAGGTATTGGTATGCTATTTTTAAAAAAATAAAAAGACTATATTACTTATGAAAACCGGTTACATAGTTATCTTGCTGAGTCCCAAAATCATCATGCAGTTCTAGAAATTATAACATAGAAACATCTCCATTATGTTCTAGTTGGGCTTTAAAAACTACAGCATATTTTCTTCATAATTGTTCTATACTTCTATTGCTAATCTAAAGCTGCAGAAAAAGAAATTAAAACATAGTAAAGTAATATATTGATCATCTCGACTTCAATTTGAGACTTGGTCACTGTCCTCAGCAACTGATCTGCCCAAGTCAATCCTTTTACCCTTCTCAGCATCCGCCTACTTTGGGTCCACATTATTCTTTGTCTTGCGGCTATGGTTCCTACTCAAGCTGGTCCAACCTGTCTCAACATTCTATGAATTGGGGCATATAAATTCAAGCCCATTTTGGATGCCATCAGATTTATCTTTCGATGCATCAGATGACTATCCTGATAATTCTCCTTCCATGCCTAGAGCGGTTCCTGGTCCCCCTAGATTTTTCGTTCCCCACTCATGGCTACATGAGCCATGATATTTTTCATTACCCAGTATACCATGATCATGATGTCATACGATGGCGCCCATCCCGCAGTGGTTATGGGATCCATCACCCATTCTTCTACCTCTGATCGAATTTCCTTCATGGGGATGGTATGCACCTCCTCCCACAACTCCTTTTCAATGGCTTCTATTTCATCACAGACCACTAGTGGCACGTGTTAATTTTTAATGGTTATATAAGATATAATAACATTTAAAATCATAACATCATGACCATATGCAAAAGGATCACTAAAAGATAGAAAAACACAACTGCGCAAAAGAACACAAAGATTTATCCTGGGAAACCCTCATGGGGAATAAAACCTAGCAAAAATTCCTCTATATAGATGTATCAAAAGTACAAATACAAGACCCCAAATAGGTGCTCCTTCTCCTAGTAGATATCCCTCTCTCTCTCTCTCCTATGTGATATGCACAAGTGAGTGTATGTTCTAATGAGGAACACAACTCCTCTATTTCTACTCTTTCTGTCACTTGAATTTTACCCTAACAAGTCATCCCAAACAAAATTACTGGGCTGACTTCACCTAGGAAGACACAAAACAATATTATATTATATTCAAGAGGGTACTATCGACCCAACTTACAATGGAGGTTATACCTCATGACTCTATGATGTCCAAATACAATAGTAACATATTGACAGATGAATAAGACATCTCCTTTGGGTTACATAAGTAAAACACATTTAGAATATTCTTCGAAGTTACAATATTTCAACACTTTCCCTTAACGAGAAAGGTATTCTACTGACAAAAACATAATCAACTATAGGACCATAGAGAGAGATCATCTGTGACATCATCAAGGTGATACATCAAAATGTCATAGGAAGTTTTCAAAAATCATCAGTAACTTGAACAGTTACTGAAACATCTTCAGTACCTGAACATCATCTTCTACAACACCGAGTCTTTATCTTTAATCCTCTACAACACTCGATCACTTGATCCTTTGTAGAAACAATTTGATCTTCTTCTTGCAACACTTCGATCTCTTGATCCTTTGCAGCAACACTTTAATCTTCATCTTCTTGCAGCACTTGATTGCTTGATCCTTTGAAACACCCGATCACTCAATCCTCTGCAGCACTCGAGCACTCGATCCTTTGCATCACTCAATCACTCAATCCTTTGCAGCACTCAATCACTCGATCCACATCATTATATGCAATCATACTTGATCTTTAGATCAATACTTTCATCGTTTGCATCTGTACTTGATATGTCCATCAATAACATCGTCAAAATCATCATAACCTGCAACACACATGATCTCTTTGTGAGATAATCAATCCCTATCACTTTTGGACATAAGTCCAAGGATGATGCAAGCCTGATCAACCTAATCCCCCTTAACATGGAGGTTCCACATCATCGACCAACTAGATTGTCTGTAAATGAATGCATGACCACATCGTCTCCAAATGAATGCATATCTCATCCGCAAATGAATGCAAGACCACATCAACCATAAATGAATGCAGATCTCGTCCACAAATGAATGCAAGAGCATATTGTCTACAAATGAATGAATAACTCCTCCGCAAGTGAATGCAGGACCACATCGCCCGCAAATGAATGCAGATCTCCTTTGGAAATGAATGCATGACCACATTGTCTGCAAATGAATGCAGATCTCATCCGCAAATGAATGTAGTGTTAAAATTGTCATGTTATTTATATCTTCAAGCAACGAGTCCTGAATTATGATTGCAGTAAAAGGAGAATGAAGATACAAATTGAACAAAACAAACCACACAGGAAATAGATGAGTGTAGCTCATGTAATTACAGTATCATTGTCATTAATTAAATCCGGTGTTACAATAGTTTACATAAAGGAAGAATTCGAATGCATTAGGGAGAAATTCGAATCTACCAACTGGATCTGATTGTACCTAATTGACTAGCTAACTCATGGTGTCTCAATCAATATTGGAGTCTAGCAGATCAACTCACAGATGTCCAACCAACTCATACAATCAGTAGTAACTAGTTAACTCAGTGCAATTGAGGTGGTAGGTGGGAAAAGGTGCCTACTCCACATGCACCCATGCATAACTAGTTTTAGCTAATTGATTGTGATCTAACTGAAAGTAACTGGAAGCTAACTAATAATAACTAGTTCCAAATCCAACTAAATGATGGAGGTTGGTGCTGGGACTCGCAATGGCTCCTAAAATGTAGGGATTGGTCTAGGAGGCTCCCAAACTGATGCATGCACATCCAGTAAGTGGAAGTTAACCTCTAGCATTGTTCCCCATACTCTAGTAACTGGTACATGTGGCTCCATTAGGCCAAGTGGACCCAATTAATTAATTAAGGTGCCTAAGTTAGGCTAAATAATCTAATAGACAATATGGTCAAGGGAGGATTAATAATCCTAACACCCCCCCTGAATCCTAACTTGGAAAACTGTGGGCCTTGGAAACAAGGCCATAAGTCACCCACTTACAATCTAAAATAAATAATGCTTCTTAATACAACCAAGGAAATAGGGTAAAACCTCTTGGGAAAACCCCCCCTCAATATAAGCAGGAATACAAATTTTGAATAAAAGACTTGTGAAAATTTTTGCTGCCATTTGCAGGACTATGCAGCAGCAAATGCAGTATCTTGGTTCTTCTGTGCAGGTGAACCTATAAATCCAAACAATATGCTTATGTCTAGAGGAATCTTCCTCTTTGGAAGAAGAATAATGTACTCAACTGAATCAGAAATATAAACAGCTGCACGGTGAAAACTGGACCCATGTAGAGCAACTAAAATCAACTGAAGAGAGAGAAAAAGTTCTAAGAATTCGAACCATGTGGGGAACACCCAAGAATCTAATATATTTCATCCTTGAACAACAAACCATGAGTGGTAAAATCATCCCCAAGTGTTAGGAGCAAGTGTCCAGGTGGATGCAGAATGTCTTCCTCTTTACAAGTTTTGTGAGGGGATGAGCATGTGACCAAAGGTAGAGAAGCCCTGGGACTGTGGTGAGCAAATGATTGAGCTCCATATTCTGATATTGCTTCATAAATAAACAATAATTCACAAAATATAATATCGGAAAAATCATAAGAGAGAACTAACATCGAATCCTCAACAACAAAATTTAAGGAGACTTCTGGTGCTTGATTTGTCACACCAAAATTGATGAAACCAATTACAAGTAATACTGAAATCTCTTGAATCTTAAAACCTGAACCACATATTATCAGATCAAAAAATAAATCAGATCCAAAAAGGTTCATATCAGATCCAAAACTGTGCTCCACCGAGATGGTAGATGCACAATTTTCTCCTTCTTCAAAATTCTGATTTTTGGTGCATGCAATCATGTAGGAATTTACTGGAAGCTCTAGATTAATGAGAGTGAATGGATCACTCTGTTGCGGCGCGTACCCTAAGGATTATTAGTTTGGGTAACTTCGTGACTGTTTGTAAGCAGAGTTACGGGTCAAAATAGTCTTAGGGGTGTCGGGGTAAGTCAAAACCCCTTTTTGTAATAAACCCGTGGTTTAAATCCAGGGTTTAGGGTTTTTTGGGTGCCCATGGTTTGAAGCCATGGTTTTGTAATAGCGCGATGTATAAATAGGTATTTTTGTAAATAAGAAAAAGTTAGGTTTTATGATGTAAGAAAGATTAAGACGAAGATAAGGTTGATTTTGTAAGGAAAGGTTAAGTCCTAGCTGTGTGCGTAGACGACCTCTGCAGCTGTGTGCGCAGAGGGTTTTTGTAAAAAAGATTGAGGAAAGACCTGCAGCTGTGTGCGCAGGGGCCTGCTACTGTGTGCGCGTATTTTTAAGGATTGAAGGGATCTACAGCTGAGTGCGCAGATCAAATTGTGGTTTTGTAGCAAGTTGAATAGAACTCAGTTTGTGGACGTAGCCCCTACACTGGGGGTGAACCACGTTATATCCGGTGTTGTGGTTTCTTGTGCTGTTTCTGTTTCTGTTGTCTTTTATGCATTAATAACTGTATACATCTGATAAGTTAGATCGCTGCTAATATTTAGCTTCGCTGTGAATTCCCTGTAGTGGGTTGAGCAAGTTACGACTGTTTATTTATCTGCGAAGTTGTATGTGAATGAATGGTAAAGATTTATAAGTATTGATTAATAAGGTTATTAAAGGCTAAGGTGCAGTAATCCCCCTCTCTTCTTGCAGAAACCTGATTCTGCGGCACCCCATAGCTGTTTCAGGTGAGACTGCAACCTGCGCGCAGGTTGTTGCCGAAAGGGCCAACACTGTGGGTCTTTTGTTGGTGCGACACTAAAGGATTAAACCCGGGTCTGCCCTATTGCCCAAAAAATTGGTTTCGTTGCCGGTTGAACTCATTACCTGCTCAAGAGGGGTTTACATCGTGCCTCAAGGGCTATGTTTTGGAGGCCCTCTGCGAAGGAAATCGGTGATTGGTTTGCTGAGACTTGTCTGAAATTCGCGCAGCAAGAGAATACGAACCCGTGCCGAAGCGCAAGTGAATTTTTACAAAGGTATGTTTTTTGTGATGCTTACAATTTTTTTTTTGGTAGTATCCACATAGAGTTGCACCAGTGGTTGTCTAGGTTAACAGAGAGGAGGATGAAATTTCAAGCTCGACGGATTCCTGTGTGGACCCCCGTGAGGGTCAATCTTGTGCAACACGTGAACAACGAGGTATCCCGCGCTGTTGACTTCTGGACGACACAAACGTTGGAAGCCTTTGTGACAGAGTTTGCCATTGACACAAGCACCTCTTTCAGCGAAGCGAAACGGCAGTTTTTCAAAGGCCCCCGTGGTAAGTTTTTAAATTCCTTAAGCTTGCAGATTAAAATATTATTGGTTGAAAAGGGTATATTAGTATTTGAATCAGACTGTTAGTTTAGTAGTACCAACATATGTTTGCAAGTGAGAATACCTTCGACGCGCAAAGTGGGTTTCCGCGAAGTGAGCAAAGGTACAAAAGAGATTTTGAGTCCTAATCCTCAGGTCAGACCACCGTACCTCCCCCTGTAAACCCTCAACAACCAGACCCTGAAGAAAACCCTTCGGTAGGAAACCCTCCCGTCACTCCACAACGTCGCTCTGTTACCCTTAAAGTTCGGTCGCAGTGTGACAGGAAACCAAGTCTGAGTATTCCAGCCACAGGTCAATCTGCCCCCGTAAACCCCCCCCCATCAACGTCTTGTCCCCCTACCAACCCTCCCAGAACCACCATGGCCCACCTAGCTGATGACATTAAGCTGCCCATCTTCAAAGGAACGGGATCAGAAGATCCAGAATAGTTCTGGTTTTTATGTGAGGCCGTCTGGAACACGAAGAATATTACAGACCTGGATGTGAGAACCGCACAGCTCATTACTTCCTTTCGCGATCGGGCTTTGACCTGGTTCATGAAATTCTCCAATAATCAGCACCCCACTTTGGATGAAAGCAAGGCAGCCATCACTAAGGAATTTAAGAAACTGAAATTAGAATCGCAGAGCATCACTGAACTCAAAGAGATTCAACAGAGGCGCGGCGAATCTGTTTGGGACTTTGACCAGAGATTCAAAGTTCTACTAGACCAAGTCAGCTTCACCATTAGTCTTGCGCAGCACAAGGAATGGTTTATTGCCGCATTATTGCTACATATCAGAACTCCGCTCATGCAACAGAAGGTTGCTGATCAGCAAGAGGCTCTAAAAATCGCAATGAAGCTAGAGACCGCCCCTATCGGGGACGATTCTGGTATTTCTCAAATCCAAGCGCAGCTGGAAACAATGGCCCTGGAGCTTCGCGACATGAAGAAAGCCAAAACCAGTCGAGAGGAGGTCTGGTGTACGCAATGTCGGTCCGAGGGTCAAGATAAGGACCAGTGCCCTGTGGCCAGAACTTACTTAAATACGGGCGCGCCCAACCAATTCAATCCCGTTGTTCTATATTGTGAGATTTGCCAAACCTCTGGCCAGCACCGCCCTGAGCACTGTGATCTTCTTCAGAGATATGTTCATGTTCCCAAAAACCCCTACTACCAGTTCTGTAAGTCCATAGGGCATAATGAAGAAGAGTGTCACAGTTACGACCTTATGCGAGAGCGCACCTCTAACGTCTACCGAGTACACAATGAGGCCCAGAATAAGGATGGCTATGGTTACCGCAGCGGCGCCTCTGGAAGAGGTGCTTTTGGCGGTCGCGGCCGTGGCAGGATGACCGGAAGAGGTAGAGGCCAGGTTGTGTGTTACAATTGTAACCAAGTTGGCCACTTGGCTCGTGACTGTCGGAACCCCACTACAACCTGTCGGTATTTCCGCGCAGTGGACCACATGATTGAATAGTGCCCCCAGCTCCTCGCAAAGATTCAGGAGAACAACCGTGGCCCTACCCCAAATATTCAGTTGATTTCCGTTGAGCAAAGGCCTGCCGCAACCCTCAATGTGGTCACCCGCAGTGGAGCTACGACGCATATTCAAAACACACCAAAGCAACCTGTCGCAGTGTGCGCATGTAAGGCCTCCGAGAAAGCACCATCCCAGGAGGCCCAGTGCGATATTGTTGACCCTGGCGTAGTAGAAGTACCTGCGCGGCAACCTCAGCAGGCTTCGCAGCCACAAGAGGCCTCGACAGATAAAGTAAGTACACTATCCTCTTTCTTGCAGAGCTGTATGAAACCCTTGCA
>LPNX010039509.1:1205356-1224724 GCA_001517045.1 Pseudotsuga menziesii | reverse complement strand
GAGAGTGCATGTTTAAAATTTTTAAAGCAGTAGGGGTCCCTGTTTCTAAGTGCAGAGGAGGCAACCTGCCATCTGTGCTTGCTCCCCTCTAATGCAACCTACTGCTATCTAGAAATGGATTTTGTACAAGTGGATATTACCTCTTCCTGCAAGTTCATGATATGTTGTGCCTGGGAAGGGCTGGAAAGAAAACCCTTGTATCGAGCCACAAGGATGCCAGGATTCTGGGGCTCACTTCAAATCCATAAATTAGTATGGGCTTCATTGTGGGAAAAGGTCTGGAAAGACCTTTCCCACTGAACATGATTGTTCACAAAAGAGGCAAAGGCTCGTAGCTGAACATCACCTGCAAATGGAACAGGGTTTGAGTGCTGATCCAGAGGGCACGCCACCTCGTGCAGGTATAGTTCACATAGCAAGTTCTGCTCTTCAAAATTGCTCCCAAGAAATGTCTCCAAAATTTTTTTTGAGGTTGCAATTTCAAATGACCTCCCCTCCTGTACAACTTTTAATTTAAACCAGACAAACCGCTCGAAGAGAAACACTGGATAAGAGGAAGAGGGCTTCCTAGTGCCTATGAGTTCTTGGGATAGGGCATACATTTGATCCTTATCCTTCTGCATGGATGAGAATTTTTTCAATTTCTTCATCTCCTTCTGCAGCTCCTCTACCTGAGCTCTGTGGCCCATACGTTCTTCAGCCCCCTGCTCTTCCAGCGCTCTAATAATTCTCTTATGCTCATCCAAAGCAATTGTCTTTTTCTGGTTTTCTTTCACCTAACTTCTCCATTTAATTACTTCCATCCTCAGGGCTGAAACTTCTGCTGTGAGATCTGAAATATCCTGTTTATAATGTTCTTCCCGCTCTGAATCCAAATCAATACAATTTTTGAAAGGGAGGAGTATTGTCTCTTGTGAGACAGTGTCTTCCAGCACTTCTTCTATGAGAGTTGCTGGTTCTTGTGTGGCAGCAACATCCCCTGGATTTTCTTCCATAACTGTGATTGGTGCTTGTTGAGACACTGGTTCTTGTGTAACAGTGTCTTCTCCCTGATCCATCTGTATCTCTGAAATTGATTCTTGTGTGACAGCAACACCCCCCGGGTTATTTTCTACAGCTGTATCCAAGGCTTGTTGAGACACTGGTTTTTTTGTAACAGTGTCTTCTCCCTGATCAGCCTGCATTTCTAAATCTGATTCATGTGTTGCTGGTTCTTGTGTGGCAGCAACATCTTTCAAACTCTCCTCAGCATCCACCTCCATTGCTTTTAAGGACACTGGTTCTTGTGTGACAGTGTCTTCCTCCTGCATTCCTGGATTCAATTCTTGTGTTGCTGGTTCTTTTGTGACAGCAACATCTTTCAAACTCTCCTCAGCATCCACCTCCATTGCTTTTGGGGACACTAGTTCTTGTGTGGCAGTGTCTCCCTTCTGTGATTATGAATCCAATGGTTGTGTTGCTGGTTCTTGTGTAACAGCAACATCTTCGTTCCCCTGCCTCTGAGATTGGATATCTTTCCCATCGTACAGCTCTTCCTCAAGGACCTCAGTGTCACCTGAGGCTATTGTCTGTTCATCCTCACTCCACTGTGTATCGGGTATGATATCTATCCCTGGGTCATCTTCTAGTTGAAATTCAGGAATTCCCAAGGATGTTGGTTCTTGTGTAACAACATCCTGGATTACCTCTTCATCCTCCTGTGGCTGCAGTTCTTCTCTAAGCTTTGTATCATGGGGACATTCTGGGGCCATAGTGCCAAACTCTTCATTAGGTTCCAGAGTGTCCTCCATTCCAGATTCTTCTCCCCTTTTCATCTGCATTTATGAAATTGCAATCCCCTGTTCAGGTTCATCAATGTTCTGCCCTCGTGGCTCAGTTTCTATCATTTCTATATCATGGGAGCATTCTAGGTTCNCCTTTAATACTGTGTTTTCCTCCAAAAGTCCTTCAAGACTGGGTTCTACCTCAACTGGCCTTTCTGGCGCATCCGTTGGCCTTGGTACAAGGATTGGGACCTCCACCTATGCCTCCAGGGTTTCCCATCTTTTTCTTACTGCCTCTGCTGCCGCACTTGATTTAATTCTTTTGCCTCTTATTGGTGCAGTTATGCTCAGCTCCTTAATTGGTCTCTTTCTCCCTTTTCGTGACGTTTTCGTTTGAGGGGCTGACTTATCAGGATTCACTGCTGGGGTCAAAGGAATGTTTTCTTGCGCCTCAGATTGTTCCTCCTCAATTAGGGTTCCCCCTCCTCACTCAGGTGAGGATTCAACAGTGACCGGTTCTATCTGTTCCATCTGTTCTTCAATTGCCTTGGCTCTGTCATCTTCAGGTTCAATTGTCACAGCATTCAATGCTGCTCCAATTTCTCCTTCTGATGACAGAGCTACCCTGTTGTCTGCATGTCTCTCGAGATTTTTATCAACACTTTCCCTCAATGGTTCTACTTGTGTCCCCTATTGTGCTTGTTCTGGTACAATATCATCCCCCCCCCCCAACTATATTGGAGGGACACCGATCCTCTTGATGATGTTGAGGCTGCGCCTGTTCGGCTGGGACACCTGGCAAAAGAGCAGATTCCTAAGTGCGGGCTGTAAATTGATCCTAGGTGATATTGTGCTGGGCCAGGGTTCTTAAAATGATTAATTTTATAAGGCCATGGTGGGTTATGGAAACATGTGGATGTTTATCCATTTGGACAAACCCCGCCATCTGGCGTAAGTTATGGAACAGATAGTAGGGAATATTCAACAAAATGCCATGGCGAATATGGGAAAGCAAAGGTAGTTCAGAATTATAAACAGTTTGGTACCTACCTTCACAAGTGATGTACTTCTTGAGAAAGACAACAACCTGATCCCATGGTCGCGGCAGTGAGTGCAGAGCAATTCCTCTCTTTGATGATTGAACGTGCTCCCCCTCTCGGAGAAATTCCTCCCGTGCAGCCATCGTGGGGACTCGTCGTTCAAACCATGCCTTTCCCACCATTGGAAGAGCAGTAACTTCAGATATAATGGCCTCAGAAACTTCTATCTGCAGCCCCCATACCTCAGAGTGAGTGTCCTTGAAGTGTAAAGCGAATTGCAAAGCTGCTTCCCTGTTAAATCCGTCTAGTCGCTCGAAGAATTCAGTCCAGCCAGCGGCTTGAAAGATGGCAAAAACCGCAGGATTGTTTCAAAGTTCCTGCGTGTTCAAAGGTTCATGATGAGTTGGAAGCCCCATAGTCCTGGCGACAGAGTTCTAGAGTCCGAGAGTGGAGGTTGCAGAGCGGGGGATGCACAGATCGCTGAGCGGAGATGTGAGTAGGGAGATGAAAAATTTGGAAAGTGCAGTGCAGAGGGAGGTTCAAAATTTTTATGCCAAATTGGGGAAGGTGGCGGTTAAGAGCTTTTACGTCGCACGAGGGAATGGATTAATTAAGTCATAATGGTAATACGTATTAAGGCACGAATGATATTATTAAACCCAAATTAACACTTAATCATGTAAAAATCAAAGCCATATCTCGTGCGACTGTGTATCGAATGACCTGCGGGGAATGATGATCTGGGTGCTTGCTGATGCTGGAAGGCCGAGCTCGTGCGCAGGCATTAAGTTGATCATAATAATAGCAATAATTCCATAATTCCATCGCCAGTGAAAACGGAGAAAACATCGCGTCACCGGGGTCGGAATTATTCCAATTTGGCCGGCACGAGTGGAATAAGTTAGAGCCATAAATGATAGCGGAATCAATGTGCTTTGAGTAACACAGGAGTTACCACTGTAAAGAACAAAAGAACAGTCTGTAATGCTGAAAGGTCCTCCAGATAAAGCGGAATTGAAGTTTCCCAGCATGATATCGTGGCCAAATTAAAGATTTTACAGCCGTTAAGGAAGATCACGGTGTCGGGAAAAAAATTGGCGGTATAGGGAGAAATCACGGCTGCTAGAACAAGCTCTATGGCGCTCGGAAGATATGTTGCAGCCGCGGGAAAGTGTGGGTTAGCCGCCGCGAATGTATGTTCAGCCGCCGAGAAAAAGGATTTTCTGGCCTTTGGAAAAAACGTTGCGGCTGTGGGAAAGTGTGTTCAGCTGTCGGGAATGTATGTTCAGCCGCCGGGAAAAAGGATTTTCTGGTCTTTGGAAAAAAAAGTTGCGGCTGTGGGAAAGTGTGTTCAGCTGTCGAGAGTGTATGTTCAACCGTCGGGAAAAAGGATTTTCTGGCCTTTGGAAAAAAAGTTGCGGCTGTGGGAAAGTGTGTTCAGCTGCCTGGAGTGTATGTTCAGCCGCCGGGAAAAAGGATTTTCTGGCCTTTGGAAAAAAAAAATTGCGGCTGTGGGAAAGTGTGTTCAGCTGCCGGGAGTGTTTATTTTGAGAAAAGGAAAATGCAACACAGGAAAACGTTTCTCGTTCAGCGGGCCCATTCTGGTCGTTCGCCTGGTACTTCCCTGCAATTTTATTTCTTTGAAAAACAACAACAACAAAAAAGATCAAATGGGAAAAGAAAAAAATCAAGAGTTATACGCTATAGTAAAAAACTTATTTATGTACAGTGATTCAATAGTGCGATTTACAGTTCAAAGGTTGGCAGAGGCAGAGAGAAGTTCCTGCCCTGGTAACAGCTGATACTCTGGGTCGGCAACAATATGCGAAATGAATGCGTCCTTCAAGATAGGCTTACGATACAGTCTTAGTCTGTGGCCATTAGCAAGTAATGGTATACGATTGTCATCAATGGTCACCAGACGGACAGTGCCATTGTCAAAAACCCTGTCAACCAAGTATGGACCTAGCCACCGTGTACGCAGTTTCCCTTTAAAATCTCTTTTGAATCTGGAGTCATAAATTAACGCCCAGTCTCCTTCACTGAAGACCTTCTTTTTAATAAACCGGTTGTGCCAATTAGATCTCTGTTGCTGAAGCAACAAAGTTTGGTCTACTGCCGCTAACCGCTTCTCGTCCTGTTCATTTAATTGATTCAGCCTTCGCTTCTGAGCTTCTGTTACATCCAGGTTCATTTCGGTGGCTGTCTTCAGGGTTTTAATCTCGAACTCAATTGGAAAGATAGCACTCTTTCCGTACACCAGATCATATGGGGAGAAACCTGTAGTGTCACGCCAAGTCGTGCGATATGCCCACAGTGCTTCTGGAAGCCTGTCAGCCCAATCCTTTCGATGACTATTAACTGTTTTAGTAAGGATATTTTCAATAACCTTATTGGTGCTTTCCACCTGACCATTAGCCTGGGGGTGGTAAGGTGAAGACACCCTGTGCTGCACATGATACTTCCGGAGCAAGGATTCAAATTGGTGTGACACGAACTGCGGCCCTCCATCAGTGACTACTTCTTTTGGCACCCCAAAATGGGTAAAGATCTCACTGTATAGAAAATCAATTACTACCTAATCATTAGCTTTAGCCAAAGCTACAGCCTCTACCCACTTGGTCATGTAATCAGTACAAACCAGAATATAGACCTTCTGTTTGGAGGGAGGACTGATAGGGCCAACAAAGTCCAGTGCCCATCTATCAAATGGTTCAACTACAAGTTGGGGCTGTAGGGGCATCTGATCTGTTCGATTGGGTTGGCCCATCCTTTGGCAACTGTCACAGGACCGGACATACTTCTTGGCATCCCTGAACAGAGTCGGCCAGTAATAACCCATCCGTAGTGCTTTATGCCCTGTTCTTTTATCTGCAAAGTGCCCTCCACAAGGTCCCTCATGACAGGATTTTAATATAGGAAAGATCTCATCTTCTCTTACACATCTCCTGATCTCAAGATCAGGCCCTGTGTAGAAGAGATGGCCATTTAACCAACAAAACCTGGCACTGTGCTGAATAATTTTTATTTTTTCTCGTTTTGTCATATATGGCGGGAGCTTCCCTGCAACCAAATAGTTAGCAACGTCTGCATACCATGGAGAATGAACTGAAAGTGCAAATAGATGCTCGTCTGGGAAAGAATCCTCAATAGGCAAACTGTCATCACTGTTAGTAAGATGGGATAAAAAGTCAGCAACAACATTTTCCTTCCCACGTTTATCTATAATAGTGATATCAAATTCTTGTAACAACAAAATCCATCTGGTCACTCTGGCATTGGTAACTGGTTTGTTCATTAAGTATTTGATGGCAGAGTGGTCAGTGTGCACAAATGTAGGATACCCGGTGATATAATGTCGAAATTTATTGATGGAGTAAACGATAGCTAGGAATTCTTTTTCAGTAACAGTGTAGTTAAGCTCAGCAGGGGCTAGATTTTTACTAACATAATAAATGGCATAAGGTTTTTGGCCCTCCTGCTGTCCTAATACTGCCCCAATGGCAGTGTCAGAGGCATCTGAGGAAATATGGAAGGGCAGGGTCCAATTAGGCCCCCGCAAGATGGGAGCTGTAGACAGCTTTGCTTTAAGTTCATCGAATGCTGTCTGGCATGCTGCATTCCACACAAATTGTGCATCCTTCATTAGAAAAGAGAACAAAGGAGAAGCCAGTTTGGAGAAGTTTTCTATGAATCTTCGATAATATCCAGCATGTCCCAGAAAGCTTCTCACCTCTTTCTGAGTTGAAGGGGTAGGTATATTCTGTATTACTTTGATTTTTGCAGGGTCTACCTGTATGCCATTGGCAGAGATAAAATGCCCCAATACCACCCCCTCACTCATCATCATATGGAACTTCTCAGTGCTCAATGAAAGCTGAGTCTGTTCACAGCGAGTTAAAACCTTCTTTAAATTTTCTAGTGCCTCATCAAAATCCTTGCCATAGGGAGTGAAATCATCCATGAATATTTCCATGCTATCATTGACTAATTCAGAGAATATGCCAATCACATCTCTTTGGAACATTGCTGTTGAATTGCACAATCCAAATGGAAGTACTCTGTAAGCAAACGTTCCCCAGGGACAGGTGAAGGTGGTTTTATCCTGATCCTCAGGAGCAATTTGGATTTGGTTGTATCCACTGAATTCGTCTAGGAAGGAGAAGAAATTCTTCCCTGACAGGGTATCAAGTACCTGGTCGATAAAGGGTAAAGGGAAATGATCCTTTTGATTTGATTTGTTCAGTTCCCTGTAATCAACACAGACCCTCCATTTCCCATTTTTCTTGGGTACAATCATGAGTGGAGAGACCCACTCACTATCCGAAATAGGATATATAAATCCTGCTTCCAAAAGTTTCTGGATTTCCTCCTTCACTATATCCCTCAGATTGGGGTTCATGCATCATTGGGGTTGACACACCGGCCAGGAGTCACTTTTGATATAAATGTGATGAGTGCACAGATTAGAGGGGATACCCCTCATATCTGTATACTCCCAGGAAAACGCCCCCTTATGTTCTTTCAAGAGACTAATCAGGCATTTCTGCTCCTCTAAGGAGAGACTAGGATTGATATTCAAAGTCCTTCCAGGTTCTACCTCAATAGGAATGCTTTTTGAATTTTTCACAACCGGGATTATGTTTGTGGCACCAACCAAGGCTTCTTCCATAAGATTCTCTTGTTCTTCCTTTCCCAGGGTAGTGTTCAGAATTTGATAAACCTCTCTATTCACTGAAGTGGCTTCACTAATGAAATTGCTAATGGTATCATCTTCTGTTTCATTTTTAAAGGTTAAGGCCTTCCCTATAGTTAATAATGGCTGGACATCCTCCTCCTCCTCCTCCTGCTCTATCCAAAGGGATGTTTCAGCTTCTAGACTTGGCCGAGCTGGAGGATACAGGGTGAGGTTTTTAGTATCCATACCATCAGATATAGTCATGGACCCCGATAGACAGCTGATGCAAGCATCAGCTATGGCCAACCACGGTCTCCCCAGGATCAATGGGTGTCCCCCCAGCTACGATTTTGGTTGTAACACCAAAAAGTCAGCTGGGTACTCCCATGAATCTACTGATATAACAAGGTCGTCCAAAATCCCTTCGGGTCTGATGGTGGATTTTTCTGCCAACTCCAAAATAGTAGGGGTCGGTCTAAACTTAGTGAGTCCAAGCTTCTTTACAGTTTCCATAGTTATAACGTTGATTGCTGCTCCCATATCCACTAGGACGTTGGGTATCTGTGTCTGTCCTATCTGTACAGTAACGGTAGGATTACCAGGGTCGTCGTATTTAGTCACAGGGGATTTTCCTGTTATCAAGGCCGATAAGTTTCCTATGACATGAATCGTGGGAGGATCCCTGATTTTCCTTTGTGTTCTTCTTGTACACAGCTCCCGAACTGTTCTAGCGTAAATGGGCACATCTTGGAGAGCTTGAAGGAGGGGAATTTTAACATAAAGGTTCCTTAACTCTCCAAGGAGGTTAAACTGAGGTTGTCCCCCCCATTTTTGGTAGCAGTAGTGTCTCGGGGTATGGTGGCTGCTTTATCAGATGGGAAGGCTGTATCTCGTCAGGTTTGTCGTTGGATGGTTCAACCGTTCCTTCTAAGGGATGCCCAGCATCCTCAATGATGGGAATTGAGTCAAATGGTGCTGTAAGCTCTCCTCTTCTCTATGCTCAGGGGATGAAACATCCTCTGTAATTACAGGTTCTACAATTTTCCTAGATCGTAAATGGATTTAATTATAGGGTACATGGGAAAGAGAGTAGGCTGGCATGTTGACAGTCTCCAATTGGTGGACTGCTTTATTTTTTGGGTTAGGATTAGGTTGGACAGGCAGCTGGGGTCGTATTGGTATATTAGGGACATAATTGTTTTTCAGCTGCAGCTGTGACTGTGGAGGTAAGTATTGAGGATATGGAGGAATTTGAGGGAATTGGGGAAATTGAGGAGAATACGGTGCTTGTTGAGGTAGAGATGGTTGAGGAAACTGGTTCCCAGGATGAAAATTCCTCCATCCAGAAGTCCATGACGTAGGTTGGGATGGTGGCTGTGTCCAGGGATTCTATGAATTTTAGTTTTGCGTTGCAGGTTGAGAGGAATTAAACTGCGTGTAATTTGAAGGGAATTGTGTATTCACATTTTTCATATTATTCCAATTCCCCATATTGTTCAAAAATGGAAGAGAGTCTGGAGACATACCTTGATTTCGAGGCTGCCACGGTTTCTTTTGTGCAATAAAGTAGGCTGCTTCCACATCCGGGTTTGATGCCTGCAGAACAGCCTTGACTTGAGGAAGTGAAGGGCATTCCTTCATGTCATGGTTCAGCTCACACAGTTGACATACGTTCACTTTGTCAAGCGGGCATTCTCTCAATGTATGATTCTTTCTACATCGGGGGTAGAACACACCTAATGTGAGATCCTCTACTGCTTGTTTTTGTTTCGCCTTCAGGACATCAATTTCCGAAGAGATGGAGCTCATCATTTCTGTTTTAAAATTTTCAAGTAGATTGCCTATCTCTGCACGGGTAGCGCCTCCATTGGATGACTTCTGAGTTCGGTCAAAGACGTCACGTTCCAGCTTTTCTCGTTTATCCCGCTTATTATTCCTGGAAGACCCTCTGGAGTATCTTTTTCACAGCTCCACGATTTTGTCGAAAGGTTCTTTGGAGATGTCTCCCTTACCAAGCAGGTTTAACATGTCTAAACAATCATCCCTGATTCCCCGAAGCAAGATTATTTTTAGTACATCCAGTCCCATGTTCGTCTGCCCAGCTCTCTGCACGTTGTACAGCAGTCTTTCCATGAAATCTTCCAAACTTGCATCCTCCTTCTGCACCATTTTAAATAAATCCTCTCTCTTATCCTTGGTGTTACAATATTCCTGATATTTCTCCAGGAACACCTGCTTCATTGCATCCCAATTAGTAACGGTCCCTCCCCCAAGGCTCATGAACCAGCGTAATGCATTGTCCTTCAGGGTAGCAAGAAAAAGTTTTAGTTTTTGGGCATCGGTGATATAATCGTAGCTGCGACAAAGAATATCGAATTCAAAAAGGAATTCGTCTGGGTCTTTTGCCGCCTTTCCATGGAAACGAGGTAACACCAATGGTGAGATATTCTTCATAGGAGCTACCCCATCTGGTTGTTGAATCGGAAATTGCAATGTAGCCACTGTTCCCTCTGGCAGGGAGCGATTCTCATGATGATATTTTTCTCCCATCACTTCTTCCTCGTCGGCCCCGTGTCTGTTACTCATCTCTTCTTCTGTTTTCTCCTCTTCGTCTCCTCCTGTGTTCTTTTCTTCGTCCTTCTCTTGTTCCTCGTTCTTTTCTTCGTTCTTCTCTTGTTCCTCATTCTTTTCTTCATTTTTCCACTGTCCTAGGAGCTTCTGGTGGTACTGATCCCACTCTTCCTTAGTTACACTCCTCCCATTAATGTGATAATTTGGACCTCTACCAGCAGGTCCCGTTGTAACAGCTGTGTCTTTGTCTACAGGGATGGCTAAAGACGTCACAGCTACTCGTGTATTCTCCACCGTGGATCCCGATGCTAGCGCCGCAGGATTAGCAGGGTTTCTTCTGTTAGGAGTTTCTTGAAGATGAGCTCCAGTGGATGAATCAGTTCTGTCAACAAGGTCGTCAATGAACGTCCTTCTGCCCAATGGTACTCCTCGACCTCGACCCGAGCCACCTGCACTGTTAGTATCTTGTGGGGTTTTGGGAGTTGGGAATTGATCGCATTTTACCCTTCTAGTATTCATACAACCCAAATCATTTCATCAGAGAGAATAAAAAGAGACTGATTAGAAATAATTACCAAATGCAACTAATGATAGTGTTTAATTTTTACCCTTCCCCGGCAACGGCGCCAAAATGTCGAGCACCCTAAATGTAGATAAGTTATTATCAACACACAGAGCTTACGAAATTCATTGTCAACCCGAGGAAGTCTTTTGTCTCAAAGGGTAAGTGCACAATATATGCTTAAACACCCAAATCATTGTAGTTAATACTGCTCTTAAACAGCTATGTTCATCCCTCAAACTCTGTGTGATCCCACCAATCTTCTAACTCTACAAGTTCAACCTTTTCCTTCTAGGCATCAACAAGAAATGAAATCAGATTCAATACTAATTACTGACAGAAAGGAAATCCTATTCATAACCTAAAATAAATGAATTGCCTAATTGGTCTAATCACACTTAGAATCCGTAATCATAAATTAATTGTAATCTAGAATTTCGATTGCAACAGATCAAGCTCAGTTATTCTAAGAATTGAATTGCAGAAACAAAGATCAACAATTATAACAATCAAAGAATTACAAATGGTTCATGGGATGTCAATCTGAAACCATGAGATGAACAGAGCTATGTACAACTATTGAATAAATTGCATAAAGACTATCTACTCAGTCGACTGTTACGCTGTTACGGTTATCGATCTTAGGAAAATGCAATACTGTAAATCACACATACTACTGCTGCACACATAGAAAATATGATTAACAAAACATCACACAACCATGAATTAAAAGATCCTACCTTAACTCAGCAATCTCTGTGGAAGGCGGGCCCAGCCTTCACACAGAGACGATGGATGAACAATGTACAGCTCCCTTAAACCAGCAGTAGCTCTTTGTATTAAAAAGGAAGAATTATTACAAATTGCTCCCGCTGTCAATACACCAAATAAATTAACTATTTTCCAACCCCCTGGGTTGAGACAACTTTCTGCATTTATACATACAAGCGATAACGTCCAATCCTATTACAAAGGGCAGCCATGAAGATCTCTGATCTTCAGGCGCCCTGAATAACACCAGTTGTTACAAGATGTGGCATGATACAATTATAGAAAATGTGAGAATACTGTTGACTGGCCTAGAAGCGGCGATCTTCTTAGATTGCCATAATATTCGAGCAGCTACGCCGAAGATCCCTCGATCATAGCACATTCTGTTACTGCTACTCTGACCGACTCTTGTCTGGAATGTCACGTGCCTCAATAGATGATGGACAAATTGAGGATCTCTTTTATGTCACGACCATCCCTTGTCCCTAGACTTGTTCATCTTTATCCCCCTGCATTTTTCTCATCTCACATTATCTTCATAGATCACACATATTAGCACAATTTCGAGAGATAAATAGCCTTAATTGTCTACAAGAATAAGCATTAATAAGGTAAAACAATAATCAGTCTTACCTTGACAATTTAGGGAATAAAGTGAAGAAAGTCAGTCTGATTGGCATGCTAAGCAGTGTAAAACAAGGGAAGAAAGGTGATTAAAGGTGGTTAAAAAGGGGCCAATTTTGGACTCAACAGCAGGTTGTTGCCGAAAGGGCCAACACTGTGGGTCTTTTGTTGGTGCGACACTAAAGGATTAAACCCGGGTCTACCCTATTTCCCAACATACTCCTATAATATGATATTATTTCCATAATATCCATGGTATTACTTATCTACACACCAACAACATTATTAGATATAGAGAAATAAATTTCCTCTACCTTTGCTGAAACAGTCACCGGTAAACTATGCACAAAATTTAAAGAATCAATGGAGAATTTTTTCAAAGAATTGAAGGAGTGTTTTTCTTAAAAAAATAGAGATTCGTAGAGTCTTCTTCTGGATCATATATGTGAGGAGATGAGATATCAGACATCTCATACACTTCTGGAGCAACAGGAGAAGGAGTCACTCTAAGGAGACTTTCTTCAATTCGAATTGACTATACGAAAAATCTTGCTTCTTCTTCATCTTCAACAATTTTCTTTTCTGTAGAAGAGGGAAATTCATCATGTTGGATTTTATCTAAACCTCTCTCAACATCTAGGATTTTAGATCTATCTCCCATATGATTTCTAGGTCCTCCTAATAGAGGGAAAGTGATGAAGGATTTCCTGGAGGCAACCATGTGGTTGGATGCTCCAAAATCTATCAAATAAGCATTCGATGGAGATAGGATTGCATGCAAGCATATCTCATATTCTTTAGTCTGCTCTTCATCATCATACATCTCTACACCTTGTGGAAGGGAAATAATATTTTGTACACATAGAGATTTCATATGGTCGAGGTTCTTCTTTATGCACGAGTCTTCTGGATTAAAACCCTCCATACAATAGGGGCACTTTTTATTTTCGAACTTCTTTTTTTTCTTAGAGTTGGATGCTCCTTTGGAAGTCTGTTGATTCTATTTAGACTTCAAATCAGCTTCTTTAGGCTCCTTATTCTTTGATTTCCCTTTGTCTTGCACTTTGCTAGAGTCAGTAACTAGGAGAGCTTGATATTTGGAGGTGTTGATAACTCCCATTCGAATCAGCTTCTCCTTCTCCTTGATTAACAACTCAAAAAAGGAATCTAGTGAAGTAATTTTTCAATCTGGGAAGCTTTCCTGCTTGGAATGAAATATAGAAACCGACACATAATACTTAGGGCCAAGTTTGCTAGGAATGGTGAGCACATTTTGCACATCCTTCCTTTCTATTCCATACTGTTTCCATTGAAGTGCAAGAGACTTGAATATAGTAATGAAGTTCTCAATAGTCTCGAAACTCCTGGGATGTAAGGCTACCAGCTCATTCTCTAGGAGGTGTCCCCAAAGCTCATCTTGCTTTCCAAACAAGTTCTCAAGCTTCTTCTAGGATTCTCTGGGTGTCCTCAAATCTTGAAAGTGGAAGAGGAGATCTCTGGATATATGAGTGCATAGATAACTGAAAACCTCATCACAATGGTTCAGAAACTTGTTCTTTTCAACTAGCTGATGGGGCTCAACCTACCTTCCAAGTATTATCTTGAGGTAGCCATGATTGCACAAGTATAGCTACATATCGATCCTCAAATCAAGATAATTGGAAGTTGTAAGGATTCGTGGTGTAGGATATTGAGAATCCATAATTCTCTGGCTGAAATATCACAAAACTTCACACAAGCTACGTAGCACATGTAGATTTTCACTGCAAAACACTAAAACATGCAAACTATGTTAGAATCATGCTTTTCCTCTCGACATAAACATATTTTTAGGGTCCATCATGCCCGCACCACTACTCTAAATAAATTTAGAGTTATCAAATCAAGATTGGGGACTTATGTGGAAACCCAACTCCTTCTGATGTTCAATGGAGAGAAACAAACATGAAGCCTTCTTGAGATGGCTCTGATACCGTGGTAACGTTGTTGTGCCATTTATATATTCAAGCAACGAGTCCTGAATTATGATTGCAGTAAAAGGAGAATGAAGATAAAAACTGAACAAAATAAACCACATAGGAAACAAATGAGTGTAGCTCAAGTAATTATAGTATCATTGTCATTAATTAAATCTAGTGTTACAATAGTTTACATAAAGGAAGAATTCGAATGCATTAGGGAGAAATTTGAATCTACCAACTGGATCTGACTATACCTAACTGACTAGCTATCTCATGGTGTTGCAATCAATATCGGAGTCCAACAGATCAACTCCCATATGTCCAACCAACTCATACAATCAGTAATAACTAGTTAACTCAGTGCAACTGAGGTGGTAGGTGGGAAAAGGCGCCTACTCCACATTCATCCATGCATTAGCCATGAATAACTAGCGCTAGCTAAATTATTGTGATCTAACTGAAAGTAACTGGAAGCTAACTAAGACTAACTAGTTCCAACTCCAACTAACTGATGGAGGTTGGTGCTAGGACTCCCAATGGCTCCTAAAATGTAGGGATTGGTCTAGGAGGCACCCAAACTGATGCATGCACATGCAGTAAGTGGTATTTAACCTATAGAAGTGTTCCCCATAATCTAGTAACTGGTACATGTGGATCCATTAGGCCAAGTGGACCCAATGGTACTAGTGGACCCAATTAATTAATCAAGGTTCCTAAGTTAGGCTATTTAATCTAATAGATAGTATGGTCAAGAGAGAATTAATAATCCTAACATCTAGGACCACATCGTCCGAAAATGAATGCATGAATCATTGTAGACCATCATTAGTTTGTTAGTGCTAGGACCAATCTCAAGAGAGTGTTATTGTCTACAGCACCATCCTACAAGTGAATGTAGGATCACTCTCCAGAAGAGAGTACCATCTATAAGTGAATGCATATCTCATTCACAAATGAATACAGGACTCATCGTAGAACATCCTTAGCCTTTTAGTGCTAGGACCAATCTCAAGAGAGTGTTCTTATCAATGACGCCATCCTACAAGTGAATTTATAATCAATCTTGAAAAGAGAGTACTATCATCTGCAACATCATCCTCAGCTAGTAAGGGATAGGACCACTCTTATTAGGAGAGTTTTATTATCTGCAAGACCATCCTCAAAAGAGGGTACTATCATCCACAAGTGAATGTGAGACCTCATCAGCATCTACAAGAGCACTTGGCCTTTTCTGTATTGGCACATCACTTCCATCTCATCTGCAATGATAGTCTCATAATCAATCCACCTTTGCAAGGAGGGTCCATATCATCAACCTGCTCCCTCTTTCAGAGGAGGGTCCATATCATCCTCATTCCTCCTTGCGAGGAAAGTCTATAAAATCATCATCATTGTTCCTCTCTACAAGGAACATCTTCAACATTATCATCACTCTTCTTCCCTAAGAGGAAAGTCTTCAGCATCATCATCATTGTTTGTAATGTCCCTAAACATTTTCAATTTTTTTTTTATAGGCTTAATAAGATACTATAATCCAAGGCCATTGTTTAAACTTCCATGGAATAATACTTGGTTGTGTACTGAACCTGTTATAAGTTGTTTTGTTTCCTCTACTTTATTTTCTGTCGAATGATGATGTGTTTATGTGATGTTGTTATATTACGTGTACTGGTTTGTTTGGTTAATCTACCTTTATACTAAATGCAGACATTTTGTCGATGCTTGTTAGTTTACATTTTAGTTCTTATTTATATGTCTTAATTTTTGTTTATGGTTTTATTCATTAAAAAGGTTGACTTGCCTTTATATGTCAACGGGTGGAGTGGAGGGGTTTATCCCTTGAGTGTACACTTGGAAAGGTAAGGATTCCTACTGGTTTAAGGGGCTTACTTAGTTCGTTGCGAACTAATGCAGGTTCCTGCTCTTGTGCGGGTTATTCCGGTGGTGAACTATGTCTATGACCATGGCAATTAAAGACATCCTCTAGAACTACATATATACTACACTATATTATTCAAACTGGTGAAAGGAGGACTAAATTCCTATGCCTAACTGTGCCTAAGTCCTCCATTTATGCAAGATTGATTTAAATGTAAGGTTATAAACTTTATGGTAAAAATTTATTATGTTTAAGGTTTTAAAACCTTATCCACCTGTTGAGGCTTGAAAACTCGCAGGCGGCAACAGTAAGGGATTCTCCCCAATCAGCGTTCCCAACTAGCCCGCTGACTATTTGGTATAGGGAATCCGTCCAATTTGCGGTCCGGCTACCGTAGGTCAAAGTAACAAACAAAGGCTTTACCGGTTGCGGCCCGGCCCACCGAGTTTTGTATTTTGACTTAAAGGAATGATATGCACATGCCTAATTAAATGCAGGCTGGTTTAAATGCAGGGGGCGATCACAAAGTGATGCGCAGTTTCTTACCTCTCGTCTTATGCTCACAAGAAAACAAACCAGATACGAACAGAAATAACTACCTATCTAAACTATCCCTAGGGAGTGAGGCTATCATCTTAACTGAGCAATACAAAATCACATACGGTAAGAAAAATCACAGATAGCTGATACTTTTCCCACAGCACATGAAAACTACAAATATTCAAATAACCAGTTAGCCGATCATTCTATAACAACAATTATTACTCATAGTGCAAATGCATCCCAGAAAAGACTGCAGAATAATTAACAAGAACTTAGGTTCGAAACATCAAATATCCTTACAGCGCATGAAATACAGCTGAACACGAAATAGTTCTTCTTCAGCATTATTCATTGAATAGCATTGGTACATTTCACTTCTTTGCTCTTTCCAGCAGACAAAATTGCAGTTCACTACGCAAAACGAAATAGTTCCTCTTACAAGTCAACAATTACAAAATCTTCTCAGGGAAAAAGCCCTCCTTTCATTGAGCTTCCCATTATTTAAACTACCACTCCCCCTCTCTGGGTTCCCTCAACGCGTCTTTTCCTTGCCCTTGACGATTCAGTTTCTTTCCTGGTCGTTTCACCTTCTCCATCATTTCCATAGGCGTTTATTTTCTGACCGTAACCGCTAAAAATAAAATGTCCCATCGGCGCCTTGGTCATTCGTTCACGTTGTCCCTTCCGGCGCGATGCTATGCTTCAGCGATTCATGAGATGATCTCTGCATACAAAATTGGTGCATTATCCATTGAATTTAGACATTAGGCATCCATAATTTTAAAATTATAATGATATATTCACAACGAGCTAGCCTAGTTCATCCGGGTGAGGAACTGCGGAGGCTCGGAACGGCAACGAAAAGGTAAATCGGCAGTTGGGCAGTTCTTAGATCGGACGAGACAAGGTTCTTACACCGGATGGGAGAAGGTTCCAGGAGCTGCAACGGCAGAGGAGTGCCAGAAGAGGGGAAGTGAAAACGTGGGCGCCATAGGAAATCGGGTGGTGGCAGGAAGTGGGTCGGAAGCTGGAAGGTTCTGTCACCCGCAACGGCGGACGGGACGCGAGTCGGTGGCGGGCGACGAGGTAAAGGAAAAGGATCAGGTGACAGTCAGTAATTCGGATGTCGGGTGACAAGCGGATCAGAGGTCAACTCCTACCCTCTGGCCGCAACGGCGGGCGAACCAAAAACTATAGCCGGCGGTTTACACAACGAATCGGGCGTCGGGTGAAACCTCAGTCGGGTGGAAGGTTTGATCAGGGAGCCGCAACGGCGGGTAATGTGAGGCTCAGAAACTTTAGAGAGAGGCCCGATCAGTAGCGTGAAGGATCAAAATCAAAACAAATCAACTTTCTCGCAAAGGCCAATAACAACATTCGACAGGTAGTGAACAAAACAAACACAATTCAAAATGAAAAAGGACACGGAGATTCAAGAAACTGGCATTCAACTTCAAACAAAAACAAACGGATACGCTCGAAGGTGCCAAGCCTCTGACAATCAATCCAAGCAAACAAAGATGAGGAGGGGTCCCAGGGTTTAAGTGAAAAACTGGAGCCGGGGAAAAGGTTGCGGCAGCAACAACTGGCGATTTCCTGGTGAACCTAGATCTCTGGGTGGTTCCTTCCTTGAAAAGCAGACTGTCCTACAACAAATGTATTCCTTGAATTCTTCCAACTAGATAGATTTCTCAATAACAGAAACGTGTACCTTTATCGTTGATACCAGTCCACTTTAGGTGATGAAAGTCAAGATTCTAGAGTCCGGATAACTCTGCTGAGGCCAGAAAATGAGTTCATTATTAATTTTCCTTCAGGTAGCTGGTAACATGGGACACCACAGGATTGTAGCAGATGATAAATAGAAATGTTCATTTGTTTCTCATTCCCATGCCATCTTAGCAACTTTTGTGCTTTTCGGATTTTATCCTCTTTTAATGAGAGTCTTCATGCATGCCTTTCTTACTGAATTTTAATTTAGGATCCTCTATTCCATAGTGCCCTTTTGTGTGAGTGATGTGCTTAAGGTTTCAACTCACGGATGGAGAGGATCATTGGCAAAATAGTACTTTATGGTCTGGATTTAGCTTTGGAGCATGATGCTTTTATAGGAATTCTGACTCTTATCTGCCGTTTGGCATTTATTATCCGGCATGGGAGCATTTAGATTTAACACCCTGTTCATCTTGCTATTCTCCATGGGTCCTCTGTCATCGCCCTTTAGATTTTAAGTGTAAAGTGCGCGGAGCCTCAGCATAGTATTCTAGAATTTTGAGTCTGATTGACCTTTCAGGAGCTTAAGTAGGACCTCAATGCACACAAATATTTCGAGAAGCTATTTAGTGGAAGGAATTCACCTGGAAAACCACAGTCTAACTATTCAACAAATGTTCACCATTTCCAGAAATGTGAGGTTTTGCACATAAACACTAGTTAACCACCTTTATTTAAAACAAAGACTTTCTTACAACAAATGAAATCATAACTCAACAATAGTTTATTTATGTACAAGTCAGAAAACTCAAAAGCTGCTTAAGAAAAATAAGGTTTGAGAACCAGCCCATTAACTGGCAAGTTTTCCTCCCATCCCTGTAAATCTTGTAACATATAGGTAGCAGGGCCAATTTTAGCGGTGATTTGAAATGGACCCACCCATAACTGTTGGAACTTAGTGTGCTTCCCTTTCTCGTCATGGGGATGATCCCATTTGAGGACCAGGTCTCCTACTTCTAAGTCTTTCTTCCTGGCTTTGTGTTTGTCAAACCATCTCTTCACTACCTCCTGCTGCTGTTGGAAACGTTCTCTAGCTTTGGATCTGGCCTCCTCTACTTTCATAAGATTGTATATTCTGACTTGGAGAACTTCATCATCCGATCCCCTAGACTCCTGAGCTAGTATGGAAGACGGGAGCAGGATGTTGGGGGGAAGAATGGATTCTTTTTCGTACACTAGGGTGAAGGGCGATACTCCCGTGGC
>LPNX010039509.1:1135437-1200853 GCA_001517045.1 Pseudotsuga menziesii | reverse complement strand
AGTTCTTGCCAGTCTCCAACCAACACCGAGTCTTCTCTTAGAGGACGGTCTTTCCTCTTGTATTCTCTTCTAGGTAATTCGGGAATGACAGGCAATCCTCCAATCTTATTTAAGTATGTCCTGGTATGTCTTCTCAGATCATTAACAATCTCGTTGCGGACAGGGTACAGATATTCTCTTTCTTCTTCTTCTAGAATTGAATTGGGTGGTACACTACTACCAGAACTGTAACCAGTGGAATATTCTCGGGAAAATGGGTTTCCTCGGCCAGCCATGCACTGGCGGCCCTCCTTCTAGCGCCAAAACTGTTGAGGCCTGAAAATTCGCAGGCGGCAACAGTAAGGGATTCTCCCCAATCAGTGTTCCCAACTAGCCCGCTGACTGTTTGGTATAGGGAATCCGTCCGGTTTGCGGTCCGGCTACCGTAGGTCAAAGTAACAAACAAAGGCTTTACCGGTTGCGGCCCGGCCCACCGAGTTTTGTATTTTGACTTAAAGGAATGATATGCACGTGCCTAATTAAATGCAGGCTGGTTTAAATGCAGGGGGCGGTCACAAAGTGATGCGTAGGTTCTTACCTCTCGTCTTATGCTCACAAGCAAACAAACCAGATACGAACAAAAATAACTACCTATCTAAACTATCCCTAGGGAGTGAGGCTATCATCTTAACTGAGCAATAAAAAATCACATACGGTAAGAAAAATCACAGATAGCTGATACTTTTCCCACAGCACATGAAAACTACAAATATTCGAATAACCAGTTAGCCGATCATTCTATAACAACAATTATTACTCATAGTGCAAATGCATCCCAGAAAAGACTGCAGAATAATTAACAAGAACTTAGGTTCGAAACATCAAATATCCTTACAGCGCATGAAATACAGCTGAACACGAAATAGTTCTTCTTCAGCATTATTCATTGAATAGCATTGGTACATTTCACTTCTTTGCTCTTTCCAGCAGACAAAATTGCAGTTCACTACGCAAAACGAAATAGTTCCTCTTACAAGTCAACAATTACAAAATTTTCTCAGGGAAAAAGCCCTCCTTTCATCGAGCTTCCCATTATTTAAACTACCACTCCCCCTCTCTGGGTTCCCTCAACACGTCTTTTCCTTGCCCTTGACGATTCAGTTTCTTTCCTGGTAGTTTCACCTTCTCCATCATTTCCATAGGCGTTTATTTTCTGACCGTAACCGCTAAAAAGAAAATGTCCCATCGACGCCTTGGTCATTCGTTCACGTTGTCCCTTCCGGCGCGATGCTCTGCTTCCGCGATTCATGAGATGATCTCTGCATACAAACTTGGTGCATTATCCATTGAATTTAGACATTAGGCATCCATAATTTTAAAATTATAATGATATATTCACAACGAGCTAGCCTAGTTCATCCGGGTGAGGAACTGCGGAGGCTCGGAACGGCAACGAAAAGGTAAATCGACAGTCGAGCAGTTCTTAGATCGGACGAGACAAGGTTCTTACACCGGATGGGAGAAGGTTCCAGGAGCCGCAACGGCGGAGGAGTGCCAGAAGAGGGGAAGTGAAAACGTGGGCACCATAGGAAATCGGGTGGTGGCGGGAAGTGGGTCGGAAGATGGAAGGTTCTGTCACCCGCAACGGCGGACGGGACGCGAGTCGGTGGCGGGCGACGAGGTAAAGGAAAAGGATCGGGTGACAGTCAGTAAGTCGGATGTCGGATGTCGGGTGACAAGCGGATCGGAGGTCAACTCCTACCCTCTGGCCGCAACGGTGGGCGAACCAAAAACTATAGCCGGCGGTTTACACAGCGAATCGGGCGTCGGGTGAAACCTCAGTCGGGTGGAAGGTTTGATCAGGGAGCCGCAACGACGGGTAATGTGAGGCTCGGAAACTTCAGAGAGAGGCCCGATCAGCAGCGTGAAGGATCAAAATCAAAACAAATCAACTTTCTCGCAAAGGCCAATAACAACATTCGACAGGTAGTGAACAAAACAAACACAATTCAAAATGAAAAAGGACACGGAGATTCAAGAAATGGGCATTCAACTTCAAACAAAAACAAACGGATATGCTCGAAGGTGCCAAGCCTCTGACAATCAATCCAAGCAAACAAAGATGAGGAGGGGTCCCAGGGTTTAAGTGAAAAACTGGAGCCGGGGAAAAGGTTGCAGCAGCAACACCACCTTGATATATATGTTTTGTAAACTTTATGGTAAAAATTGTAGGGTTTATGGCATATTCCATATGCCATCAACAAACTTGTAATAACATGGAAGATGTGGGTTCTATGGTTTTAACTTTGGGAGGGGGATCCATGACATGAGCATAACTATAGCTCTATGGGTTTAGATTTAGTGGCTGGTGGAGGACAGGGTGGCGAATTTAATGCTTCTAGGGAAGCATGGGAATTTGGCCTCAAGTGTTGGTTAGGGCTAGAACATGATTCATTTGGTCTCTCTCTGGTTTTTCTGGGTGTAACACCCCAGTTTTGAACTCGTTACATTAGATGTATATGATGTATATATTGTAATGATCATGGTGTGGAGCTAAAGGCCAAGGCCCCACCATTGATCGGTTATGCTATGTTCTGGATTTAAACTTGTCACCGAAGGTATATCGGGGCATGCGGCATATATTAAGTTTCAGCATCATGTAAATATGCATCTTAATTAAAATGAACCCGACTAGCTATGATCGCGGCAACTAAAATGAGAAGGGGGCATGATTTTCACAAGGATAAGGATGGGGAAATTGTCAAACCTTGGGCCAATGGGGGAAAATATCCATGTGTTACCCAACCACTTTCATTGAAGAATTGCTGCTGGTGGTTGAGGCAGTTAATTGTTTTGGGAGTGGGGTGGCAGGACTGGCAGTCCTCACCCACATGCACACTCCACCTCGATTGACTTCACCATGGTCAGGAAAAACCACTGCGATCACTCACACAGGGATACCACTCTCTCCACAACATTGCTGTTGTCGATTGACTTCACCATGGCCAGGAAAAACCACTGTGATCACTCACGCAGGGATACCACTCTCTCCACAACATTGTTGTTGCTCACGCACTTCCATTTTCGCATCCTCTCCATAGGTTGTTCATCTTCATGTAGGGAATTTTTGTTCATTCTCATGCACGGGACTTCCTGGTTTTACCCACGCAGACCTCTCCTCTGCGGATTTGTGGATGGGCGGCTGTATCCTCTCCTCGCAGGCTGATTTTGGGTGCTGCAGCCTTCCTTCCCTGTGAATGTTGCAGTCTTCTCTATGATTGAGGTCTGGTGCTAGCTTTCATCCACGCACAGACTGAGAGTATGTATTTTTCCTCCCCAGTGCAGCCAGTGTAAGTTTTTTCCACGTCTTTAGTTGTCCAGGGCGGACTGTCGATTTCCCCATGTTGCAAATGTGGTTGTTGCTACATTTAGAACTGTTGTAATCCACTTGGGAGTATCTTTCCCCTGTAATTGTGCTTGCTGTTACGCTATGGGGGGGGCTGCTATAGATTGTTGAGAGTCGTTTTGGCCACGAGAGGGCCAAGAATGACTCAGAAATCATTCCCCTTGTTCAGCTGTAATTCTGATTGATTGTATACTTGCAATGGTTGGTCTTCGGACTGTGTAAGGAGCAGGGATGGGGGCTTGGTTTGCTTGATAAAATTGGTGTGTTGGAAACCACACAAATAGAGCTAGAGGGATGGATTTCTTCTCCACAACCCCTGAATAGCACTGGAAGGGAATGCAGGGCATGAGGGACTGTGTAGTAGAGAAGGGACTGATTCCTTGTGTTGGGTGTGTGTGGGTGTTTTAGAAGCCAAGCTAGTTCAGGTGTAGGTGTTCTTGGCTCTACAATGAGCTCACTAGCTTAGAATTTATCCTTTCCCAACTCCTTGATGGCATGATAAACCCAACTGTGTTGGCTTGGCTGTGTTTGTATATCCTTGGCTATGTGTAAGCCTGCTAGTTCCCTTATTCCTTGGAGAATCATGCCTAGCTCGGGGGTGGCAGCGCTGCTGAGAGATTAAGGAGCACGCTGGCCTATGGTTGGGTGGAACATTGCAGCGACGTAGCTAGTTGTGGAATGAATTCTTCATAAGATAAGTGATCTTTCCCATTTATCCTTATGCAACCATGTTTACTGTTAATGATATGATGAACATGTTAAATAAATGCTTGAATGAATGCACGTTAATTTCATTGTGCAAGATACATAATTGTAGCTGTGTATGTTGAATAATTGCATCTATGTATGATAAATGTTCATGTGTGCATGTCCTAGTTCAAAAATTTTCTTTCAGCATTCTGTTTCAGTAGTTTTATGCATGTACATGTTCATGGGGCTCTTAGCCCGGACGGTTAACGCCATGGGGTCGCGTCCTCTTCGCCTGTCGGAGGGATGGGGACGTGACACTGGTTGTTCTCAAACTCTCGGGAGCTATGTTGCGTAAAGGAAAAAACATGCCCTCTCTCTCAAGGTAAGCCTATATCGAAAGGTATGCACATTATCCTGTTTTTTGATTTGATTTAGTTTGGTAGAAAACAAAAGATTCCTAGAAAATTCTCAGGTACCGATAGTAGGGATTCTTCTGACTTTTGGACTTCCCTAACTTCTTGACTTACAAAATTTTTCCTCTAGTGTCTTGCATTAGGAAAATGAAAATAAAATTAAATAACTTAAATAAAGTGCCACATGTATATAAGACAAAAACTCAAGTAGGCCCAACTGGTTTCTCAATGAACTCACCCCATGCATTAGATTCTTCAGCAATAGTTTTGTAGTCTACAGGCTCCAATAATTTTACAGTCACTTCATGCACAACCAGCTATGACCTTATTTCTGCTTTTTTGGGTGGGGTCACTCTGGACAAGTCCTCCAATAGGTAATTACTAACCTAGGCCTATGCAATCCATTTCTTTATCACCTCTTGAGTGATGCCTTCAACTTTTTGTATGCTTAGTTCATCCTCACGAAATCTATCCTGGAGATATTTCAGATGTGCATATTTGTCTGGAAACTCCTTGATATTTTCCGTTGAAGAGGTCTGGCATTTAGTCTACACTATGCGCATTTTCTTATAGAAATCTATGCATTTTTCTATACTCTTTTCAACCCCAGTGGTCGATCTCAAGGCGGATTTGTTGCAGAAATCTAGGAGCTCTAATTCTATTTTCAATCCTTTTGTTGTCTTTTGTGGTAAGTGCTCAAGAAATGTTGCATTAGATTTTATCCAAGTCAGTTTTCCTTGAACCTTTTCTGCAACTTTTAATATCCCTTCTCTGAATTTAGCTGATACTGTTGAGATTTCCTTCAACCTCGCCTCTGCCTCCTTGATCTTATATATTTCATCTGTGAGTTTTAATTGTACCTGATGCATATTAATCCTCCGAATTAGACAAGCTTGATATTCGAAAGGTGTGATATCAAGTTGTCTCTCAGTGGACTTCTTTAACTGTGTTTGTAGTGATTGGTTCTGTATCTCCAACTCTTCTTCTCAGGTTTTTTTCTGCTCCATTTGTTCGTTTACTACAGATCTATGAGCTTCCAATTCCAAAATCTTGCTTTCAAGATCCTTCTTCTCTCCTTTAGTGAGTGTAAATGAGAGCACTAATGCATCCTTTTCTTACTCTAAATGTTGGTAGGACTTTTAGAGTTTTTCAAACTCCGATAGTGTAGCTTCATGCTTCCTCTTGGGCTCCCATCCTTATCCTCTTTCTTTCACTAAAGTTTTCTTCATTTTGAGCATTCTTTCCTTATAGTGTCCAACATCTTCTAACAACTTGTTGACATTATTTTCATTGGCTTGTGCAGCTGCTATGCTTACCATTGCTAAGAATTGAGGGTCTTCATTTGTGCCTTGCATGACGGTATTTTCAGTCACCGTGACCACATGGGGTTGGTCACCTACTTTTAACCTTTTCTCCGATATTCTTACAATTCATTTCTTATTCTGGTTGAAGAATATTGTGTCAAGTCTAGACACTGCATGTTTTTTGGATGGAGTGAAAGGAACCAATCCAAGATTTGAAAGAGGAACGTGACCTCCTGTTAATGTGTCACCTGATGGGGAAGCAGGGTCTATTGGATTGTCTTGGTCTTGACCCTGCTCTAAATTCTCTCTATCTTGGTCTTCATGTTCCTTCCTTTTCAACTCTTCAGCTGATTTTTCAGCTTCCTCTCTTTCTCTTTCAACTAATTCCTTTTGTATCCTCTATTCTTCTTCCCTTTTCCTCTGATCTTCTTTGGCTAGTTGTCTCTCAACTTATTCTATTAGCCTTTGAGCCTCTTCTTC
The DNA here is from genome assembly GCA_001517045.1 of Pseudotsuga menziesii. NCBI lineage: Eukaryota > Viridiplantae > Streptophyta > Pinopsida > Pinales > Pinaceae > Pseudotsuga > Pseudotsuga menziesii. The sequence goes on along the minus strand of LPNX010039509.1, from coordinate 1,194,581 downwards.
TATTTTTTGGGCATCTACCTCTTATTTCCTAGTAGCTTCTTCCTGTTGCTTCTGTTCTTATGTAGTGTTGCTGCTGCCTTTGCCGCCAGTGGTGCTGATCTTCTTTTTGAACCGCTTACCCAAGACGGCCATGTTGCAGGAATTTCTGTACACCTCCTCATATTTCTCAAAATGACGGGAGTATTCAAAATGTACTCCTATAAATGTATAGTATTTTGAAACCTTGTCACAGGAGTCATTCCCGCTGAAACTTTTCTCTCCGAAATGGAAACCTTCTAGGTCTCTTACAAAATATGGGGCAGTTTTCACCTTTGTAAATGTGTAGCTTCCAATGCAGAATGACAGTGGTGGGAAGACTGATTTATTCATTTCAAATAAAAAATTGTTGAACCCATGTATATACAATTGTCTTACTACCTCCTTATGGATTACGTAATCTGTGGCGTATCTCGACAGCAATGAGGGAGCTCAGGATCCTCCATACATCCTTAGATACATACCTTCCTTGGAGAAATAATAGTCTTCATATTCACACACCATCTCAATCGCACCTTCAGACATGAAATTGCACTCCTTGAGATAAATTAGCTCATATAGTGGCATCATAAACTCTTCACATATGAGCTTGTAGAAGCCAGAGTACTTTTGTTCCCATAGGATTTGATAGGAAACGTAGATGGGAGTCATGGTGCAATTCCATGTACAATTCAGCTGTGGGAACTGCTGCATGCATAAAATACAATCAATCAAATAGGAGCTCATGTAAAATTCTGACTTCCTTTGAGTCATACCTCCTAGTGCTGCAGCTACGCATGATGACAGGCTGTTTGCCACAATATATTCCCAATTAAATATGGTGCCTTGCATAGCCACATGGTAAATCAATGGAATTCATCTCATCTTGTAGAATTTCCCATTTTCTCGACTGAAAATTATGTTCAACATTAGAGCTATGATCTGGTAGTGAGTGCGTAAGCTGGAAGTCTCGTACTCTTCAAAGGATTTTTGGCGCAGTTGCTTCCCTGCCACCATCGTTCGCTTAGCACATTTGAAAACATCTAAATTCACATTTCTTACCCATTCATCTGTCATATGGATGTGGGGAGCTGGTAGCTTGCAAGCCTTGGTTATATATTCATGGATGAAGAAAGAAAAGGGTTTTCCTTCTGTGTTTGAAATAATCATAGTAGCAACATCTATTCGAGGTAGGATCCATCCGATTACCTTGGCACAAGGGAAAAGCTCAGGACATGAGGCTACCTTTGTGATAGCTGAATTTTTAATGTTTGCATATAAAGGTATATCTTCTCAGCCAACATCTTGAACAGTCTTGTCCTTGATCATGTGATATATTTTCTCCCATTGAAACTCCATTTCAGCTCTTGTGATAGCTTTCATGTCTCCATAAATGATTTCCATCATGGGAAAAACCTTCAAATATGAGTTCTCCTCGGGGAATTTGGCCTTCTTCTTTTCAAGTCCTTTTTGGCATATTGTAGTGTAAATACTAAAGCTGAAACATGACCATAGCAAGAAATAACTTAGTGTCACTATGATCAAACAACATGCATTCATGTCGACAAGATATACTGAAATGAAAAACTACTGTTAAGATTGCAATCTATCAATGAAAACTTAGATAACAAATCATGTTTTCTTTCAAAAATAATATTGAGTTCAGTGCTTAATATGATGGAGGATAATAAATATGTTTTTACCAATTCATCCTTGTCCATCTAAAATTAACCCTGTAATGCAGAGAAAACATTCCCGCAGGTTATTCAGAACCTTAAACTTGTGGCAAGGTATACATTAGGTTAAAACTGAAATGAAAATCATTACTTCAAGTGTAGGCTCTAAGTGTTGTTTTGGGATTAGGATACCTGCTCTAATGCATTCATCTTGTATTTTAGGTCAAGATACAAAATAATAATCAAATATGGTTTTAATTCCTACACAAGGCTTGCCAAGATCCTTTCTATTCTGTATTCATTCGGTTTTAATATCAAGATGCATAAACTTCCTTTTATTAACTTTTCTTTTATATGCAAGAAAAAAATCAAATAGAAATGTAGTAATGACTTTGTATTTTGAAACCGAAGGCAAGTCGAAACCCTATATTGACCCAAAACCCATGAAAACCTCTTGAAACCACAACGCCAGCCACAGGGACAAAATATGGGGCTTGGAAAGAAATCCTAGCCCATACTTCGAAATGAGACATTCCCTACTGTGCTAAACCATTGTTTGTTCCCCTATCACTGTATATAAAGGTAAACCAGACGAGGTGTAGTCAGTGAAACACTCGACCTGGCGCATCTTCATCAATTAAATCCCAAAGGTATGACAGACCCATGTTAATGTCCTGAGAGGAGAAGACAAATGACTTGGGGAGGGTGAAAACAATCATGGTCAAGCTAGCAGGCTAGGTTAAAGCTTCAGTGCTTCCAAAATTTTTATCACAATTGGTCCTGGAAAAAACCTAACACCGTAAACCCTAAATCCCCCCCAAATGTTGTTCTATCAAATGTTTTAACACAAAATAGTAAAAGATAAGGGTTCAAGCCTACCCGGAAAATGATGTCGAGGGTATATTGCTCGATGAATCAATATGTATGCCCCAACTGCCGAAAACATACTGGAAGCATCTAAAATGGAGAAATAGTAATAGTCCATAAAAATTCCCATGGATTATATAAACAAACATATGGAAACAACATTAAATGCCACACAGATGAAAACATCGTTTGGTACCTAAACCTTAAAGCCCATTGGCGCAAAAAAACAAGTTATCTACGACTGTGTCAGGTAGACATACGAAGTCTTGCTGACGTTGTCGGCAGAAACTTATCAAATATTGTTGAGGGAACAAATGTCGGCAAACTCCCAAAAATTTTCTGATCAACAGTGAACGCTAAGCCTCACCAAGCACGTCGGCTACGAAGGATGAGTTTACCTGAAACCATCGTTTAGACTCAGTGATAACCTTCGAACCACTTATGACAATATTTCGATATAAAGCATTGGTAATCAAGCATAAGTTCCATCGAACACATCACCTTCACAACATGATTTATTCTTGAGAAGACCGTCGGCTAGACTCATGAAAAGGTTTTGAAGAAGAATTGTCATCTCTAAAATCTTAGTCCTACCGATACTGTTGGCTCAAAATCCTAACTTTCGCCGATAGTGTCGGCAACAACTTGAAAAAATATTCCAATGAAGAATTAGGCCTAGGAAAAATAAAGTAACAATCAGCTGGGAGACATTGGATGGAGAGACCGATTTCTTCTGACGTGTCCACTCAACTTAATGAGTTCCTCTGATGCACTGAAAGAAAAAGATGAGTTTCAACTTAGTGCAAAAAGAAATTTTCAGACTTGTCCAAAATAAAACTAAGTGATGGAATGAGAATTCAAGGAGCAGAAGTGGTACAAGAAAGGATAAAACTAAAAAATAGAAGGAGGGCCCCTAAAATCATAAATTTTTTGGGGAAGTGGTTGCAACAGCAAAAATTGGCCACTAGTTGGTGAAAACAAATCTTTAAAAAACTATCTTTTCAAAACAAAAACTGCTACATGACATTTGATTAAAGTAATTTGCTCAATGCTTCTTTTAAGACTATTTAAGAAACTATACTTCTCCAAGGATGTAATATTCAACATATCACATTGGATGTAGTCTTCTGTAATAGGGTAACTAGGCTAAGAAGTCCCGATGACTCTTTTGGGACCAAAATGTGAGATTCATTTTACCAAATTACCTCTGTCTTTTGGTTTCCACCATTTATAACACCACATGATAGTGATAGAGTTAGAAAAATGTATTTGTGTGTTCCTCATTCCTCATGCTATTTTCATTCTTTTGATGCTTAAAATACTTTTGTCTTGTGAGTCTTCCTTGATTGCTCATTTTCTTTGAAACAATTGAGTTAGGTTATTCCATTCATAATCTCCTTTTGTGTGAGTGATGACTTGTTTCAACTCACAAACGGAGAAGAACCTTTTAAGAAATCTATTGATTTATTTCTTCAATATATCTTCTTGATATATATTTTCTGTTTTGGAATTTTGACTCTTCATCTTAAGCCTTTTGGATTCATTCTGTAGCATGGGATTATTTTGAATGCATACATTAGTCAGTTCTGCTTCCTTTCCGTGGGTCTTTCACTGTAAGCTTCCTAGGACATATATTAATGTGAAAGTGGATGGAGCCCTAGGATAGTATTCTAGACCTCATATACCTTAGTCATTTTAAAGGGTTTAAACAAGACTTCAATGTGTTCTTGAAATGGATTCCCTTTCAACAGTCTATTAATTAAATAATCTTATTTTCAAATCAAACTTTTGCATACATCTCCCAATAAGGATTTCTTGAATTTCAAAGCATTTTTCAATTATTCAGATCCCTCTGTCTCCAAGCACCAAAATTTGTGCTGGCTTATTCTGAAACAAAATCAAATAAACTAAAAAAAATAAGCAAAACAAAGCAAATAAAACTTTGAAATCAAGCAAGAACAAAAACAAAAAGAAGAGGTTTATTTATGTACAAAAATGTCTCCCTAGATCTAGGTGAAATAAGGTTTGAGAACCAGGCCATTAATAGGAAGTTTGTCTTCCTGCCCTTGTAAATATTTCAATTTATACATCAAGGGGGATAGCTTCTCAGCAATTTGAAAGGGGCCAACCCATAAATGTTGAAATTTTGTATTTTTCCCCTTCTCATCATGTGGGTGATCCCACTTTAGGACCAAATATCCAATCTCAAAACTTCCCTTCCCATATTTCTGTTTATCAATCCACCTTTTGACAATTTCTTGTTGGTGTCTAAATCTTTCTTTGGAATCAAACCTAGAATCTTCAAGCTTCAACAAGGTGTTAATTCGAGCTTGTAAAGCTTCGCGACCGGATCCTTGTGAGGCTTGGGATAATTGAGAGGATGGGAGTAAAATGTTTGGGGGTCGGATAACTTCTTTCCCATAAAATAGAGTATAAGGGGACACTCCTAAGAAATTTTTGGGGGTGGCCTTGTCTTCCCATAGTGCATTGGGAAGTGTTGTATGCCAACTTCTCTGATTTTCAATAACACTCTTCTTTAAAATTATGATAATATTTTTATTAGTTGATTCACCTGACCCATTTCCTTGTGGATAATAATTTGTGGAATAATGCAACTTGATTCCTTTTTGACTAGTCAATTCATTTATCTTAATTGATGAAAAAAAAGACACATTATCAAAGACAAGTGAAATTGGAACCCCAAACCTGGTCATAATTTTTATTGCAAGAAGTTGATGACCATGTCCTCCTTCACTTTGCGCAATGGAATTACTTCTACCCATCTTGTGAAGTAATCCGTAGTTGTGAGGATATATTTATGTTGTAACGAGGAATTTGGATTAATCTCTCCGATGATGTCAATACCCCACTGTTCGAAAGGATTTGAAATAATAGCAAGTTGCAATGGTCCAACTGCTTATCATAGTATTCCATCGCTTCTTTGGCATATGTCGCACTTTCTTGCATAGGCATGAGAAACTTTGTTTAATGTCGACCAATAATATCCAGCTCTTAGAATCTTGTGAGCAGTGGTATCTCCAGAAAAATTTCCTCTAGAAAGGCCATAATGCAATTCCTTAATGACTTTAGAGGCATCTTCTTGCTCGAGACATCTCAGAAATACCCCATCAAAGTTCTTCCTAAAAATAACTTCATCAATTATTTGGTAAGAAGATGAATTTAAACAAAGCGTTCTCCTTTGCTTAGAATTCCAATTCTCTGGAAAATATCCTTATTGGAAGTAATGTACCAGGTCTCTATACCAAGATTCGGGGACCATAAAGATAGGGCATATATCAATCATATTCAATTATTCTTCATTTTCCATATCACCATCTTCATTGGTCTGGCCTTTAACAATTAACTTACACATCCCTTTCCCTTTTTATAATAGTGGCTGGTTTGAATTCCAAGTCATATTCCTGTAATGCTGTCACCCAGTTCCCTCTCTGTATGCCCAATTATGTATGTACAAAGAGGGTTCTGACAACTAGGTGAGGGACAATTACCTTGGTTATGTTCTTCAGAATGTAAGGTCTGAATTGTTTTACTGCTTTAAACACCGCATATGTGTGTTTGTCTATGGCAGAGTAATTCAATTTAGCACCTTGTGACCCAGTGCTCATAAATGATATTGGGTACTCATCTCCCAATTCTCCTTTTTGTGTGAGCACTACTGCAAGTGAGTTATCTGAGGAAAAAATTTACCAAATAAAATCCTTTTCAAAATCAGTAATTTTAAGAGAAGGTTCTTGGGCTATCACTGCTTTGATGCCATTAAAGGAAACCTTCTTTACATCGGTCCATTTAAATTGCACACTCTACTTTAACATTTGTTGCAAAGGTTTTACGATCCACGCAAAGTCTGGGACAAACCTTCAAACAAAACTTATCATTCCTATAAAATATTGCATACTCTTTTTATTATGGGGTAAGGGAATCTGAGATATAGCTTCTATTCTTTTCGGGTCTATAGAGATTCCCTTCTTAGAAATGATATGGCCTAATAGTTTTCCTTCTAGAATCGAGAAAATTATTTTCTTAGGATTTAAAGATATGTCGTACTTTCTACAGCGATAAAAAATTTCCTTTAAATGAAAAACACGATCTTCTCTTTTCTTAGAGAAAACTGTTACATCATCTAGATATACCACCACACTATGGTTGATCAATCCACGGAAAGCAATATCCATTTCCCTCTGAAATGTAACTCCAACATTTATAAGAGAAAAGGGAATTCTTCTATAGGAAAATGTCCCCACTTTGTTTGAAATGTATTTTTCAGCCTATCTTGCTCAGCCACCAACACTTGGTTATAGCCTGAAAACCCATCTAATAAGGAGAAAAATTAAGAACCTGAGACCATTTGGAGGATCTGTTCCATTGGTGGAACTAGGTAGTTATCTTTATCTAAAGATCTATTCAGATTTCTGAAGTCCACACACAATATTATTTCTCCGTATTTATTCCTTACCGTAACCAACTTTTCTACCCACTCTGAATGTCTGACTCTAAAAATAATCTTTGCATCAATTAATTTCTTTACCTCATTTTGGATTAGAGGCTTCAATTTTGGATGCATTTTCCTTAGTTGCTGCTGGAATGGTTTCATGCCTGCTTTGATAGGAATAACATGTTGAATAATACATGTGTCATAGTTCTTCAAGTATTCATATTTCCAAGCAAAAATACCCTTATATTGGTGAAACAAACTGATAAATGTGTTTCTTTCTCCTGGTGAGAAAGAATTTCCCAAGTTAACATACTTGGGTTTAGCTTCGGTCCCTAAATTGATCAGTTCAAATTGCATGGATGAACTGTTTGTTTTGACATTGGATGGCTTTTTGAAATTACTTTTTAGATCGAACATTCCCTCCAGCATCCTTACTCCTCTGGGCATGAAATTTCCATTTTGTAGATTTTCTTGATGCTCTTCATCATGAATCACTAAGTCTTTGAAAGTTTCATCATTCGTTAAAAAATATATGATATCTTGATCATCATCAAATAGCCTCAAGTTTGTAACATTGTTTGGTTTCGATGGCCTGAAAATGAGTTCAATAGAGCACTTGTTATTAGTTAGGACTAGCCTTCCAGCAGAAACAGATAAAAAATCAGTTGTAGCATGTTGCAACCTAGGAATTGAACTTATATTGAAAGCATTGAATTTTTTTATCAAATCCCAGACTTTAGTTTGGTAGCCTTTTAGGCACGGTGAAAAACAATGAATTGTGTTTCTAATTTGTCTAAATACTACCTCAAAATCCCCAAACATTTTTAAATTTCTAACCTTAAGATCAACGACTTTTCTCTTGCCCTGGAATAGAGCTTCATACTCAGCTGTATTGTGCATGCATTTAAACTCTAGTCTACAAGAGAGGAACTATTTATTCTTTTCTGGGTTAATTACCACACAATCAGCTCCCAATCCCTCTTGTGTTTTGCAACCATCAAAATAAAAAAACCAAAATCTACCTTATTAGTGTTATTTCCTATGTTAGAAACTAAATTTACTATGTTACAATCGATATTATTAGTCCGTGAGAATTGAAGGAGATCGTATTGAGTGTCTGATTCACAGATTATTTCTTCAGCTTGATAATTTCCTGGTTCAATTTCTAAAAAGTAGTTACCCAAGACTGAATTTGAGAAGTTTACAGGTTCATTTTTTCCTTTGATTTGAGTTACGTTGTGTTTCATATGTGGTTCCCTCATTACCTTAATCTGATTTTGACTATTCTTATAGGGAAGCCACATACGAGACCAATTAGTTGCAAAGTAACCATTAAGATTTGCAGACTAGTCCCTATTTAATATCAATCCATAAGGTTCCACGATGTCTATTACCATGATATCAATGAATTGACAAACTCTATCATCTATGGATAATTGAATCAATACATCTTTCATTTCTCCTATGACCTTGGCAGCAGATCTGTCCAATTGAATAATATTACATGAGGATGGCGTAGGTTGACCATTATTATTTTTACATACTGAGAGTGGAATGACATTAGATGAAGCCCCAAAATACACCAAACAATTATGCACATTATGATTAAAAATTTCAAAGGATAGCGAAAAAGACAAAGTTTGCGATTTAGATTTTCCCCCAATACTTGCTTCATTAATTTCTTTGTCGGGTTCAATGTGAACTACTAGGTTGTGGATCAAAATATTCCAGAAACTTATTTCTTTGCTGAAACAAATTACACAATTCAAACAAATAAATGTTTGCTTTGGTCTTCTTAATGTCTTCCACGATGTCATATCCCATGTCTTGTTCCACCATACCTTTCTTGACGTTTTCCGTTTTATTTATCATGACCTGTACAGGTATTTTAACTACTGGGTTGATCTCTTTATTATTTTTCGGATTAAACTTAGGTGGTGTTTGGGTAGTACTAAGGATTCTCTTCAAAATTTCCTTCACTTTCCTTATCTTAGGCAGTACCAGACTTTCATCCACTATGGTCCCATTACTTTGAGTTGTGACATTTGTTGAGGACATTTGAACTTCTTCTCTTGATTCCTCTTCATCCACCCCTAGTGTGGGTTCCCAATCCCATAAGACCATTGTTGTTTCCTCAGTTGTTTCTTTTGGTTCTTTTGCTTGGCTTTATTATACTTATGGCTCTGAAAATTGTGCATCTAATAGTTTATTCATCACTAAAGTCATCAAATTAATCCACTTTGGACAATGTTTCTCAGAGTGCGGTTCTTGGTGGAAAGTACAAAATTGTCCAGGCCTACCTTATTGAAATTTAGGAAAACAGAACTATGCATAGGCGGTTGAGATGGTTCATTCTCTTACCTCTTCTTATAGTGCATTTTGAATGTATTTTTAGATGTGCTAGATTCTTTTTCCTTTTCCAGATCTACTATTTTATTTGAAAACTTCTGCACCATCTTAGCTACATTCTCCAATTCACTTGAATGTTCTTATTTAGGTCTGTTTAACATAAAATTCCTTTTTCCAATTACAAGATTTATTTCTGACTCTACAATGTGTTTGTCTATACTATCCAGTTCAGCTTCTACTTTATTGGCTTCATCATAATTTTATACCAATGTACGTTTGACTGCTCTTTTAACAAACATTGCTATAGAGGGACTTAGTGCTAAAATATAGTATCCTATTAAAGTTTCTTCTACTAGTTTTGTTGTAGCACTAAAATTACTTAGATGAGCAGAAAACCTTTGGCTGAAATCTTGAACCTTTTCTTTTTTATCCAACCTCATAGAGCAATTCCTTTGTAAGGGTGGCGATGGTTCGTTGATTGCAAAAATTGCTTTTCAACACCCTTTCAAAAGTTTTCCAATTGATCATTTATTGAGTTGTCCTGTAAGCTGAAAAACCAAGCTGAGGATTTATCCTCAAAGGTATGTGGAAACAACCTGCACACACCATATTCATGTTGAACGTCTAAAAGTTCTAGAGATAAATAAGAACTTTGCAGGTTATCTTTTGCAGAAATGCCCTTCCCAGGGTCAAAATTTGGTAAATTCTTTTTTGGATGCTTGGGAAAATAATGCAAAGGTGCGGCCAGATTAAGTGGTGTTCTAGCCCTCCATGCTGGTTGATTAGCATTTGGTTGATTAATGTTTGCAGCCATAGTTCGACAAGGAGTGTGTGGTGGAGACAATAGAGGTGAATGTAGTGGAGACTGAAATGTAGGGGAATCAGGTCCCAACTAATCAAGTGGTTGGATGATTTCTTGTATGGACAAATTTACCAACTCTTCCAAATTCTCTACCAATATCGAATCTTTAGTATAAGAAGCTACTTTCCTGGAAACCTACCTTCTTGTTAAGGTAGGAAATGCTTTTAATCCTCCAATCTTCTTTACGTAAGATCTGGTATGTCTTCTTAAGTGATCAACTTATTCAAATGGAACAACATATAAAAATTATGAACCTTCTTCTTCAAAACCTACTCTCTCTGATTCATAAAGGATGAAGTCTTTAGGAAACTTAGTTTCAGAGGTATTTCCAATAGATTAATTTATTGTAAACAGATTTCCTCTACCAGCCATGCATTGGAGACTTTCCTTCTAGCACCAAAAATGTTGATGCCTAGAAAATTTCCAGGAATTGACAGTAAGGATTCTCCTCAGCAAGCGATCCCAGCTAGATTGTTCACCATTTGGTTTGGGGAACCCATTTGGTTAGCGACCCAACTACTATAGAATCAAAATGTTTAAGTTTGTTTTACCGGTTGTAGCCCGATCCACCGTTTATCTGATTTTTTATGTTTAAGGATGAAATGAAAGTGCCTAAATGTAGGTGATTGACAAAAAAAACCTCACAAGTGAGCTGCGCAGGTTCTTACCTCTCGCCTTACCTGAATCTTGCTCCTAAATCACTTCTAAAATGAAAAAAAACTATGAGTTCAATCTAAATTATTCTATCTATCTCCAAGGGGAGAAAAAATTATATCTAATAAAGCAATGTACTGTAATGTTGCATAATGAGTCCCATAGGTAGATAATCAAATTATACATACATAATTATAGCAAAAAACATATACAAAGATAGCTTTGTAATATTAAAACATTCATTACTCATTATATGCACAATATTTCTAACAGAAAGTAAAATCATTCATCATCGCATAATTAATTCATTAAGTTAGAACGATCTCATAGTTGCATAGCAACTAAATAAGAAGCATTCCGGCATTAGCAATCCACACAATCCATTTGAAAAATTGTACAGTCCTTCCCTTAGCAAAATTGGTTCTCCTTTATTCATAAAAAATAATTCTTCATACAAATAACTCAGCATGTATGCGCTAGTGAAAAGTCCATCTAATCTCTCCTTTACTCCTATTTATACACTTCTACGAATGACTCCTTGTCTACCCTATCCCTTTGGAATTCCTTGACTTCCCGACTTACAAAATTTGTCCTCTAGTGTCTTGCACTAGCAAAAATAAAATAAAATAAAATAAAATACATAAAGTGCCACATGTAGATAAGACAAAAAATCAAGTGGGCCCAACTGGTTTCTCAATGAACTCACCCCATGCATTAGCTTCTTTAGCAATAGTTTTGTAGTCTACAGGCTCCAGTAATTTTATAGTCACTTTGTGCACAACCAGCTGTGACTTTATTTCTGCCATTTTGGGTGGGGTCACTCTGTACAAGTCCTCCAATAGGTAATTACTAACTAAGGATCGTGTAATATAGTTCTTTATCACCTCTTCAGTGATGCCTTCAAATTTTTGTATGCTTAGTATTAATCTTGTATATTGATCTAGGAACAAAGAATCAATCTCACCAAAGATTAATCAACAAATAACTCATGAAATGGTGTAATCGGTCTACAGGAATAGTAGTCGTTCTGTATTCACATAAATAATGAATGATTACAATTACAATGTCATGCTGCAAGCATGAATGAATGAGCAATTCGAATCCTCAAGGAGGTCATTCGAATTGAATGAGTGATCCTAGCTTAACTAACTGTAAGCCATGGTTCACACTCAGTTAACCACTAATCAAAACCCTAATTGACTCACCTAAACCCTAACTGAAGTCAGAGTGCAATAAATGACTGATTCTCAACTGAAAGAGATCAAACACATGTCATAGCAAGCCAACCATCAAGTGCTAGTGCTTCAATGACTTCAATGAACTCCGATGAGGTTAACTGAAGCTGAAGTGAACATCAAAAGTTGGTGGAGGCGCCCTTGTTGACTCCAGTTCATTAATTAATCATTAAATAATCAATTAAATGAATGGAGGCACCTTCACTGAGCTGTTTAACTGATTGTAACCACCGGTTAGCAATTAGGTGCATTAATATCACTCAGATCATCCATAGAGTGCTCCAGTTAGCCTCCCCAAATGTAGGAGAAGGATAAGTTAGCCTCCTTGACTGAAGGTAGGTGTGGGTGTGACTGGATGATGTCAATTAATGCTCCATTGATGTTAGTTAATGTCAATTATACTTAGGGTAGTGGTTTAACTAGGCCAGTTTGACCAAAAAGAGTTTGTATGGTGGTAAATGTCTCCAACACCCCCCCTTAAGCTATACTCAAGAAGAGTTAGAAAACATAAATGCATAAAAATGCTAGGGCCCCAACAACTAAGGCCATAGGTCACCCTATACAATGCTGAAACTGAAACAATGCTCAAAATAAACTAAGTGAGGAAAAGAGGGAAAACCCAGTGGGAAAAACCCTTGCTCAAGCTGAACACTGAAAGTAGTCTGAATCACCCTGATGAAATCACCCCCAACAGTGAACGGAGGTAAGTGAACTTCTTTTCTGAAAATATCTTGGTGAATATGTCTGCAATCTGCTCATCAGTTGGACAGTATTGCAGAATGATGGTCCTGTCATGCACTAGCTCCCTGATATAGTGCATATGGATCTCTACATGCTTGGTCCTCTTCCTGGTAACTGGATCCATGGATATCTTAATAGCACTTTGATTGTCACAAAAGAGGACAGTGGACAAAGTAATACCAAGATCAAACTCTGAAAGAATGCCTTGCAACCAAACTGCTTGGATGCAAGCATTCACCACTCCTCGATACTCGGCCTCTACTGAAGATAGTGCTATGGCAACCTGATTTTTGCTTGACCAACAAATGGGACCAACAACAAACATGAATACATATCCAAAAGTAGACTTTTGATCAATAGAATCACCCGCCCAATTGGAATATGTGTATCCAACCAGCTCTAGCTTGGAGTCTACAACATAGTGAATGCCGTAGGTCTTGGTTCCCTAAATATACTGGAGGATCCTCTTGGCTGCCTTCCAATGAAGATCATGAGGCTGCTGTATGTATATTGATACAGCATTCATGGCATAACAAATATCAGGCTGAGAATGTGTCAAGTACAACAAGCTATCAATCAGTTGTCGATAGATAGTGCAGTCCAAGGGAGGTGTGTTTTTTCCTTCTTCAAGGCTGATCCCTGAAAGGAAAGGGAATGGTTCAGGCCTACATTCAGCCATGTTAAAATTTAATAACATGTCTGAAATGTATTTGGACTGAGTGACCATAATCCCATCAGAATTTTGCTCAATTTTGAGCCCCAAAAATTGTTTTAGAAGCCCCAAATCACTCATTTCAAAGGCATTGTGGAGAGCAGTTTTGATGGCTGAAATGGAGGCAAATGTGCTTCCTGTGATCAATAATTCATCAACATATAAAAAAATGATAATTATAAAACCATCATACTGCTGTAAATACACATTTGGATCTGATATACATCTCTGAAATTTTTGCGAGAGAAGGAAGGCATCCATCTTGGAATACCACTCTCTTGGGGCTTGTTTTAACCCGTATAATGACTTCTTTAGCTTGCAAACGAAAGATGGATACGTGATGTAGCCCTCAGGCTGCTTCATGTATATCTCCTCATGAAGATATCCATGTATAAAGGCTGACTTAACATCCATGTGATGCACTTCCCAGTGCTTGGATGCTGAAATTGCCAAAACAAGGTGGATGGAGTCCATTTTTGCAACCGATGCAAAGGTCTCATGGTAGCCTACTCCTTGGACCTGAGAGAAAAATTTTTCCACCAGACTTGCCTTATATTTGTAGTTTCTTCCATCAGCAGCAAACTTGGTCTGAAACACCCAATTGCATTGAACCAATTCCCCTCCCGGAGGAAGAGAAACTAGCTCCCAAGTAGTGTTTTTCTGAAGAGAATTCATCTCTTCATCCATGGCAACTTGCCATCTCGGATCCTTCTGAGCATGATAGTAGGATTTTGGATCTAAAATAATCATCAAATAGAAAGTTTTGGACAGCAAATTATCAGGACAAGAGAGCACAATACCTGCTCTTTGGAAATCAGACCAGGTTCTCCTTGGATCATCCGGATTTCCAATGTTGTCTCCTACGGAGGACAGTGTTTGTCGGGCCCATGTAGGAAGATGATTTTGCACTTCAGGTTTTGATTCAGCATCTGATGATTGCTGCACACTGACATTAGAAATTAGAGGATCTAAATCAGGGTCATCACCTATTGGTTTGTAGGGCAGACCCGGGTTTACTATAATGTACCAACAACACCCCTAGCTCACTGGCCCTTTCGGCAACAGACTGCGGAGCGGCCTGAAGTCTCACCCGAAGTGATCCTAATGGGTTGGAAAAAGACTCAAGTGTCTTGAATAGGTTCTGTATAACATCCTATGTGCGTCTCACAGATCTTCTTAGCCCGCGAGATGTCTCTTCCATGATGTGCAGTTTCCTCTTACTCGCGATGACTCTAATCCTTATCGCATCACCTCATCCTGGGAAACATGTAACTCTCTCCTACGCTCAATCCTCAACCTATGGTACCGCACACCACAGCTCCTCTGATGGTGTGATATCGCCTCCCTGCGATATCCTACCACTGCGACTCAGCGTACTCAGCGTTACTCATGTTCAACTTACAGGACTCAACATACAAGGCTGCTTTACACTGCGACTCTTAACTGTCTTAAGTGAAACATAGACAAACTCTTATACAGAATACTTAAAGACTTCAACTTGCATTTATCCTTTTATAATGCTATGAACTGAATAACACATAGACACATTTAACTGTAAGCAAAGTTCATGTAATGAGTGATAGATACAACAAGTAAATACAATCACATAACACTCTGATTTTACATGGTTCACTTCCAGGGTAGAAGCTACGTCCACAGAACTGTGTTTCTATATTATAACTTGAGAGAGGTACACAGTTCTACTGCACCGCATATGCAGCTAGAGATCTTCTGGGTAACTCTGCACTCACTGCCTGGAGCCCTTCTCTCCTAGATCTCTTCTCTATATTGCCTTCTTACAATATACTCTCACTCTCTCTCTCTCTCTCTTTCTGTCAATCCCTGTGGATTGTTACAATACAAAATAACAGTGAGTTAACAGACTACTGGAATATCAAACTCGCTGATGTCTAAATAGCTACAGGTTACCCTAATAGCTCCAGAAGGACTGACTAGCTACAGGTTACCGTAATAGCTCCAGAAGGACTGACTAGCTAACCTTTTTCAATACAAATTACATCCCTTTATAGGCGGCCTGAAGGTCTCGCCATTACAACACTGTGGGCCTATCCCAATAGTAACCCAAAACCCTAACTAGTGACATTCGACATATCTGTACTTGGGGTAGCCGCTTTTCATCACACCACTGCTCTCTGTAGTCTTCCATGCTTCCCGATGCTGACCATGGGTACTATGCACCGCTTCCCATCTTCTGTCCTTCATCTTCAATACCTCAGCCTCGTCGCTCCTTTTCCTTTATGAGGGTAGCTGAGCCTTCCTATCTTCACCGCTGCCTTCAATGCAGTGGTTGAGCTCTCTCTTCTCGGCCGCTCAGGCACTGTCGTCTTTCTTGACTTCTCTGTCCCAACAGTCATGGTTTCCGGCTCTGCTCTACAGCTAGAAACATGCTACAACGTCGTAGCTTTACCTTATCTCTTCGTCTTCACCAAACTGTCTATCCGCCAAAATGGAAACTTCTCCTGTAGCTGCGGGACTCTGCTCCAACAGTCCCCTAACACTTACTTGTGGCTCGTCCCTGAGCCACTACCAGCGGGCTTCACTTGCTGTAGCTTCTCCTTGGCTTCCTGCGAAGTGCATTGAAGCTTGTCCCGAAGTCCTGCGACTTCGTTCTACATAGCTGCGACACACTCTTGTGCTGAGTCAAGCATAGCTTGAGTAATACTGGAGTCTTCTACTAGCTTAGTTCGTTGGGTTCTCTTATCTTTCCTTCCCTCATTGTCATGCTCTCACTCTCGTTGCTTGCGAGACCTTTTAAGGATCTTCAGGTCTTGAGAAGTCTTCCACGGATATCCTTTCCTCTTTACCTGGGTTAGAACTTTTATCACAAGGAAAGTAGAGATATGTATCTTCCAGCCTTCTCAAATATTTCATTCAGTTTGGATCCATCCGTATGAGAACTACACAGGCCTTGAATTCCATGCCGAGAACAAGCCTTTGTCTACACGCTAGAGTTCTGCTCGTTCGGTTTGTTTTCCCTTTTACTTTTCTTCTCAACAAATCGCTCCAAGCATTCATGCTACCTCTAATCTCTAGATTTTCATTTCTTTGCCTCAGCAGTCTCTTGTTATTCTCTTAGCTGATCAGATAGGTCAGCTTCCTTCTCCTGTTGCTTTCTTTTTCTCATTTTTACTTTCTTCCTGGTGGGAGATTTCTTCTCATCATTCCACTGCTCTGCTTTCTTATCTTCAGTGATCGGCTCGTCTTTCTTCTTCTCTTCAGCAGAGACTTTGATGACATCTTCTACATCCTGCGCTTAACTTCTCATCCTTGGCAGCTGTCCGGTCTATGATGAACTTGGCATGACACCCTTAGGCGGCTTCGTCATAGCAACTGCAAGGCCAGTACGTTCGAACCTTTCCAAAATCGCTTCTATAGGTTCCTCCTCAGACAGAACCCACTCAGTGGAATGCTTTGGATTGGCAATGGCTACAAACTATGGAAATCACAGCACTTTGTAACCGAATTAGCTCTGCACAGGGAAAGCTTAACAATGCACTCTATAGCTCTCGGATCTTTGCAAATGTAACCCTCCCAAATGAATAATTTCTGCTTTTATGCCAAAGGCGATAATCCCAGATGTAACGGTCATCTAGGCTGAACCGTCGGTCATATTAATTGCTTAGACGAGACCACACCCGTCATTTCAATCCTCAATAAATGCTGAAATCCGATCAATTTCCCTCGAAGTGTGTGTATGCGGGCGCCGCTCTCGTCGAAGATTTGCCATATCTAGACAATTGATTATGCTGCTGCCAAATCTACGGTAAGGTATACCGATCATTTATTCATTAACTACCTGTCAGAAGGTGACTTGAATAGCCCTCTGTCTCGTTGCACATTAGGTACGTGGCACGAAGAAACATCACGCTGCTGCGATGCCCCACCGCATCACTTGCTCAAAACAAACTTAAGTGTTTTTTTTTTTGACTTGCGCAAAATGAACCGTCCTTATGCAATTCCTGATACTTAGAATACCTGCCAGTGTAGACTAATTCCCAGTGCGATGCCTCCTTTCAACTACACTGGACATCTGCACTGCTTGCGACTCTGATTTAGGGCTGAGAGTGGAGTGGCTGTCGCTATAGAGCTTAAGCCTACTTCCATTGATCATCGTGGGAAGAATCTCCCCATTCAGTTTGCTGAGTTGAATGGCTCCTCCCTCTGTGACTTGCTGTATCTGATACGGCCCCAACCAATGCGTCTTGAACTTCCCTGGAAACTTAATAAATTTACTGTCATAGAGGAGTACTAGGTCTCCGATCTGAAGAGTCTTACTCTTAATGTGTCTGTCATGCCAAGATTTTTCTCATGCCTTCTGCACTTTCTGATGGAATCCAGCGATGAATCTGTCTTCCTCTAAGGTAAGCAGCTGTGCTAGCCTTTCCTGCACCATGTCTGTATCAGCCATTCCAGTGATTTGAGCAATTCTTAAACTGGGAAGAATATACTCCATAGGCATAATAGCCTCCTGTCCATACACCAAGATGAAAGGTGTGTGTCCTATAAGTTTCTTGCATGTAGTCCTATACGCCCATAATACAGCGTTAACTCTGAGGTCCCAATCATTCCTTTGGCTATTGCAGATCTTAGTAAGAGAATTTTCTAAATTCTTGTTAAAGGCCTCCATCGTACCATTAGCTTGTGGGTGGTAGGGAGTGCTCTTATGGTGCTGTTTTTGGAATTCTTCCGTCAAGGCCTCAATGGTGTGATTCAAGAAGTGTGTGCCTTGATCGCTCATCAAAATTACTAGGCATCCAAATCTAGTGATGATGTTTTCAAAAATGAACTATGCGGCTATAGCAGCATCACAATTTCTTACTGCTTTGGCCTCTGCTCACCTGGTGAGGTACTCTGTTCCTGTAATAATATATCTTGCACTAGGTCGTTTTCCCGGTGGGTTGATAGGACCCACAAAGTATATAGCCCACTTGTCAAATGCGTGCAGCGTAATCTGTGGTTGCAGCGGCATTTCATCTCATCGTGAAGGTTTTCCTACCCTCTGGCAGATATCGCAGCATCTGCAAAAGTCCTTAGTGTCTTTGTGTAATGTAGGCCACCATAATCCTGTGGTCAGGATTTTCTGCGCAGTCGACTTTCCTGTGAAATGACCTCCTGTGGTACCTGACTGTGCTTCTCTAATAATAGCCTCTTTTTCATGCGACATCACACATCTGTGCAGGACTTCATCTGGACCTAACTTGTATAACTGTCCTGCGATCAGGGTGAAGTCTGCTGCTTTAACAACCAACTGCCTCTTTTGATGCTTGGTAAACTCCTCAGGTGCCCTTCCTGTAGTGAGAAAGTGAATGATATCAGCATAGTACTCATCTGTGATCTGGATAGAGAACAACTGCGCATCTGAAAAATTGTCCTCTAGATTACTTGGGTCTTCTCCCGAGTCTATTCGCGACAGATGATCAGGTCCGGCGTTCAATCTTCTTGGTTTGACAATGATTTCAAAATCATACTCCTGAAAGAGGAGTAACCATCTGCAGATTCTTCCCCCTAACAATGGCTTTATGACCAGATACTTCAATGCGGAATGGTCAATAAACATCTTGAATGAGGCACCCAACAGGTAGTGCCTGAACTTCTGTAGCGCATACACCATAGCTAAGCCTTCTCTTTCTGTCATGGTGTAGTTCTTTTTTGCTGTCGATAGCTTTCTGCTGGAGTATGCGATAGGATGATCGATACCTCCTTCTCCTGGCTGCATTAAAACAACCCCTAGTTCGATGCCAGATGCATCCACATGTACATGAAATGGCTTAGTCCAGTCTGGAAATACTAAGATGGGTGCTATAACCATCTTCTCTTTAAGTGTGTTTAGACTCTGCTGGCATTCCTCATTCCATAGGAATTTTACATTTTTCTTTAACAGTTTTTCCATCGGTGCTGTAATCTTTGCATATCCCTTGATGAATTTTCTGTAGTACCCGGTATGACCAAGTACTGTCCTCAATTGTTTGACTAATTTGGGTGCTGGAAGATTTACAATGATGGCAATCTTTGTGGGATCTACCATCAAGCCTTTCCTGCAGACAATGTGACCCAACAAAATACCGAATGGCGCACAGAATATACATTTTTTCAAGTTTAGAGAAATATGGTACTACCTACATTTCTCTAACATCAGTCTTAAATATCCTATGTGCTTGTCAATTAATCCAAATACAGTCCAATCATCAAAATAAAATTCTAGGAATTTATGGATGTATTCTTTAAATACGACAACTACTACTCTAGAAAAGATAGTTGGTGCATTCTTAAGACCAAAGGGCATTACTGTATACTGGAATGAGCCCCATTCTATTGCAAAAGTGGTCTTATGTCGATCTTCTTGGTGGATTCTGATTTGGTGATAGCCAGAAAATCCATAAGTGAAGGAGTAGACCTCCTGTCCTCCCACATTGTCTAGTACTTCATCAGTGAAATGTGTCAGAAATGGATCATGAAGCGATGCGTCGTTGAGTTTACGCAATTCGACACAGATCCTAATGTCTTCTTTAGTTTTCTTTTCTTACACGACCATGGTACTAACCCATTCTCTCTCTTCTATGGCTCAATGATGCCTGCTGCTAGCATCTTATCGATCTCATCCTTAACTTTTTATTTGTAGTGCGGATTTAATCTATATGGACGCTGCTTGACTGGTCTAGCATCCTCTTTCAATGGTATCCTCATTACTCCCAGGTCTCCAACTATTCCCTTCATCTCTGTGAACTTGGTGGGAAATAGGTCCTGGTACTCATGTAGCAAGTCTGCAATCTGTCCGACTATTTCATCGTTCCAATAGTCTCCAATAGAGGCAAACTTTGGTTCTGTGTCTGTGCCAATATTGATATTTTTAATCTTGATCGGCTCTGTGATTGCTGGAATCTGTAGCTTCGGTCCATCAACCTCGTGAGTTCCTTCTGACTCCAGAATGTTGATGTTGCGAGGATCCCATCCTCATCCTTTGGTTCTGCTTCGAAGTTATAGCACTCGAGTGCCTCTTCTAACTGGATGGCCCACTCAGTTTGAGTATGTACTGATAGGGTACAATCCTCAAATATATTAATCTTTATTACATCTAGGGCCTGATCGACATTTGGATACTCAGATTCAAAAGCGAAGGTAAGTAGAAAGCTGTCTATTAGAAGTGGCCATGTAGTCGTTCCCTTGCGCAATTAAGTCTCTGTGTACCAGTTCTGTGGAACTGTGTCCAAAGTGTGAATGAATCGGTGAACCCATTCATCCTCAGGAATGTCTGACCAATCCCGTTCACACGTCTGAATATGTGACCTGGGGTCACTTTCTCCTATGTATCTCTACTGGACATACTCTCTGTCGGTAGAGAATCTGATCGCCATCAATCTCTTAAGATCATCCCATGATGCGATATTCTCTTTATGTGCATACCACCATCTTGCAGGTGTGGCTCATACTGCAAGGTCCATAGCTGCGATCCTCTACTCGTGAGGAATTTGTTGTTCAAACTACGTGAGAAAGTCTTGGATATCTGTTAGACCATGAAATGATGGAATCTCGTTGATCTCTGCGCCAATCCATCGCAGTGACTTAGTCATGTACGCACATCTGTGTGCTGAGACTTCGTAAAGTCTGTTCTGCCAGTTATCTATACCAACATCTGAATCCAATGCGCATGAGATGTTGCATCACCAACTATTGTTCCCTTCTGCGGTTGGATTGATGTAGTCATCCTGGTTCGCAGTCATCTGATAGAGACTCTCCATGTTCTGTGCCTCTTCCTCTGCTCAGATAGGTTCAATGTATCTAGGACCCTGAAGAGGATCTAACGGTGCGATGACCCAAATCTGCACATCTTCAAAGGTCATTTGTCTTCTCTTTAATTCAATAACGACCATGTTACCGATTTCCCAATCAATGCCTAGTAGTGCTGGATATGGTCTATTATCGCCAAAGATTTCTATAACTTCAAAGTCTGCAGAGCTGCGAACTCCGTCAATGTCAATTGGCACCTACGATAATCAACCCAGGGGTGATACCTGCTGCTGATTAGCTAATCTGAGATGGATAGGCAATCTGACTAACTTAGGGCTACCCATCTGTTCCCATGTCTGCTTAGTCAGAACATTTACCTCTGATCCTAGATCTAAGATCACCTCGTTCATTTCAAATTCTCCAACCTGTGCTGTGAGTCGCATCTCTCTTCCTGTTCTTGTATGTCCCATAATATTATGAACAGCACGATGTGCACTACTCACGGAAGAAGATGGTTGACACTGATCTATGACACGCTGAAGTTATCCGATAGCTTGCTCATTTATCATGAGTTTTAAACAACTCCATAGGAAAGATTGTACACTTCCTGTCAACGTGTCCTTGTCGCATGTGCCCGATGTGGTAGCTTGCAATATCTGTACAGGGCTAACGCCACAAGGTTCTTTCTATGATACGCCCCTAGACGGTGGTACCTACGATCCTGATTGCATAGGGTCATCAAAGAAAGTCTTAGCTTCTTGAAATGTCTATTTATTCTTCTGTAGGTCAAGTGGTGTTGCTTTGTTAATAGCTTTGCGCACCCACTCCGGTCCTGTGTTCTTTTCATTATCCTCCAATGTCCCATTGGTGGAAACACCACTGCGAGTCACAATGTTGACTCTTGGTTTTGGTTCTTCCTGATCAGCAGCAATAAGCTGGATGTTCTAGTGTACTGCTGGATTAGGTTCTCTGATATTAGCTATCAAGGTAGGACAGTCTTCTATAGCGTGATCGTAATATTTGCAATAGTTACATGTGGTGGTAGGGCTCTAACAGTCCCTAGCATAATGTCCTAGAACTCCATAGTTGTAACAAGTGACCGGTCCGCGAGCGCGGCCAAATCCTTCTCCCCGGCCAAAGCCTCCTCCATGTCCTCGTCCTCTGAATCCTCCTCCATGGCCAACATGAGCCTGATCATACTGTGCTCCTGCTGCTGGACCCTATGTTTCTGATTGGACTCTGTACAAGTCTTGCTTGCTCCCGACCATGAGATCATAGGCTTGAAAATTGTGTTCATCATGGCATACGAACTTGCAGAAGACATAGTATAAGTTCTTAGGTGTCTGCACGTACTTTTGAAGTAGAGGGCACTGGTGAGGTAGGTGTCCTCTTGTTTTGCATATTTCACACCACGGCCCGTGGGTCTGTGGTAAGGGGTTAGGAGCCCCGGTTGCTATATATTCTACAAAGACTGGACAATTATCTTTAGTATGGCCTTGTGCTTTACACTTTACGCACCATATGTCTTGCGCAACCTCTTTCCCTTTCTTAAGCTCATGCATCTGTATCGTGAGATTAGCCAACTGGTTTTGCAGATTTGTCATACCTATGTTGGTTTCAGCTAGAGGTGAAGCCTCTAGTTTCATCACCATCTCCAACACGTCATCTTGCATCTGGATTTTCTGCGCGATATCCTTTGAAGAAGCACCGCTCAGCCTCGCTGAAGATTTTTCTCTATTCAACTGCAAACTCTGTGATGAATCCTTCTAGCACACTCGCAAGCCAGAAGTCTACTGTCCTCGTAATGGGATTATCAAGGTTCTTCACAGTATGAATTAGCTCAGGTGTCCAGACAATGTTTCTTTCCTTCTTGAATATGCCCGTATCCGTCAACTTTGATAACCAGTCGTAAACCTCATTCCCATAGGTTGCAAAAAATATGGTATGCAGGTCTGTAAAGATATGTTTTTGTAACCAGTCCTCTATACTCAGTCTAGGACTCTTGTTCTCGTGTTCAAAAAACTCTTGCTCCTTAGACCCAACCCACTCATTGAGTTCGTCTCTAGTAGGACGCCATTAGAACATCAGTGCTCAGTTTGTTCAAAACCGGCAATGAAACCATTTGTTGGTTGCTGGGCAGACCCGGGTTTACTATAATGTACCAAAAACACCCCTAGCTCACTGGCCCTTTCAGCAATAGACCGTGGAGCAGCCTGAAGTCTCACCTGAAGTGATCCTAATGGGTTGGCCAAAGACTCAAGTGTCTTGACCAGGTTCTGTATAGCGTCCTGTGTGCGTCTCGCAGCTCTTCTTAGCCCGCAAGATGTCTCTTCCGCGATGCGCAATTTCCTCTTACTCGCGATGACTCTAATCCTTATCGCATCGCCTCATCCTGGGAAACACATAACTCTCTCCTATGCTCAATCCCCAACCTGCGGTGCCCCGCACCATAGCTCCTCTGATGGTGCGATATTTCCTCCCTGTGATATCCTACCACTGCGAATCAGCGTACTCAACGTTACTCGTGTTCAACTTACAGGACTCAACATACAAGGCTGCTTTACACTGTGAATCTTAATTGTCTTAAGTGAAACATAGACAAACTCTTATATAGAATAATTAAAGACTTCAACTTGAATTTATCCTTTTATAATGCTGTGAACTGAATAACACATAGACACATTTAACTGTAAGCAAAGTTCATGTAATGAGTGACAGATACAACAAGTAAATACAATCACATGAATCAATCACATAACACTCTGATTTTACGTAGTTCACTTCCAGGGTAGAAGATACGTCCACAGAACTGTGTTTCTATATTATAACTTGAGAGAGGTACACAGTTTTGCTACACCACATATGCAGCTAGAGATCTTCTGGGTAACTCCGCACTCACTGCCTGGAGCCCTTCTCTCCTAGATCTCTTTTCTATATTGCCTTCTTACAATATACTCTCTCTCTCTCTCTCTCTCTCTCTCTCTCTCTCTCTCTTTGTCAATCCCTGTGGATTGTTAAAATACAAAATAACAGTGAGCTAATAGACTACTAGACTCTCAGACTCATTGATGTCTGAATAGCTACAAGTTACCCTAATAGCTCCAGAAGGACTGACTAGCTACAGGTTACCCTAATAGCTCTAGAAGGACTGACTAGCTAACCTTTTTTAATACAAATTACATCCATTTATAGGTGGCCCGAAGGTCTCACCATTACAACATTGTGGGCTTGTCCCAACAGTAACCCAAAACCCTAGCTAGTGATAGTCGGCATATCTATACTTGGGGTAGCCGCTTTTCGTCACACCACTGCTCTCTGTAGTCTTCCATGCTTCCCGGCACTGACCATGGGTACTATGCACCACTTCCTGTCTTCTGTCCTTCGTCTTCAATACCTCAGCCTCGTCGCTCATTTTCCTTTATGAGGGTAACTGAGCCCTCCTATCTTCACCGCTGCCTTCAATGCAGTGGTTGATCTCTCTCTTCTCCGCCGCTCAGGTACTGTCATCTTTCTTGACTTCTCTGTCCCAACAGTCACGGTTTTCGGCTCTACTCTGCAGCTAGAAACATGCTATGACGTCATATATTTACCTTATCTCCTTGTCTTTGCCAAAATGTCTATCTGCCAAAATGGAAGCTTCTCCTATAGCTGCAGGACTCTGCTCCAACATCACCCCCAATTTCATCATCCAAATATTCAGTAGAATAGGAAGGAAATTCAACAGTTTTCTCCTTCACTAGTTCCACCTCCTGAAGAGGCTCATCGAACTTGACACTTCTCTCAATGATGATATGTTTGGTCTTGATATCCAATAGCTTGAAACCTTTAGATTCACTAGGATACCCAATAAACAGACATTCTATGCTTTGCAGTTGCAAAGCCCTTCTTTTATCAAGCGGAATCTGGGCCCATGCAGTGTACCCAAACACCCATAGGTTCGACACATCCGGCTTGTGTCCAAAGTATGCTTCGAAAGGGTATTCCCTTTCATAGATGAGTGTGGAACCCTATTCGGAATGTATACTACAGAATGCATGGCCTCAGCCCACAAATTTGTAGCAATATTCTTGGATTCCAACATATAGGTGGTCATCTCCTTGAGTGACCGATTCTTCCTTTCCACTACTCCGTTATCTGGGGAGTGTATGGAATTGAATGTTGGACCTGAATACCACTTTGGGAGCATATGTACAGAAACTCATTACTGAAATACTCCCCTCCATTATCAGATCTCAAGATATCGATCAAGGCCTTCAATTCAAAAAAAAATTCACATACTTCTGATTTCTTTTTGAGAAATAAAACCCATGTATACCTTGAAAACTCATCAATAAAAGTAAGGAGATACCTTGATTCATTCATGGATGTGACAAGCATTGGACTACTAATATCAGAATGTATCAGCCCCAATATGCATGTAGCTCGGTTTTCCTTCCCTCGATCGAACTTGTGCTCAGGGTGTTTTCCAATCACACGGCCTTTGCAAATTCCCATGGTTGCCTTGATGACCGGGAGGCCTTCAAACATGGAGTTTTTTTTGTAATTTCTGGAAATATTTGAAATTAATGTGGCCAAACCTCTCATGCCACATCCTACTAACCTCATTTCCATGAGTTAGTAGAGCGGCGGGCTTTGCATCCACAACAAAGTGAGAGAACTCATAGGCTTTTGCATGATGGTTTGCAAGGCCTTTAGAAATGAGTTTCCTGGATGCAATTTCTATTATCTCAACATCATTTGGGATGAAAGAGACTCTCTTAGGAACTCCTTTATGTGTCATATAATAGACACTAAGGAGATTTGATGCCAGAGATGGTACATACAAAACATTAGAGAAAAAACCATTTTCAAGATCTACAATACCTTGTCCTTCTAAAATGATGGTGGAGTCATCTCCCATGTGGATGGGGATGGATTTGCCAGTCTCCAAGGATGAAAATGAGTCTTTTTCATCCATCATGTGGTTCAAAGCTCCAGATCCAATCAACAGTGCTTTGGACTTCAAAGTGCTTGCCATGAGGGCATGACCTTTTTCATGCTATGTTTCCCGATCTTGCTGATCTCTCCTCCAAAATATTTCCAGAAGACTGATGTGATTTCTCTTAAGGAGAGAGGTTGCTTCATCAATATTCTTCTTCATGCAGACATGTTCAGGGTGGAATCGCTTCCCACAATAAGAACACTTGACTTTTTCCTTGCCATGGTGCCCTTTTCCTTTGTTCTTCCTTGAGCCGGAAGACTCATCATGCTGCTGATTTTCAACTCTAGGTTTAGGAGCATCAAATTTAGTTTTTTTATTCTTTTGCTGCTTTCCTTTACCCTTCAGATCTTTGGGCCCTGAGACATGGAGGGCCTGATCATGGGAAGATTAGATGATCCCCATCTGGACAGGCTTGTCATGTTCACTTGTTAGGGACTCAATGAAGGCATTTAGTGTAGGAATCTTCCATCCATGGGTTGTGAGCTTCCCCGCATAGAATGTAGAAACAAAAACTGAATAATTAGCCCCAAGTTTTGAGAGTATGGTGAGGATGATCTGATCATCCTCCTTCTCCACTTTGCATTGCTTCAAGAGTAAAATAGTATGCTAGAACTTTGTGAAGAAATCATTCAGAGTCTCAAAATTGGAGGGTTGGAGAGACATGAGCTCATTTTTGAGCTGGTAAACCCTTAAGTCATCATGCTTTCCATATAGAGTCTCCAATTTGTCCCATATTTCTTTCGAAGTCTTCAATCCCGCAAGATGGAAGAGAAGGTCTCGGGAAATAGAGAGGCACAAGAAACCGAAGGCTTCATCCTTCTTGTTCAAGAATATTGATTTTTCTATGGTGGATCCAGGCTCATCTTCAGTGTCCATGGTGACTCTAAAAAGTCCTTTGGAGTGCAGCTGAATCTCCATATCACCTTTCCATGAGTGGAAATTGTATGGAGTCAATAGATCTACTGAGGAGGCCATCTAGATGTGCTGGAGCGAATGCTTCACCTGTAGAAACCTGAAAATCAAAACAGAAAGGGCAATGTAAGGTCGGACAGCCTGCACATTTTAGGCTTTCATCACACCCAGCATATTCAATCAATCAAGATTGATCAACAAGTTCTTTACTTGGGGTATTAAGTGGTAAGCCTTGGCTTCTGGTGCAGTGTTGGATTTTTGAGCTATTGCTCAAATTTCATGTAGAAATCTATCAGAAAGCTTGTTTTTGAGAGATAGAGATTCATCCCACCGTAAGCTCTGATACCATATTAATCTTGTATATTGATCTAGGTAAAAAGAATCAATGTCATCAAAGATTAATCAACAAATAACTCATGAAATGGTATAATCGGTCTACAGGAATAGTAGCCGCTCTGTATTCACATAAAGAATGAATGATTACAATTACAATGTCATACTGCAAGCATGAATGAATGAGCAATTTGAATCCTCAAGGAGGTCATTTGAATTGAATGAGTGAATCTAGCTTAACTGACTGTAAGCCATGGTTCACACTTAGTTAACCATTAATCCAAACCCTAATTGACTCACCTAAACCCTAACTGAAGTCGAAGTGCAATAAATGACTGAGTCTCAACTGAAAGAGATCAGACACAAGTCATAGCAATCCAACCATCAAGTGATAGCACTTCAATGACTTCAATGAACCCCGATGAGGTTAACTAAAGCTGAACTGAACATCAGAAGTTGGTGGAGGTCCCCTTGTTGACTCCAGTTCATTAATTAATCATTAAATAATCAAGTAAATGAATGGAGGCACCTTCATTGAGCTGTTTAATTGATTGTAACCACCAGTTAGCAATTAGGTGCATTAATATCACTCAGATCACCCCCAGAGTGCTCCAGTTAGCCTCCCTGAATGTAGGAGAAGGATAAGTTAGCCTCCTTGACTGAAGGTAGGTGTGGGTGTGACTGGATGATGTCAATTAATGCTCCATTGATGTCAATTAATGTCAATTATACTTAGGATAGTGGTTTAACTAGGACAATTTGACCAAAAAGAGTGCGTATGGTGGTAAATGTCTCCAACACTTGGTTCATCCTCACGCAATCTATCCTGGAGATATTTCAAATGTGCATCTTTGTCTGGAAACTCCTTGATATTTGTCGCTAAATAGGTCTAGCATTTATTGTGCACTATGCACATTTTCTTATAGAAATATGTGCATTTTTATACAGTCTTTTAAACTCTAGTGGTCAATATCAAAGTGGATTTGCTGTAGAAATATTGGGGTTCTAATTCTATTTTCAATACTTCTGCTGTCTTTTGTGGTAAGTGCTCAGGAAATGTTGCATTAGCTTCTATCCAAGTCAGTTGTCCTTGAACCTCTCCACAAATTTTAATATCCCTTCTTGGAATTTAGTTGATACTGTTGAGATTTCCTTCAATCTCGCCTCTGCCTGCTTGATCTTATATATTTTTTCTGTGAGGTTTAATTGTACCCGATGCATATTCCTCCGGATCAGACAAGCTTGATCTCGGAAAGGTGTGCTATCAAGTTGTCTCTCAATGGTCGTCTTCAACTATGTCTACAGTGATTGGTTTTGTATCTCCAACTCTTCTGCTCGAGTTTTTTGATGCTCCATTTGTTCGTTTACTACAAATATTTGAGCTTCTTCTCTCTAGTTCCAAAATCTTTCTTTCAAGATCCTTCTTCTCTCCTCCAGTGATTGTATCTAAGAGAACTAATTCATCCTTTTCTAACTCTAAATGTTGGTAGGCCTTTTGGAGTTTTTCAAAATCTAATAGTGTAGCTTCATGCTTCCTCTTGGACTCCCATTCTTCTCCTCTTTCTTTCACCATATTTTCCTTCATTTTGAGCATTCTTTCCTTATAGTGTCCAACATCTTCTACCAACTTCTTGACATTATCTACATTGGCTTGCACAACTGCTACACTTATCATTGCTAAGAATTGAGGATCTTAATTTGTGCCTTGCATGAAGGTATTTTTAGTCACAGTGACCACATCAGGTTGGTCACCTAATTTTAACCTCTTCTCCCATCTTACAATTTGTTTCTTGTTTTGGTCGAAGAATATTGCGTCAAGGATGGGCACTGCATGTTTCTTGGATGGAGTGAAAGTCACCAATCTAAGCTCTACAAGAGGAACGTGACCTCCTATTAATGTGTCACCTGATGGGGCAAGAGGTTCTATTGGATTGTCTTGGGTTTGATCCTTCTCCAAATTCTCTCTATATTGGTTTTCTTGTTCCTTCCTCTTCAACTCTTCAACTACTTTTTTCAACTTCCTCTCTTTCTGTTTTAGGTAATTCATTTTGTATCCTTTCTTATTCTTCCCTTTTAATATGAGCTTCTTCGGACAGTTGTCTCTCAGCTTCTTCTACTAGCCTCTGATCCTCTTCTTCTAGTTTTTGGGCATCTGCCTCCTCTTTCCTTGCATCTTCTTCCTACTGCTTCTATTGTTCTGTAGTGTTGCTATTGCCTTTGCCACCAGTGGTGTTGATCTTCTTTTTGAACCGCTTACCCAAGGCGGTCATATTGCAGGAATTTCTGTACACCTCCTCATCTTTGTCAAAATTATGGGAGTATTTGAAATGTACTCCTACAAATGTACAACATTTTGAAACCTTGTCCAAGGAGTTATTCCTGCGAAAATATTTATCTCTGAAATGGAAACCTTCTAGGTCTCTTACAAAATCTACAGTACTTTTCACCTTTGTAAATTTGTAATTGTGAATGCACAATGGAAGTGGTGGGTAGACTGCTTTCTTCATGTCGAATAAAAAATTCCTGAACCCATCTATATACAATTGTCTTACTAATTCCTTATGGATTATGTAATTTGTGGCATATCTCAGCAACAATGAGGGAGTTCAAGATTCTCCATACATCCTGAGATACAAACCTTCCTTGGAGAAATAGTAGTCTCCATATTCACACACCATATAGATCGCACCTTCAGACATGCAATTACACTCCTTGAGAAAAATTAGCTCATATAGTGCCATCATAAACTCTTCATAGATGAGCTTGTAGAAGCTGGAGTACTTGTGTTCCCAAAGGATTTGATAGGAAGTGTAGATGGGAGTCATGGTGCAATTCCATGTACAATTTAACTTTGGGAACCATTGTGTGCATAAAATACAATCAAGCAAATAAGAGCTTATGTAAAATTCTGACTTCCTTTGAGTTAGAACTCTTAGTGCTGTAGCTACACATGATGACAGGTTGGCTGCCACAATATCTTCCCAATTAAAGATGGTTCCTTGCATAGCCACATGGTAAATGAATGGAATCCATCTCATCTTGTAGAATTTCCCATTTTCTCGGCTGGAAATTATGTTCGATATCAGAGTTATGATCCGGTATCAAGTGCATAAGCTGGAATTTTTGTACTCTCCAGAGGATTTCTGGCACAGTTACTTCCCTAGATCCCTCATTCGCTTAGCACATTTGAAAACATATAAATTCACATTTCTTACCCATTAATTGGTCATATGTATCTGGGGGGCTGGTAGCTTGCAAGCCTTGGTTATATATGCAGGGTTGAAGGAAGAAAAGGGTTGTCCTTCTGTGTTTGAAATAATCATAGTAGCAACATCTGTTTGAGGTAGGATCCATCCGATTACCTCAGCACAAGGGAAAATATCGGGACATGTGGCTACCTTTGTGATAGTTGACTTTTTATTGTTTGCATATAAAGGTTATCTTCTATGCTGACATTAGGAACAGTCTTGTCCTTGATCATGTGATATATTTTCTCCCATTGAAACTCCATTTCATCTCCCATGACATATTTCGTGTCTCCGCAAATGATTGCCATACTGGGAAAAACCTCCAAATCCAAGTCCTCCTCGAGGACTTTGGCCTTCTTTTTTCCATTCCTTTTCGACATATTGTGCCATGAAGAGTGAAGCTGAAACATGACCATAGAAATAAATAACTTAGTTTCATTGTGATAAAACAACATGCATTCATATCAACAAGATATACATAAATGAAAAACTACTGTTAAGATTGCAATATGTCAATGAAAAATTAGATAACAAATCATGTTTTCTTTCAAAAATAAGATTGCATTCAATGCTTAATATGATGGAGGATAATAAATATGTTTTTACCGATTCATCCTTGTCCATATAAACATAACCCTATGATGTAGAGAAAACAATCCCACGGGTTATTCAGACCCTTAAACTTGTGGCAAGGTATACATTAGGTTAAAACTGGAGTGAAAGTCATTAGTTCAAGTGTAGGATCTAAATGTTCTTTTGGGATTAGGTTACCTATTCTAATGCATTCATCTTATATTTTAGGTCAAGATACAAAAGAATAATCAAATATGGTTTTAATTCTTATGCAATGCTTGCCAAGATCCTTTATGTTCAGTATTCATTCTGTTTTCATATCAAGACACAAAAAATTCATTTTATTAACTTTTCTTTTACATGCAAGAAAACAATCAAAGAGAAACACAATAATGAATTTGTATTTTGAAACCGAAGACAAATCGAAACTCTAGATTGACCCAAAAACCATGAAAACATCTTGAAACCACATTGCCGACCACATGGACAAAATATGCATCTTGGAAAGAAACCCTAGGCCATACTTCGAAATGTGACATTCCTTACTGCTCTAAACCATCGATTGTTCCCCTATCACTGTATATAAAGGTAAACCCGACGAGGCATAGTCGATGAAACACTTGACCTACCACACCTTCATCAATAAAATCTTAGAGGTCTGACAAACCCATGTCTATGGCTTGAGAGGAGAAGACAAATGATGGGGAGGGTGAAAAAAATCATGGTTGAGCTAGCAGGCTAGGTTAAAGCTTCAGTGCTTCCAAAGGTTTTATCGCAATTGGTCTTGCGAGACATCTGGTGGTTGACAGGTAAAGACAAAACTCTAAGGGTTGGAAGATGGATTTAAAAAAACCACGCTAGTGAGATGGCGAAGGAAAAAACCTAACATCATAAACCCTAAATGCCCCCCAAATGTTATTCTATCAAATATTTTAACACAAAATAGTAAAAGATAAGGGTCCAAGCCTACTTGGAAAAAGATGTCGAGGGTATAGTGCTCGATGAATCAATATGTATACTCCAATTTTCAAAAACAAACTGGACGCATCTAAAACGGAGAAATAGTAATAGTCCGTAAAATTTCAAAGGTCTTATATAAACAAACATGGAAACAACATTAAATGCTGCACGGATGAAAACGTTGTTTGGCACCTAAAACTTAAAACCCATCGGCGTGAAAAAACAAGTTATCTATGACTATGTCGAGTAGACATACAAAGTCTTGCCAACATTGTTGGAAGGCACTTACCAAATCTTGCCGAGGGAACGAATGTAGCCAAAGTCTAGAAAACGTTTTGATTGGCAGTGAATGCTAAGCCTCACCGAGCATGTCGACTGTGAAGGATGAGTTTAACCGAAACTATCAGCCAGACTCGGTGATAACCTCCAAGCCACTTAAGAATTTATTTTGATAAAAAGAGTCGGTAATCAAGTGTAAGTTCTGCTGAAAACATCGACTTCACAACATAAGTTCTGCCCTAGAAGACCACCATCTAGACTCATGAAAAGGTTATGAAGAACAACTATTGGCTCTTAAAGCTGAGTCATGCTGATACTGTAGGTTCAAAATCCTAAGTTCCACCGACAGTGTCAGTAGTAACTAGGAAAAAGATTCCGATGAGGACTTAGGCCTTGGTAAAAATAAAGTAACAATCAGTTGGAAGACATCAGATGGAGAGACCAAGTTCTTTCAACGAGTCAGCTCA
Source organism: Pseudotsuga menziesii (assembly GCA_001517045.1). Taxonomy (NCBI): domain Eukaryota; kingdom Viridiplantae; phylum Streptophyta; class Pinopsida; order Pinales; family Pinaceae; genus Pseudotsuga; species Pseudotsuga menziesii. The sequence continues at coordinate 1,161,518 of LPNX010039509.1, read as the reverse complement.
ACTCAATGAGTTCCTCCGACATGTCGGAAGAAAAAGGTGAGTTTCAACTTAATGAAAAAAAAACTTTTTAGACTTGTCCAAAATAAAACTAAGTGATGGAATGAGAATCCAAGGAGCACAAGTGGTCCAGGAAAGGATAAAACTTAAAATTAGGAGGGGCACTAAAATAATAAAAAATTTGGGGAAGTGGTTGCAGAAGCAACAATTGGTGACTAGCTAGTGAACATAGATTTCTAAAAAAAACTATATTTTCAAAACAAAAACTGCTACATGACATTTGATTAAACTAATTTTCTCAAGGCTTCTTTTAAGATTATTTAAGAAACTAGATGTTGGGCTATAGGGTAGACCCAGGCTTTATACCATTAACCTCGCACCAACAAAAGACCCACAGTGTTGGCCCTTTCCGAAACAACCTGTGAACAGGTTGCAATCTCACTCGAAACAGCTATGGGGTGCTGCAGAATCAGGTTTCTGCAAGGAGGAGAGGGATATTACTGTACCTTTAGCCTTTAATAACTTATATTCATATAACACAGAACTTCAACATTCACATATATAACTTCACAACTAAATAAACAGACAGTGACTTGTGTAACCATTTCCTGGGAATTCACAGCGAAGATATTTAATTAGCAGTGATCTTACTTATCAGATGTATATTTATCAATGCATAAAGAACAAAACAACAATGCAACAAAAACCACAACACACGATATAACGTGGTTCACCCCCGGTGTAGGGGTTACATCCACAGAAGTGTGTTTTATTCAACTCTTTACAAAAACCACAGTTCTGATCTACGCACTCAGCTGCAGATCCCTTCCAGTCCTCAAAGCCGTGTACACAGCAGCAGGCCTCTGCACACATAGCTGTAGATTTCCTTTATCACCCAAAACCCTCTGCACACTCAGCTATAGAGTTCATCCACGCACACAGTTGGGACTTAACCTTCTCTTACAAAATAGCCTTAGCTTCGCATCAATTCATCTTACATAAAAAATCCTAACCTCACTTTTTTACAGGAGTGCTTATTTATAGTGCACTTATTACAAAACCATGGGCTTAAACCATGGGCACCCTGAACCCTAAACCCTGGACTTAAACCATGGGTTTATTACAAAAAGATGACTTTGACTCAACCTCGACACCCCTAAGACTGTTTTGAGTCATAACTCCACTTACAACTTCCACAAAAACCATGGAGTTACAAAAATTAGGGACCGTTAAGGTGCGTGCCCCAACAGGCCCCTAAGACTCACTAGTGGCCCGTCCTGGGACACTCTGCTGCTTTTCTGGTAGGTAAAGTTTGTCAGTGAAGATAGCGAACTGCTTGTTGAGGCCACGCATGATATTGTCTGTAGCTTGCTCCTGTAATACTGCGGCTGATGCTTCGCTGGCCTTTGTCTGCACAAATGCAGGATATTCCTTTAGGACTTTGAGTTGGGTGTCCACGACAGTACTCAACTCGAAAGCTTTGCTGATAAGTGGCTGCATAGAAATTTCCACTTCTGTTGCTTTTTCTCTACATGATTCAATTTCCTGCTGGAGTTCATTGCTTCGCTTTACCTTAAGCATTTTCTCCATAGGTGGCAGAGTCTTAATTTCTGCTTTTACTGTATCCAACTCTATCTGTCGCTACCTGATGATTTCTTGCAGCTGTCCAATTTCTGGATGTTCCTACAGGGTGGTCTAGGCCTCAACACTATCTTCTAATATCTTTGCTATGCTGCTCACAGTATCTGAGATCTTTGCTGCAGAGGCCTGAATTTCTACTCGGCGTTGCTCCTTGACCTCCGGTGGGCTCTCCGGGGTGATGCAGAGTTGAAGCTCCGCAATCTGGGCCTCATGTTCTACTTTGAGCTTCTCTATTTCACTGCGAGACTGTTGTACGTAGTCTTTCGGCCTGACTAATCTTTGTTCTGGTTCTTCTACCAGCTGTACGTCAAAGTCAGGAAGACTTCGACATGCCTCATCCAAGACTCGTACTAGGGTAATGCGCTTACGTTCTGCATCCCTCTTTCTCTGCTCCATTGCCTCCAGCTGCACTGTGAAGCCCTGTTGCTGACTTATGGAATTTTGTAACTGTTTTATGAATATTGGTCTCGTGCCTGAATTTCTTTCATAATTGCTGACTGACAGATATGTAGCTCCGTCATGGATAGCTTAGTGTAATCTATACCAACCTTCATACTCATCTCCGAACGAGACGCTGCATCTGTTAATATGAGAGCTACACTCGACACTTGGCCTTTGTTATCTCTGGCTGGCCATTACCTTAGGTTTGGCTGCATGCTTACTGAGGCACTGCTTGCTGAGGCGCCAGTCAATGATTTTTCTGCTAAGTCCTTCAACTCCGAAATGTGTTTTGCTACCTCAGTGATGGCATGCAGATGTATATCTGCAAATTCTGACCATTTCTTGGTGAGAAATTCTGTGGGCTTTGATAGAGCGTAAACAAACTCCTCACTTGTCAGGCTGGGCTTCACATCAATATTCTTGTTCTTCGACGCCTTCATTTTATTTCGGGATTGGGGTTTGTTTACTTCCTCTGGTTCTGGTGTCTTGCGCTTATCCTGTCGATTAGGGTCTGAAGTAGTTTGAACCGATTCTTCTTCTTCTTCTTCATTACCATCATCTCCACCCTGGTCGCTTCCACTCTGATGCGACTCAGTTTGTTCTTCACTGTCTTCAGGGGGTCTTACTATTGTGTATGACTAGGGCCTGTGCCCAGATTGGTAACTGGGGGGACTGGAATGGTGGGTTTTTTTTCTGCATCCTTCAACCATCCTGCTGGCCACTGTTGAATGACTGCGAGGATATCTTCTTTGGTCATGACATATGGTAACTTAAACCATTGATGCTTTTGATCCGCGTAGGCCTAGATGAAAATATGATGCATGTCGGCGCTGAAATGGGTTGTGCCGTCATATTGAGAGAATAACTCATTAATGAGCTGAGGGGTTTTCATGATCTCATGCGAGATACTCCTCATATAAAAGGAAAATACACAGTTTGTCATCTTCTATAGGGTTTTATCCTGGGAAACCCATAGAGAGGCATACCGTACTGTGCCAGGCAAGTCCGGAGGTATAGCAGCAAACTGTGCCTCAGTAGGTTCTTGCCATCCTACCAGGGCGATGAGGAATATCAACGAGGAATAGTGAAAGGGCCTACCTTTCTCCTGCGCATCGCGGACATCTTCAAGGAATTCCTTCACGATATATGCTTCCCAGTTGTAACTGTAGCCTTCGACGTAGTTCGCAGCAATTCTGATAACCGGGGCAAGCACTTCATATGGTCTGCACTTTCGCATGAGCTTGCATGCGAGAATCTCAACTGCGAAGCGAATATTATGTTGTTGAATTGTGGAAGTGTGATACCTGCGTTTTCCCTTTGTCAGGCTAAAGCGTTCCTTCATGCTTTGTGCGAGCTTCATATCCTCATGCTTTGAAGGAAATTCGGTCCCTGGATCAGGTCCTTCCATTGGTAAGGCTGTGATCCTATGAATGAGCTCACCATTAATAGGAATTTTCTTATCTCCTATCCATAGGTGGCCATCATGTACTAATGCCAGCAGCTGCTTGACAACTATGGTCACTTGTGTGCTGCAACCAAAATGGGGAACATCGAGCATCTTCAGCAGACCCGCTTGATCCAAGCCAGCAGCCCACTGTTTTACTTCCAGCAATGTCGCGTTAGTCTCTGGATATTTGAAAAAATGCAAGTATTGTGCTGGGGCGAACTGTGGAAAATTTCCATGATCATTCGTGTCATGGTCGGCATACTTAGGCTGGTATTCTGATCCAATGTTGATTGTCCATGTCTTTAGGGGCTGAGTCACTTCAGAGGCTTCGACTGCTGATCCGTGTACGTCGCAATGTCCTTCAGACTTAGGAATACCAATATTGCATGGAGCATTATCCTCGTCAATTGCGAGGTTATAATGAGCTTCTTGGGTTTTCCCATCAGGACGGTATTTTACTACTTCTTGATCCTTAAATACCTCAGTATGGGCCAACCTGATAGCTACATTTAAAGTTGTTCAAACTTCATTAGTAGAAAAGGTAAGCACAAAACTATCAACAAGATAATCCCAACTTATAGTATCCTGGCGAAGCTCAGTCTGCGCGTACCAGTTCTATGCTATTGGTTCCAAAGTATGCACAAACCTCTGTACCCATGCTGCCTAAGGTACATGCTGCCATGCTTCATAGTGCTGTGCCCAAGGTTCCTGAGGGCTAGTCTTCCCATCAAACCTGCTTTGTACCTCCTGGGGCTGATCCATAATTCTCAGGTGAAGGAACTTCTGACGAGCTTCCCAACTAGGACTATTCTTCTGATGGCCATTCCACCATCTGGCTGCTGTGGCTCTGAGTACTGAATCCAGAGTCTCCCATTTCTATGAATTTGGTAGCCGGTCTGAGAATTGTTCAATAAACTGTTTTGGATCTGACAAGTCATCAAAATTAGGTAGGATTCTTACCTGTGCACCAAGCCATCTGATAGATTTAGTAATTTTGGCACATCTATGTCCATGCAGCTCATAAAGTCTGTTCTGCCAGTTTTCTAACCCATCATCTGAATTCATCATACATGAGCAGCCACACTACCAATCCATGATACCTTCGGCAGTAGGATCAACATAATCTTCTTCCTTAGCTATGATATTGTAAATGTGGTCCAAAGCATCTTGGTCTTCATCGCTTACTGGATCTGTGTATCTCTCTCCTTGAGAAGGGTCCAATGGGACTATGACTCTCATGCCTTTCCCTTCAAAATTCATCTGTCTCTTCTTCAGGTTGATGACTGCATCATTATCTATTTCCCATTCAATGCCTAGTAGTGTAGGATAGGGGTTGCTATCATCAATTATTTCAATTACCTCAAAGTCTGCTAAGGTACTGACTCCATCAATATCTACTGGTACACTAGGGAGCCTTCCTAGGGGCACAATCTTCTGCTGATTGGCTAATCTCAACTGTATAGGGGACCAATCAAGGGTAGGTTTTCCTATTTGTTCCCACGTTTTCTTAGTTAAGACATTTACCTCTGATCCTAGGTCCAAGATAACAGTAGTCATATCATACTCTCCTATCTGAGCATTCAATCTCATTTCCCTGCCAGTTCTCCTGACTCTATTAACAGCTTTTTCCTGACCAGAACTTTGCTGAGGTTCGCAGGAAGCAATAACTTTCTGCAACTCGCTTAAAGCATTCTGATTTATGAGGAGCTTTAGACAACTCTGTAAAAAGGAGGACAATGTACTTACTTTTTCTGTCGAGGCTTCTCGCATCTGTGACTGCTGCTGATGTTGTTGCGCAGGTGTGACTGATGTGCTAGGAGCAACAAAATCTCTCTTGGCTTCCATGAATGTCTCTTTTTCTCTTTCGACATCAGATGTTGGGACTTTTGTTGGGGCCTTACGAACCCAAGCCTCGTCAGGATGTTTCTCCTTATTCTGTGCTTCCGTTGTAGCTCCACTCCGGGTAACAACATTAATAGCTGGGGTAGGTCTTTGCTCGATGGAGATCATCTGAATATTCTAAGTAGGGGCACTGTTTCTTTCCTAAATCTTAGCTATCAACTGCGGGAACTGCTCGATCACATGATATACTGCCCGGCAATATCAACATGTCGTAGTTGGGTTCCGACAGTCTCTTGCTAGATGCCCGCCCTGGTTACAGTTGTAACACACAACCTGGCCTCAACCTCTTCCAGCCATACCACCTCGACCATGACCACCAAAAGCACCTCTACTTGATGCACCACCGCGGTAGCCATAACCATCATTTCTCTGTCCCTCATTTTGTACCCGGTAAGCGTCGTAAGTTCGTTCTCTCATGAGGTCAAAGCTGCGACACTCATCTTCATTGTGTCCCATGGACTTACAGAATTTACAATAGGGGTTCTTAGGTACTTGCCCATACCTCTGCTGCAGATAGCAGTATTCAGGTAGATGCTGACCTATTGTTCTGTAGAGCTCGTAATATAAGACTTGCGAGTTAAACAGCTTTGGCGCACCGGTATTCAGGTAATTTCTTACCACAGGGCACTGTTCCTTGGCATGACCTTCTGTCTGACATTGCGTACACCAAACCTCTTCGCTCCTGGTTTTTCCTTTCTTCATATCGCGAAGCTCCAGAGCCATCGCTGCCAACTGCGCTTGGATTTGAGCAATACCAGAATTGTCTTCGACAGGAGTGGTTTCAAGCTTCATCGTGATTTCCAGAGCCTCCTATTGGTCAGCAACCTTCTATTGCATGAGTGGAGTTCTGATATGTGGTAGCAATGCTGCAATGAACCATTCCTTGCACTGCGCAGGTCCAATGGTGAAACTGACTTGGTCTAGCAGAACTTTGAATATTTGATCAAAGTCCCACACTGATTCACTGTGCCTCTACTGAATCTCTTTTAACTCAGTGATACACTACGAATCTGATTTTGGCTTCTTAAATTCCTTTATCATTGCTGCTTTTACATCAGCCAATGGATGGTTCTGAGTGCTGGAAAACTTCATGAACTAGGTCAGAGCGCGGTCTCTAAAAGAAGTAACCATATGCACTCTTTTTGTATCTTGATCTGTAATGTTCTTAGCAGTCCACACTGCTTCACATAAAAACTAGAACTATTCTGTATCCTCTGATCCAGTTCCTTTGAAAACAGGGAGCTTAATGTCATCATGCATGTGGGCCATAGTGGATCTAGGGGGGTTGGAGGGGGACTTGAAGTAGGCGGGGGGGGGGGAACTTACTGGGGTAGACTGACCTGCGACAGGAATACTCGGGCTAGGGTGACTTTTAGACTGCGACGGGTTCTCAAGGATAATAGGTCTTCACTGCGGGGTTACAGGAGGGTTTCCAACAGAAGGGGTTTCTTTGGGTTCTGAATCTATGGGATTTACAGGGGAATACTTGGTATGTTGACCCTGGGAAAAGGATCTAAAATATCTCTTGTACCTTTTTCCACTTCGCAGCAAACCGCTTTGCTTGTCGAAGGTATTTTCACTTGCAAACATAGGTTAGTAATACTAAATGTAACGGTCTGATTCAATTAGCAATATACCTTTTTCAGCTAATATCATTTTAATTCTCAAACTAAATGAATTCAAAAACTTACCCCTTGGTCCTTTGAAAAAATGCCGCTCGGCTTCACTAAAGGAAGTACTCGTGTCGATGGCGAACTCCGTCACAAATGCTTCGAGGGTTCGTGTTGTCCAGAAATCAACAGTGTGGGATATCTCGTTGTTCACCCTTTTCAGTATATTAATTCTTGCAGGGGTCCAATTAGAAAGCTGACGTTCTTGGAAGTTCGTCCTTCTCTCTGTTAACCTAGATAACCACTGGTGCAACTCTATGTGGATACTACTAAAGAAAATTCCATAAACATCACAAAAAACATACCTTTGTAAAAATTCGTTTGCACTATGACATAGATCTTTGTTCTCTTGCTCAGCGAATTTCAGATAAGTTTCATCAAGCCAATCACCGATTTCCTTCACAAAGGGCCTCTAGAACATAGCCCTCGAGGTATGATGTAAACCCCTCTTGAGCAGATACTGAGTTCAACCGGCAACGGAACCAATCTGTTGGGCTATAGGGTAGACCCAGGATTTATACCATTAACCTTGCACCAACAAAAGACCCACAGTGTTGGCCCCTTCGGCAACAACCTGCGAATAGGTTGCAGTCTCACCCGAAACAGCTATGGGGTGCCGCAGAATCAGGTTTTTGCAAGCATGAGAGGGATATTACTGTACCTTTAGCCTTTAATAACTTATATTCATATAACACAGAACTTCAACATTCACATATATAACTTCGCAGCTAAATAAATAGACAGTGACTTGCGTAACCCTTTCCTAGGAATTCACAGTGAAGATATTTAATTAGCAGCGATCTTACTTATCAGATGTATATTTATCAATGCATAAAGAACAAAACAACAACGCAACCAAAACCACAACACACGATATAACGTGGTTCACCCCCAGTGTAGGGGTTACGTCCATAGAACTGTGTTTTATTCAACTCTTTACAAAAACCATAGTTCTGATCTGCACACTCAGCTACAGATCCCTTCCAGTCCTCAAAGCCGTGCACACAGCAGCAGGCCTCTGCGCACACAGCTGCAGATTTCCTTTATCACCCAAAACCCTCTGCGCACTCAGCTGCAGAGGTCGTCCACGCACACAGCTGGGACTTAACCTTCTCTTACAAAATAGCCTTAGCTTCGCATCAATTCATCTTACATCAAAAATCCTAACCTCACTTTTTTACAAGAGTGCTTATTTATAGTGCACTTATTACAAAACCATGGGCTTAAACCATGGGCACCCCGAACCCTAAACCCTGGACTTAAACCATGGGTTTATTACAAAAAGAGGACTTTTACTCAACCCCGACACCCCTAAGACTGTTTTGAGTCGTAACGCCACTTACAACTTCCATAAAAACCGCGGAGTTACCAAAATTAGGGACCATTAAGGTGCGCGCCCCAACACTAGACTTCTCCAGGGATGTAAGATTCAGCATATCACAATGACTATAGTCTTCTGGGATAGGGTAACCAGCCTTAGAAGTCTCGATGACTCTCTTGGGACCAAAATGTGAGATTCATTTTACTTCTGTCTTTTGGTTGCCACTAGTTATAACACCATAGGATCGTAACAAAGTTAGACAAATGTATTTGTTTGTTCATCATTCCTCATGCTATTTGCATTCTTTTGACGCTTAAAATACTTTTGTCTTGTGATTATTCCTCGATTGCTCATTTTCTTTGAAACAATTGAGTTAGGTTCTTCCATCCATAATTTCCTTTTGTGTGAGTGATGATTTGTTTCAACTCATGAACGGAGTAGAACCTTTTAAGCAATCTACTGATTTATTTCTTCAATATATCTTCTTGATATATATATATTTTTTTGGAATTTTGAATCTTCATCTTAAGCCTTTTGGATTTCATTATGTAGCATGGGATTATTTTGAATGTCATACATCAGTCAGTTCTGCTTCCTTTCCATGGGTCTTTCGCGATAAGCTTCCTAGGACAGATGTTAATGTGAAACTGGATGGAGCCCTAGGATAGTATTCTAGACCTCATATACCTTAGTTATTTTACAGGGTTTAAACAAGACTTCAATGTGTTCTTGAAATGGGTTCCCTTTCAAAATTCTATTAATTAAAGAATATTATTTTCAACTCAAACTTTTGCATACATCTCCCAATAAACAGTTCTTGAATTTCAAAGAATTTTTCAATTATTTAGATCCCTCTGTCTCCAAGCACCAAAATTTGTGCTCGATTATTCTAAAACAAAATCAAATAAACTAAAGCAAATCAGCAAAACAAAGAAAATAAAACTTTGTAACCAAGCAAGAACAAAAACAAAAACAAGAGGTTTATTTATGTACAAAAAGGACTCCCTAAAACTAGGTGAAATAAGGTTTGAGAACCACGCCATTAACATAAAGGTTATCTTCCTTCCCTTGTAAATATTGCAATTTATACGTCGAGGGGCCTAACTTCTTAGAAATTTGAAAGGGGCCAACCCATAAATGTTGAAATTTTGTATGTTTTCCCTTCTCATCATGCAGGTGATCCCACTTTAGAACCAAATATCCAATCTCAAAAATTCCCTTCCCAGATTTCTGTTTATCAAACCACCTTTTGACAATTTGTTGTTGGTGTCTAAATCTTCCTTTGGACTTAAACCTAGACTCTTCAAATTTCAACAAGTTGTTAATTCGAGCTTGTAAAGCTTCTCTACTGGATCCCTGTGATGCTTCGGCTAACTGAGAGGATGGGAGTAAAATGTTTGGGGGTAGGATAACTTCTTTCCCATAAACTAGACTATAAGGGCACACTCCTAAGGAATTTTTGGGGGTGACCCTATCTTCCCACAGTGCATTGGGAAGTGTTATATGCCAAGTTCTCCGATTTTCAATAACTGTCTTCATTAAAATTATGATAAGATTGGTTGATTTAGCTAACCCATTTCCTTGTGGATAATAATTTGTGGAATAATGCAACTTGATTCCTTTTACAATAGCGAATTCATTTATCTTAATTGATGAAAAATAAGATGCATTATCAAAGACAAGTGAAATTGGAACCCAAACCTGGTCATAATGTTTTATTTCAAGAAGTTGATGACCACGTCCTCTTTCACTTTGCATAATGGAATTACTTCTACCCATCTTGTGAAGTAATCCTAAGTTGTGAGGATATATTTATGTTATAACTAAGAATTTGTATTGATTTCTCCGATGATGTCAATACCCCACTATTCGAAAGGCTCTGAAAAATATTAGGTTGCAACGGTCCCGCTTCTTTTGCTAGTCTTCCACTGTTTCTTTGGCATATGTCACACTTTCTCGCATATGCATGAGCATCTTTGAATAATGTTGGCCAATAATAGCAGCTCTTAGAATATTGTGAGCAGTGGTATCTCTAGAAAAATTTCCTTTGGCAGGTCCATCATGCAATTCATTAATTACTTTAGAGGCATAATCTTGCTCGAGACATCTCAGAAATACCCCATCATAGTTTTTCCTAAAAAGAACTCCATCAATTATTTGGTAAGAAGACAACTTTAAATGAAGTTCTCTCCTCTGCTTGTAATTCCAATGATCTAGAAAATATCCTTGTTGGAGGTAATGTACTAGGTCTCTATACCAATATTCTGGGGACATAAATATAGGGCATGTATCAATCATATTCAATTCTACTTCATTTTCCCAATCACCATCTTCATTAGTCTAGCCTTTAGCAATTAACTTACACATCCCTTACCCTTTGATAGTAGTGGTTGGTTTGAATTCCAAGTCATATTCCTGTAATGTTGTCACCTAGTTCCCTCTCCGTTCACCCAATTATTTCTATACAAAGAGGGTTCTAACAGCTGGGTGAGGGACGATTACCTTGGTTCTGTTCTTTAGAATGTAAATTCTGAATTGTTTTACTGCTTTAAACAATGCACATTCTTGGTTTTATATGGAAAGTTAATTCAATTCACCACCTTGTAACCCAGTGCTCATAAATGATATTGGGTACTCATCTCCCAATTCTCCTTTTTGTGTGAGCACTGCTACAAGTGAGTTATCTGAGGCAAAAGTGTACAGAATAAAATCCTTTTCAAAATCAGGACTTTTAAGAGAAGGTGCATGGGATATTGCTACTTTGATGTCATTAAAGGAAACCTTCTATACATCGGTCCATTTAAATTGCACACTCTGCTTTACCATTTGTTGCAAAGGTTTTACGATCTACGCAAAGTCTAGGACAGACCTTCGAACAAAATTTATCGTACCTATAAAATATTGTATACCCTTTTTGTTATGGGGTAAGGGAATATGATATATATCTTCTATTCTTTTCGGGTATATATATATTCCCTTCTTAGAAATGATATGGCCTAACAGTTTTCCTTCTAGAACCGCAAAAATTATTGTCTTAGGATTTAAAGATATGCCATACTTTCTAAAGTGATAAAAAATTTTCTTTAAATGAAACTTGTGATCTTCTCTTTTCTTAGAGAAAACAGTTACATCATCTAGATATACCACCACACTATTGTCGATCAATCCCTAGAAAGCGATATCCATTTCCCTCTGAAATGTAGATCCATCATTTATAATACGAAAGGGAATTCTTCTATAGGAAAATATCCCCCACTTCATTCAGAATGTAGTTTCCAGCCTATCTTTCTCAGCCACCAACACTTGGTTATAGCTTGAAAACCCATCTAATAAGGAGAACAATTTAGAACTTGAGACCATTTGGAGGATCTGTTCCATTGGTGGAACTGGGTAGTTATCTTTATTTGAAGCTTTGTTCATATTTTAGAAGTCCACACATAGTCTTATTTATCCGTATTTCTTCCTTACTAGAACCAAATTTTCTATCCAATCTCAATGTCTGATTCTAAAAATAATCTTTGCATCAAGTAATTTCTTTACCTCATTTTTTATTAGAGGTTTCAATTTTGGATGCATTTTCCTTAGTTGCTGTTGGAATGGTTTCACACCTGCTTTGATAGGAATAACATGTTGAATAATCTGCATGTCATAGGTCTTCAAGTATTCATATGTCCAAGCAAAAATATCCTTAAATTGCTGAAACAAACTGATAAATCTGCTTCTTTCTCCCAGTGAGCAACACTTTCCCAAGTTCACATACTTGGGTTCAACTTTTGTCCCTGAATTGATCAGTTCAAATTGCATGGATGAACTGTTTGTTTTGAATACACAACCTATAAATATAGTTTTTATGTTTATTAATAATGTGACTATGTAATTGGTTATAAGAGTGTAGCTCTGTTTTGTTTAAGCTATCGGTTTAAATTTAGTTCTTTTGGGAATCCTGAGAGACAAACCCTTATTGTGCATTTTGCAGCGTTTATGTTTTGTGTTTAGTTGTGGTGCCTATAGGATTCGATCCTGGGTTGTTTAATGATTTAGAATTGTGTTTTATTTTAGCGTTTATGCTTTTTTTTAGCCGTGGTGCCTACAGGATTCGATCCTGGGATGTTTTCTTGAAATATCTTTATGGCTTGGGTTGGGAATTTGACAGTATTTAATTTTGGATGCATTTATTTTAATTTTTAGATGATAAACAGAATGACTCTGTCTTTAATAATTTTGTTTATATAAATGGTGAGCTTGGTTCCTTGTTTAGTTGTTTGACAAATTGTATGTAATTTGGCCTATCACCAAGTCTTCATAGGTTTCGATGGCTATGTTTTGTTTAAAAGAATTTGTAATGTAATTATGTGAGATTATCCCACAACCAATCCTGGATAGGATTCGATGGATGGGTTGCATTTAGTAAAAATTATCAATGTTATGTTTTAGCATGGGTTTAATGTTTATCTTGAAGGCTATGAACAACATTTAAGATATGTTTTTTATGTTTGGTTTTAAAGTGGAAAACAATAGCATACTCGCTGGCAATATGAAATCTTCCAGCGTTTTGGTTTTATGTTGAGATTTGGATTTTAAATGTTTTGTAAGAGATATGAGCTATGGTTAGTTTGATTATTTTAGCTTTTAGTTTATTTATTTATTTAAAATGTTTAGTATCTAGTGTTAATGTTAATAAGGTTTATTTTGTCTATCTTTAAGAAAACTATGTTTTAGCTTTGCATTTAAGTTTGAACAATACACAAAAAGATTTAAATAAATAGGGTTTAAGATTAAGGTAAAACCTGTTAGATAATTACGTCAAATACTAACAAGATTTAAACTATAATATTCATATCTAATAAAATAATGGCTGAGTTTTAATGTCTAAATAGTAAATCAACCTGTAATATAAAATATGTCTTTGAATTTTATACAAATAGTTCAGGATCTTAAGGTTCTGTAGACAAAAGGAAAAACCTAGCTGAAACAATCATACAATTTATAGATTTACATTCTATATTATAAACCTACTTTAATAAAATCTATAAGGATGAAAGAGAAGGTAGAAACCCTCATACCTGCAATGTGTGGTTTATGTGATTGCTAGAACCCTGCACACTTAAACAAACAACATTAATAAAAACAAGGATAATTTCGACCTTCTGTCAACTGAAGAACTTGGGAACTACCACGTTCCTCCCAATCATGACCTAGAACTATTCTTGGTTTCAATTCGGATCCCCTCAAAATGGTTCCAACATGCAAGTAGTATAGAGCTCCTAAAGGTAAGGCTTCACATATCTGGAAGATCAGGTTCTGTACTAGATTTCTTTCCTTTTGGGAAAATGCTCTAAAAAATTCTTAGGAGAATATTGATAAGATAGCATAGAATGAGATCCCCAAGCCTTTCTTTGGCTTGGGTCTTTATAGACAATATTCTGGAAAAGCGATAGTTAAATTTTAGTTAGATCAAGAATCATTTGTTTTCTTGAAATAATATTTTACTTAATTTATGTGAAATGAATATTTATTTATATTAACTTAGGAACTCTTTGACTAGTTCTTATTTATTAAATTGAGCACATAGATCTGTGGACAAACACACAACTCACAAGATAGATCACACAATTTACTCAACAATTAAAGAATGAAATAGTGCAAAAATGGCTTGCAACTATGAATGCTTTCATTAATAAAAAAAAAGTAATTAGATAATAATTACAATGAAGTACAATGTCTAAATAGCCACAAGCAATTCAAATCAACATGAGAAAATTCAAATTGATTAGACTCTACTTGATTGTAGGTAACTAATACATTGTATAAATAATTATCGAAGGACTCATTAGTTATCTGACCTTGTCTAAATCATTATCGAAGTTCATCGGAGTTATAAAACACAACTCAAGTGTCTAATTCAGTGTTAACTAAGGCTAATTGACTGTGGTAGGTGAGGAATGCGCCTCTCCTGCATGCAGCCATACATACCTAGTGCTAACTAAATATAAAGGACTAGAACTGAATGTAACTGACTCCTAACGGAGCTTGACTAGTCACCAACTCAACTCAACTGACCTTGGTTGGTATCGACACTCTCGGTGGCTCCTAATTTGTAGGAATTGATATGGAAAGATCCTAAACTAATGCATGCAAGTGCAATCAGTGGCAATAGGCCTCAATTAGTGTTCCCCAAACTTTAGTAACTGAAACATGTGCCCCAATTAGGCCAAGTGGACCCAATGGTTCTAGTGACTAAAAATAGACTGGATGGACTCCCGATTTAGACATGACTCCTGATTTAGACATATGACCAAATTGGACAAGGGAGGATTAAAAATCCTAACACCCCCTTGAATGATAACTTGGAGAATCTGTGGGCCCTAGTAAATAAGACCATAGGTCACCCATTACATCAAGTAAAGTAAAGTAACTACTCAATACAATGAGCTAGGGAAAAAACCATATGGGAAAAAATCCTCCCCTCTAACTAACAAGATAGAATTAGGATGAAAGTATGAAAGAATTGAAAATGTGTTGCTGAAATATCTGTGATGTAGCGGAGCAACATGGATTATGTTCTGTGCACAGGTGATATTGGTCATCATGATGTTCTGTGCATCATGATGACTTCTCCTTCTTTTTCCAAAATGATGATGGAAGGCAGGAGAAATGTAACCTTTGTATCTTGCTAGATGAAGAGGTGTATGATCATATCTATTCTTCTGAATCTAGTGAGACTAAGCCCTTTCCATGTAGCATCTTACAGGGAGTCTATTGCATCTCTATAAAGGAGGTAATATTTCATGACATAGTGCAAGGGTATTTCCCTTCTGAGTGTCAGATGGGTTTCCAGTCATCTTCCTAACTTCCAGTTTCAAAGTAGGGAATGGATCTGCATCTGAATCACCCTGAATCTCAATCTCATAAACCGATACAACTGGATCCGCAATACTAGTGGAAGAAGCAAAAGAATTATATGAAAATATTTTACCTTCCCTTGCAAGTGGTTGCTGAGATTGCATTGGTTCTAAAAATGGCATGAAGTGTGAGAACTCATATGCATTGGAGGCGTGATTTGCAACACCCTTCACTATGATGTTTCCAGTAGTGATATATGTGATCTCCACTTAGTCAGTACCAAAGATCACTCACTTTGGAGAGACAATATGAGTCATATGGTATACAGATAATAGGATTGAAGCTAGGGAGGGAACATAGAGCACATCTTTGAACCTTCCATATTCAAGCTTGATAGAGCCCTTCCCTTTGGTTTGAACTCTATTGTTATTTCCTAGCTGAATACTAAGGAAATCAAAATATTGTAAAGAGGAGAATGATTCTCTGGATGCAACCATATGATTGGAATCTCTAGAATCAATGAAGAAGGCATGTGCTATTGAGAAGCTAGCCTTCAATGCATGACCTCTTTTGAAGCAATCTTCGGTGTCTTCTGAGTGGTCAACCTTCCTTGTGCTAGCAGGTGTAGTAATGTTATGTTTCTTCAGAAGAAGATTCATTTCATCATTTTTTCTTCTCATGCAGGAGATATCTGGATGAAAGCCCCTTCCACAGTAGGAATAAAAGGTCTTCTCTTTGCCATTATTCTTGCTTCTTTTCAAACCTGAAGGATCATTTGACTTCTCTTTCTTCATAGGAGACTCATCTCTTTGCTTTCCTTTATCAATCGCTACCTTACCTCCTCTTACAACTAGTGCTTGATCTTTGGAAGATTGAATGATCCCCAGTTGGATCAACTTGTCATGATCATGAGTGAGATATTCAATGAAGCTGTTAAGAGTGGAAATATTCCAGTTTGGAGTAGTGAGCTTCACTGAATGAAAGGTTGACACAAACACTAAATAGTCTACACCAATTTTGGAGAGGATGGAAAGAATAATTTGATCATCCTCCTTTTCAACCTTGCACAACTTCAATTCGAACACCAAGCTCTTGAATTTTGTAAAGAATTCATTTAGTGTTTTGAAATTGGATGGATGAAGGGATATCAACTCATTCTTGAGCTGATGGACCCTTATATCATCCTGCTTATCAAATAAGGAAGTAATCTTATCCCATACCTCCTTGGGAGTCTTCAATTATTTGATGTGAAAAAGAAGATCTCGAGAGATTGAGAGACACAAGCATCCATATGTTGTATCAAGCCTATTGAAATATTTTTCTTTGCCATGATTAAGAACCAGCTCTGCCTCTGTATTCATTGTGAGCCTGAAAAGTTGTTTGGAGTGAAGTTGCATCTTCATGTCCTCCTTCCACTGGTGGTAATTGAAAGAAGTGAGAGGCTCTATTGGAGAGGCCATTTTGAATGCAGTGAAGAATATTTAGTGGTTGTAGCGAACATAGTGACTAGAATGAGCTACTTGTAGTGAATACAGTGAGAATAAATGATAACTTATAAATCATACAATCAAACAGAAAAAATAAGGTCGACAATCTGCACTTTTGGAATTTTCATCACACCCAGCATAGTTGATCAAGCAAGCTTAATAAACAATTCCTTTACTTGGGATATTAAGTGGTAAATTCTCCACTTCTGGTGAAGTACTGGAAGGAGCAAATTTTCTCAAAGAAATGATCTAGCTGGAGATTTGAGGAGGATAAGTTCCCTATCCACCAAGGCCCTGATACCATATTAAATTGAGCACATGGATCTGTGGACAAACACGCAACTCACAATATAGATAACACAATTTACTCAGCAATTGAAGAATGAAATAGTGCAAAAATGGCTTGCAGCTATGAATGATTTCATTAATAAAAAAAGTAATTAGATAATAATTACAATGAAGTACAATGGATAAATATCCACAAGCAATTCAAATCCACATGAGGAAATTCGAATTTATTAGAATATACTTGATTGTAGGTAACTAATACCTTGTCTAAATCATTATCGTAGGACTCAATAGTTAATTGACCTTGTCTAAATCATTCTCGGAGTTCATCGGATTTCTAAAACACAACTCAAGTCTCTAATTCAGTGTTAGCTAAGGTTAACTGACTGTGGTAGGTGAGGAATGTGCCTCTCCTACATGCATCCATGCAAACCTAGCGCTAAATGAATGTAGAGGACTAGAACTGAATGTAACTGACTCCTAACTGAGATTGAGTAGTCACCAACTCAACTCAACTGACCTTGGTTGGTATTGGCACTCCCAATGGCTCCTAAATTGTAGGAATTGATCTAGAAGGCTCCTAAACTGATGCATGCAAGTGCAATCAGTGGCAGTAGGCCTCAATTAGTGTTCCCCACAGTTTAGTAACTGAAACATGTACCCCAATTAGGCCAAGTGGACCCAATGGTGCTAGTGACTAAAAATAGACTGGATGGACTCCCGATTTAGAAATGACTCCTGATTTAGACATATGACCAAATTGGACAAGAGAGGATTAATAATCCTAACACTATTTTGACTTTTTCAAGTACTAAAATATTTAATTAATCATTTTAGTAAATAATAATACATGGATCCTTCAATTATTATTTATAGTTACTATTATTAATACATATGCTTACTATTTCATTCATACCATATATAAACTATATATATACATATATCACTGTCAACATTTTTACTTTGGACATCATATAGCATGATCTCAAATCACACGGTTCTTTCTTTAGCTTCTTAGTCACTTCTTTTATTAAGTCTTTCACATAGGGTTGGTCAACTAAGTTAGGAAACTCTAAACCTCCTTTCATGTTGGATTACCTTGTATATATAGTGGTAGTTCTTCAGTGCTTGATGAGAAACATAAATTTGAAATTTCGTTTAATCAACTTAAAAATAAGTAAGATGAGGTCAATGTTTTATCAGAGTCTATTTCACTGAACATAATTAATTTTCATTAACTCCTAGCATTTATTAAGATCCCATAATAAATGCTAAGAAACAAGAAGTTACACCTTAGTGCAATTCCAGAGCTCCTGTCTCAACACTAATGCTAGGATGTACTTGTATGATACACCCAGGGATACAATAGCCAAGGATCCAATGTTCCTGAGCTTATGCTCAACATCAAGTTGGAATGCTCCAGGGATTATTCCCAACACTTCCATTTCTTATCTTTTCATGTGCTTCAGAGATTCAGGGTCAACAAAAACATTTCATAACTCATGTGCTCCAGAGATAACGCTCAAGACAAACATCAAATACTCATGTGCTTGAGAGATCTTGATCAACAAAATCATCAATCACACATGTGCTTTAGATATTGCACTCAACACAAACATCAAATACTCATGTGCTTTAGAGCTCGTGCTCAACACAAACATCAAATACTCATGTTCTTCACAGCTCGTGCTCAACACAATCATCAAATCACTCATGTTCTCCAAATCTTGGGCTCAACACAAACAACAAATCAATCATGTGCTCTAGAGCTCATGCTCAACACACCATATCATCAATTATGTGCTTCAAGGTCCACGCCCAACACATGAAATCATATATATGATAAATAAAACATATGCATTTGGGTTACGCCCAATATATCAAACAAATCATCATTCTCATGTGTAGTGGGGTCTTATGCCCAATATACAAAATATAACAACAAATAAACATCACATCAAAAGGGACTTATACCCATAAGTGTTAGATCCAAAATTCAATATATTACACCCCTCCCCACTTAGAACAACACCATCCCTGGTGTTCTAGGGACTAGGAATGAAATCATGAAAAAAGGCGCGATAAGCCTCTCTCATGGTGGATTCATTCTCCCAAGTAGCCTCATCATTTTTAAAGTGCTTCCATTGCACTTTCAACTGAACTATGATGTGCTTCCTGAGCTGCACCTCTCTCTTGTCTAGTATAAGAAAGGGTTCAGGTATAAACTCCCCTTCAGGTTCGACCTATAACAAGGACCAGTCAATAAAATTTTTAGTAACATAAACATATTTCTTCAATAGGGATGCATGGAAAACATTATGAACCTTTAAATGAGTAGGTAAATCTAATTCATACGCCACTGGCCCTCTCTTGTCCAGTATCTCAAAGGGTCCACAAAATCTTGGTTCCAACTTTCTGCACCTCCCCAAGCTCAATGAGCTTCTCTTTGCTTTTAATTTTAAGTAAACATGGTCTACGATTTGATAATATTTATATTTTCTTTTCTTATCCACATAACGCTTCTGGCGGTCTTGCGCTTCTTTAAGGTTCTGTTGGACCTTGGTGACCAATTGTTCCAATTCCTTTAGTAAATCCGGCCCTAACATGAGCCGATCCACTGGGTTGTCCCAAGTAACCGGTGTTCTACAATTTCGACCATAGAGTACCTCGAAGGGACTCATCTTGGAGGAGGTCTGGTATCCATTGTTATACACAAATTCTATGAGATGCAGATAATCCTCCCACATGGTGGGGTTTTTCATGACATACATCCTAAGCATGTCTTCTAAAATATGGTTTACCCATCTATTTGCGGGTGTTATGTAGTACTAAATTTTAACTGTGTCTCTAAACCAAAGAATAAGGATCTCCAAAAGTTTCCAGTAAACTTAGTGTCTCAATCCGAGATGATTTCCTTGGGTATCCCATGCAATCTGAATATATATTTTAAGAAGATGTCAGCAATGTGAACTGCCTTGTAGGTTGAATTCAATGGGATGAAGTGTGCCGCTTTTGATAACTTGTCAACCACTATAAAGATAGAATCATTTTGCTTCTTTCTCTTTAGTAGACTCATAATAAAATCCATAATAATGACCTCCCATTTCCATTCTGGAATGGGTAATGGATGCAACAATCCTGAAGGATGTTGGTGCTCATCTTTTACTAGATGACATTCCTAACATTTTGTGATAAACAACGCTATGTCGGACTTTAAACTAGGCCAGAAAAAGTGTTTATTAACTGCAGATATAATATTTTGATATCCCGGATGCCCCGAGTAGGGTTTCCGATGAAATTTTGTGAGGATGATGGACTTGATGTCCCCTCCTTCTAGAACATACAATATTTCTTTGGACCATAATAGTATGATCAACCTTATACTCTTTTTGTTGTTGAAACAACCTGTCCTATTGGAATTTCTTGATAATTTCAACATAGAAATGATCAACTCCGTTTTCTGTCCTAATCCTCTCGTGCAAATCCAAATCGGTTTGACTTAAAGTTATATAACATATGCACTCATTGGATTAAATAATCATCATTTTATTCTCTTTGCTATATGATTTAACTCGAAATGGTACTCGCTAAGGAAATCCAACCATCTAGCCTACCTAGCATTTAGATTTGGTTGATCAAATAAATACTTCAAACTCATGTTGTCTATCTTTAGAAGAAATTTCTTCCCCTTGAGGTAGTTCCTATACATCTTTAGGGCATGGATAATGGATGATAACTCAAGATCATGGGTGGAACAATTTTGTTGTGTTCCTTTAATTTTTGTGATTCATAATAGATCGTGCAACCATTCTGCAATAGGACTCCTTCGAGCCCTTCCTTGCTTGCATCTGTGCAAACAACGAAATCCCTATCGGGATCCGCAATTCGTAGTATCGGTGCAGTCGTCAAAATTTGTTTAAGCTTCTTAAAAATTTCCTTGCACTTGGTCGTCCATAAGAACTTCTTTGCCTTCTTTTGAAAATTATTCATGGGACAAGAAGTCCTCAAAAATTTATCGATGAATTTTCGGTAGTAACTAGATAATCTCAAAAATGACCTAATTTCCGTGATACTAGTAGGGGTAGGCCAATCCTCTATGGCTTTAATATTTTCTGGGTCAACGACTATCCCTTTTTTGGAGATGATGTGACTTAGGTACTGTATCTGTGGTTTATAAAAATCACATTTACTAAACTTAGCATAAAGCTGGTGTTCCCATAATACCTATAGTACTATGTGGAGATTCTCCTCATGTTCCTCTTTACTCTTAGAGTAAATCAGGATATCGTCTATAAATACCAATACAAATTTATCCAGGTATTTATTGATATATTGTTGCATTGATCAACCCAAATGTCATTACTACAAACTCGTAGTAGTTTTATTGCATATGAAAGGTCGTTTTATGAATATATTCATCATGGATATGTACCTGATGGTAACCAGACTGCAGGTCAATATTTTAAAAGACCTTGGCACCTCCTACTTGATCAAACAAGTCATCAATCCTAGGGAGTGGGTAATGGTTCTTGATGGTCATCTTGTTAAGTTGGCAGTAATCGATCACTTTTGCATTGTACCATCCTTCTTCTTTACAAAAAGAATAGGTTCTCCCCAAGGGGACACACTGGGTCAGATATAACCCTTTTCAATCAACTTCCACAACTGCATCTTGATCTCCACCAACTCTAGTATGCTCATGTGGTATGGGGCCTTTGAAGCCGGAACTAACCTTGGTGTCAATTCTTTGGAAAAATCTAAGTCTTCTTTCGATGGTAATCTTGGTATTTCCTTATGAAATAAATCTATAAAGTCTATGAGAACTGGAAAGTCATCGATGTGTTGCTCTCTCTCAGATTCTACATCCTGGATGCTCACTACAATAGTTTGCAACTTTTTCTAATGCACTTCTTTACTTGTAAGGAAGATATCTTCCTAACAAAAACCTTCCTATGTATTCCTTGAATCTTTGTCTGATTCCCTTGGCTATCTGTGCACAAGATTTTCTTGTGTAGACAATCGAGCACGGCATGGTGTTGTTCCAACCAGTCCATATCGATACGTATGTTGTACGATCCTAAGGGTAAAATGTTCAAATTTATCCTAGCTGGGAAACCATTCAAGTTTACTTCACAATCTCTAACTATTTCAGAATCCTTCCATTTCGTACCCGTGGCTAACTACACCAGCCATGGTTTCTCATATTTAACTTTGTCTAGTTTACATAACTCAACAATTTTAGGTGATACAGAGCTTGGGAAAGCATAGGGGTCAATCAAAATTGAAATAGAAGTGTTTGAAACCTTACCTTCTATTTCGACCATAGTAGTCTGATGGTCTTCCAATCAGCCATCCAAGGCTGCATAAATCCTCGGTGTTCCAGCTATGTCCTCTATCGTTGGTTCTTCTTGTAAGTTGTGCAGGACTCCATTAGTCTTATTCTTACAACATAATGGGGCCCTTTGTGTTTCCAACATTTGATTTGCAGTGGTGCAACATTGGATTCTCCATTTGTTGTTGGTCTGTTAGCATTTGGTGCTAGTAAATTTGGCTTTGCACCTATCTTGTTGAAGTTCTTATTGGTTGGAAAACCGTTGTTCTATTTTCTGTAAGGTGGTGGATTGAAACCTGGTTTGCAGTTATCCGAGAAGGTTGTCTTGAATTCTTTTGATGTTTTCCTTTTGTATATGTCAATGCTCATAGCAAAGTGAAGCTTTATGTAGGGTGGTGTCTAGATTTTTAGGCATGTCAAATTCAATTCTCTCTTGAAAAATGGGAGGAAGAAATCCTAAAAAATGTTGTATTTTCACTTTCTCGTCCTTTATGTAAGGTACATAGTGTAATATATCCAAAAATATGTTAATGAAAGAATCCATGGTCATGGAACCCATCCTCAACTCATGAAATTCTTTCATCTTTCTGTTGAATACTCTTTCAGACATGTATTTCTCCTGAAAAATTATGCAAAAGTTTCTCCATCGGATTTCTTTTACCTCATCCTTCTTGGTATGCTTTAGGTCTCTCCACCATCTAGCTACTTTTCCATTTAAATTATAGATGGTTAGACGAGCTTTCATATCACTAGAGTAGTTGTGTACTTGAAAGTATTTTCTCATACCTAGAAGCCATTCTTCAGCTTTATCCCTAGTGTTCATCTCTCCTTCATAGGTTGGGCTCTTATCTTTTTGAACTATCCTTGGAGGTTGTCATCATTCATGTGGTTCTTTCAATAATGAAAAAGGGAATTATCACTAGAAATACTGTGATAATCTCTTTCTGGAGGTTCAGGTGTGTGTTCTTCTTTTCCTTCTTCTTTTGGGCTGCTAGCCTATTTATGATAAAAATATTTCTTGAATTTTTTGGTTGAATGAGTAGGTTGTCCATGCGGGCTTCCTCCCATCATGTTTCGCAATAAAGCTTCATTAATTACTTTTTTCTCTTTTCTTTCATTCATATTATCATATTTGAAAATCTGTAAGTCTTCTTGCAGACTTTGTATGGTTTTCAGTATATCAAAATTTAATTCAACCACCCGTTATTCTTCTCGTGTGGGGGTATTCAGTTTTCCTTGCCGACTATTGTCTTCTTCTATGTTCATGATATGAACTGTTCTTAAAATCCTACAATGTAAAATTTTTAATAACAAATGATTCCCTACGTTTGTAAAGAGTTTGATCTCTTGACTTTTCGAAACTTAATGCAGTTCCATCCTCATGAGAACTAAAATCTCACGGATCTCCTCACTTTTCTTAAGGATATTAATATGAGAAAATTCTGAACATCTCAGCATGTAAGTTCGGATTTAAGGATTGTGTTCAAAATATCTTTGAGGAGGCTGGTTGGTTTTTATGTGATGCATGAGAGCTTTTCAAGCTTCTTTCCATTTTCTTTTGTAATAATGCGAGATTTTTGCCAAAATTTTTTAATATTCCAAACAAATCTGATGCTTAAAGTTGTGAGAGTGTTCTATGATAGAAGATTGTTTAATCCTTCCATGATGTATATATGCAATGTGTTCTTTTAATCTTGTCTTTATTGATCATCCTGTCTTCCCAATGTATACTTTGCTGCAAGAGTAAGGCATTTCATAAACTCCTTGAAGAAGTTTTGGTTCAATGGGATCCTTGGAAAAATCTAGCATATTTCTTATGGAATTTGGAGGGGAGAAACATACTTTTAGGTTTATTCTTCTTAATATTTTTGCAATTTTATCAGTAGTACCCTGAATGTAAGGAAGAACAATTCCAAAATTATTTTCTTCTGACCTCCAAACTCCATTTCTGCCTCGTCTTTCCTTCTTGATTGTTTCATCAATCATTTTTTCTTTGTAGACATTGTTTAAGAGAGCCTTATTTATATGGGTAATTTCTTGATCTAGATGGTCTCCATCAGAAACTCTTATGGCCCTAGTTGCTAGAGTGTTGACAATATCGATCTTTTAGGCGGGATGGTGATGGGACTCAACATGTATGTATCTATTGGTATGAGTATATTTCTTGTATACTCGGTGTGTGAAAGATCCATCTTGTTTTTTCATGGTCAAAACATATAAGAAAGGGAGGCATTTGTTATCCTCTTTTTCCATGGTGAATTTTATGCTTTGAGACTGGTTGTTGAGATTATTCATGAAATCCACCACCTTATTATCACCATGTGTCCAATTACTAAATACATCATCTATGTATCTAAGCCACCAATTAGGTTTTTGGGTAAAGGATCCTAATTCCTTTCTTTCGAAGTTCTCCATAAAGAGGTTGGAAACAAGAGGTGATAGAGGTGATCCCATTAATATAACTGCACCTACATGAAGAATGAATTGTCAAAATGATTTCCTGTTAGTTAAAAAAATTTCGAATATAATTTATTTCTGCAATGAATGTTTGGTAACACCCATTAGGTCTCTTAATGATTGAATCTAGGCTCTGATACCACTTGTAATGTCCCTAAAAATCGTAAAAAAAAAATTGTAGGCTTAATAAGATACTACAATCTAAGGATAGTGTTTAATTAAACTTCTGCGGAATAATACTTGGTTGTGTGTTGAACCTAAGTGTTGTAAGATGTTTCTTTTCCCTCTACTTTCTTTTTTGTCAGATGATGATGTGTTTATGTGATGTTGTTATATTACTTCCATTGGTTTGTTTGGTTACTCTTCACTTCTACTAAATGCGGACATGTTGTCGATGCTTGTTAGTTTACATTTTACTTATTATTTATATGTATTAATTTTTGTTTATGGTTTTATTCATTAAAAAGGATGACTTACCTTCGTATGTCAAGGGGTGTAGTGGTGGGGTTTATCCCTTGAGGGTCCACTCGGAAAGGTAAGGATTCCTACTGCTTTAAGGGGTTTACTTAGTTCATTGCGAACTAATGAAAGTTCCTACTCTTCTGCAGGTTATTCCGGTGGTGAACTCTATCTATGACCATGGAAATTAAAGACATCCTACAACACTACATCTATACTACACTATGTTGTTCAAGCTGGTGAAAGGAGGACTAAATTCCTATGCCAAACTGTGCAAAAGTCTTACATTTATGCAATATTGATTTAAATGTAAGTTATAAACTTTATGGTAAACATTTATTATGATTAAGGTTTTAAAACCTTATCCACCTTGATATATATGTTTTGTAAACTATATGGTAAAAATTGTAGGTTTTATGGCATATTCCATATGCCATCAACAACCTTGTAATAACATGGAAAATGTGGGTTCTATGGTTTTAATGTTAGGAGGGTGGTGTATTAAGGATCCATGACATGAGAATACCTATAGCTCTGTGGGTTTATATTTAGTGGCTGGTGGAGGACATGGTAGTGACTTTAATGCTTCTAGGGAAGCATGGGAATTTGGCCTCAAGCGTTGGTTAGGGCTGGAAAATGATTCATTTAGTCTCTCTCTGGTTTTTCTAGGTGATCTCAAGATCTCAGGAGCTATGATTGGGAAAGGAAATATCATTCCCATTCTCTCAAGGTAGGCCTATATCAAAAGGTCTGCACATTATCTTGTTTTCAATTTGATTTAGTTTGGTAGCTTGCA
>LPNX010039509.1:984476-1135278 GCA_001517045.1 Pseudotsuga menziesii | reverse complement strand
CGGAGAAGGAGAAGGAGCAGCTTGGAGCTCGAAGCCACCGACATCGGACCAGCGCAACGGACTCCACCAACCTCCTCATCAGAGGTAATCTTAATAAAAAACACCATTACACATTTCATTATTGTCTTTTACTTCCTGTCATTTACTTTTTCTGCTTTAGCTTAGTTTTTATTTCAGTCTGTTTTTATTTACTTCATTGAACTGCTACTAAGGATTTCAGATTCCTTAGTAGGTGCTCATCAGCACAAGCTAGGGTGAAAACCCTAGCTACACATACTTATCATGGTGTTTGTGTGGGTTTATGCAGGTACACAACGTGGCTTTAGGGTGGCTTCGTTGGTGGCTCCTTAGGTAGGTGGCATGTGAAACCTCCTTACAGGTAATCCCCAAAAAATGCAAAGGCCCTTACCTTTGCGTGTTTGTTTTTGACAAATATTTGAACTCTGGTTTGGGAGAAGTAATGTTGTGTAGTTTTGATTGGTTGGGTTTGATAGTTGGTTTGAGAATCCAATGGATGTGGCTGTGTTATTCTTTTCCATGGTATTTTACATATGTAAATTTTTTGGGGAAATGACTTGGTTGTCTAGAGATGTTTCAGGTCTGTGTATAAACTCGTAGTGTTGCAACGTTTCGTTGTAATAGGTTCTACTTATAATAAATGGAAAACTCTACTTTTTAAAATGATGGTGTGTCTATTTGTTTTATAGTGCCATTACTTGCAATGGCACTGTGGATAGCACGACTTTGTATTTTATAAATTTTATGCATTTTATTTTTGTCATTCTAAATCCATTGGTGTAGGAGTTAATAATTATCGTGGTTGGATTTTCACGTTACGACAGTGAGCTTGGAAGGTTAGCTCAGCCCTTAGGTGAATACATAGCGTGTAAATATGGTTTTTTTCCTAATAATAATGTGAATGTATAATTGGTTATAAGAGCGTAGCTTTGTTTCGTTTAAGTTGTTGGTTTAAATGTAGTTCTTTTGGGCATCCTGAGAGGCAAACCCTTACTGCACATGTTGTGGCATTTATGTTTTCTGTTTAGCTGTGGTGCCTACAGAATTCGATCTTGGGCTGTTTAACGATTTATACTTGTGGTCTATTTTAGCGTTTATTTTTTGTTTTAGTTGTGGTTCCTATAGGATTCAATCCTGGGCTATTTTCATGAAATATGTTTGTTGTTTGAGTTGGGCATTCCACAGGATTCGATCTTGGGTGCCTTTAGTTTAATTATTAGATGATAAATAGAATGACTATGTATTTAATAATTTTGTTTATATAAATGGTGAGTTTGGTTCAATGTTTAGTTGTTTGATAAAATTGCATGTAATTTGGCCTACTGCCAAGCCTTCACAGGTTTCAATGGCTAGGTTTTGTTTAAAATAATTTGTAATGTAATTATGTGATATTATCCCACAACCAATACTGGATAGGATTCGATGGTTGGGATGGGTTTATTAAAACTTATTAACGTAATGTTTTAGCATGGATTTAATGTTTATGTTGAAGGCTATGAAAAATGTTTACGATATGTTGTTTATGTTTGGTTTTAAAGTGGAAAGCAATGGCATACTCACTGGCAATATGAAATCTTCCAGTGTTTTGGTTTTATGTTGAGAGTTGGATTTTAAATGTTTTGTGGGAGATATGAGCTATGGTTAGTTTGATTCTTTTAGCTTGTAGTTTATTTATTTATTTAAAATGTTATGTATCTAGTTTTAATTCCAATAAGGTTTATTTTGTCTTCCTTTAAGAAAACTCTTTTTTAACTTTGCATCTAAGTTTGAACAATACATAAAAAACTTTAAATAACTAGGGTTTAAGATAAAGGTAAACCTGTTAGATAGTTACATCATATACCAAGAATATTTAAACTATAATAATCCTATATAATAAAATAATGTCTGAGTTTTAATGTCTAAACAGTAAATTAACCTGTAATATAAAATATGTCTTTAGAATTTTATACAAATTGTTAAGGCTCTTAAGGTTCTGTAAACAAAGAAAAAACCTAGCTGAAACAATCATACAATATACAGATTTTCATTCCATATTATAAATCTACTTTAATAAAATATGTAAGGATGAAAGAGAAGGTAGAAACCCTCATACTTGCAATGTGTGGTTTATGTGATTGCTAGAACCCTGCAGACTTAAACACATGACATTAATAAAAACAAGGATAATTCTGTCCTCATATCTATGAACAAAATAACTTGGGAACTACCACATTCCTCCCAAACCTGACCTAAAATCGTTCTTGGTTTCGATATGGATCCCCTTGAGTTGGTTCCAACATGCAAGTAGTCTAGAGCTCCTAAAGGTAAGGCTTCACCTATCTGGGAGGTCAGGTTCTGTCTTAGATTTCTTTCCATTTGGGAAAATGCTCTAAATGAGTCATAGGATACTATTGATCAAATAGCATAGAATGAGATCCCCAAGTCTTTATTTGGCTTGGGTCTTTATAGACAATCTTCTAGAAAAGAGACAGTTAAATTTCAGTTAGATCAAGAATCATTTGTTTTCTTGAAATAATCTTTTACTTAATTTATGTGAAATTAATATTTATTTATCTTAACTTAGGAACTCTTTGACTAGTTCTTATTTGGACTCTTTTAGGTACTAAAATATTTAATTAATTATTTTAGTAAATAATAATACATAGATCCTTCAATCATTATTTATAGTTACTATTATTAATACATATGCTTACTCTTTCATTCATACCATATATAAACTATATATATACATATATCACTGTTAACATTTTTACTTTGGCCATCATATAGCATGATCTCGAATCACATGGTTCTTTCTTTATCTTCTTAGTCACTTATTTTATTAAGGCCTTCAAGTAGGGTTGGTCAACTAAGTTAGGAAGATCTAAACCCCCTTGCATGTTGGATTACCTTGTATATCATGGTAGTTATTCAATGCTTGATGAGAAACATAAATTTGAAATTTCATTTAATCAACTTAAAAATAAGTAAGACGAGGTTGATGTTTTATCAGAGTCATTTTCACTCAACATAATTAATTTTTAGTAACTCCTATCATTTATTCAGAGCCCATATTCAATGCTAAGAAACATGGAGTTACACCTTAGTGCAATTCCAGAGCTCCTCATTCAACACTAATGCTAGGATGTACTTGTATGATACACCTAGGGATACAATGGCCAAGGATCCGATGTTCCAGAGCTTATGTTCAACATCTATTTGGAATGCTCCAAGGATTATGCCCGACAGTTCCAATTATAATATTTTCATGTGCTTCAAGGCTTCAGGATCAACAAAAACATTTCATAACTCATGTGCTCCAGATCTAACACTCAACACAAACGTTTCATAACTCATGTGCTCCAGAGCTGATGCTCAACACACACATAAAATACTTGTGTGCTTCAGAGCTCTTACTCAACACAATCATCAATCACTCATGTTCTTCAGAGCTTGCGCTCAACACAAACATCAAATACTCATGTGCTTTAGAGCTCGCGCTCAACAAAAACATAAAATACTAATGTGCTTCAGAGCTCATGCTCAACACAATCATCAAATCACTCATGTGCTCTAGATCTTGCGCTCAACACAAACATCAAATCACTCATGTGCTCTAGAGATCGTTCTCAACACAACATCTCATCAATTATGTGCTTTAGGGTCCACACCCAACACATGAAATCATATATATTTTAAATAAAACATATGTAGTGGGGTCTTATGCCCAATATACAAAATATAACATCAAAGCAACATCACATGAAATGGGACTTATGCCCATAAGTGTTAGGTCCAAAATTTGGGATATTACATTGTTCCTCCCTATGAGGAAAGGCTTTTCAGTCTAAACCAAGCTTGTCATAGTAGTTTTAAAACTTTATTTGAGATAGAGGTTTGGTCAACACATCACAACTTTCTCATCGGTACTCACATACTAGATTTTTATAGCTCCCTTCTGTACCATATCCCTTATGTAGAAATACTGTATTTCTATGTTCTTTGATTTATCATGGAACACATGATTCTTTGTCATCTTTATGCAACTCTAGTTACCACATAGAATCATTGTGGTATCCAAATACAGATAAAATAGACTTGGCATCAACTTTTGAATCCAGTTGGATTCAGTGACTAGAAGAACAAGATGATATATACTCTTCTGCAGTCATGCTGAGATAAATAATGGACTGCTTCCTACTAAACCATGAGATCATGGCGGATCCTAGACAATAAGATCCACCTGAGGTGCTCTTCCCATTTGAGGCACTTCCTTCCCAATATGAATCTATATAACAATACAATATGTAGCCATGATCTCCATCATAGTATAGTATAAATTCTGTCGTACCTTTCAGGTACCTCATAACATGCTTTGTAGCTATCAGGTGAACACATCTAGGCTTAGCTAGATATTGAATCAAGGTTTTCATAACAAAACATATATCTGTCCTGGTATTCTCAATGACCCAATAATGTGTTTGTACTGAGTCACATCCACTAACTCTAATGATTAATCAAATAACAACTTCAGGTTGGTATTAATGGGTGCGTCCATGGATTTACAATCCAACATATCAAATCTTCTTAATTTTTCCACATCATACTTTGTGAAGCCACATTGCTTCACTACAAGTTGAACATGTTGCAATGTACTTAGCCTCTTCATGAGATCATACCCAATCCCAAACATCTTTAGGTGATATTTTTGTCCTTATTACTTCCTCTTTGCATCTACAATGAATTCATCATGTCAGGTCATCAACATATCCTAATATTATGCGTTCAACCTTGAAGGTTGGAACCCACATTACTCTTGGTAAAACCTTGTGTTGCAGCTGCAACTTTTCTCCCCAATTTTCTTAAATTCGGGACCCCTCCTCATAATTTTGTTTTAATCTTCGAATCCTTGGAGTTGTTGGCATGTGTTTTTTGACTCTTGACCAAGGTCTGGCTTTTGATTGCGTTGAATTTTATGGCAAGCCCTAGCTGTTAAGATTGTTTTTTTTCTTGATCAAACCAGTTGTCTCTACTGAGGTTGCAATTGTTGGATGTTTGAAGTTGACTGAAGCACTTAGTTTTTTCGTTGTTTTGATCGGAAGTTCGAGTCGTGTCCCATCTGCCGTTGTAGCTCCTAAAGAAATTTAGCTTCCGAGGTGCGAAAGTGCCGATGGCCGATGCGTTTTAACCTGTTTGGTCGCGGGCATGAAGTCATGTCTCATTCGCCGTTGCGGATGGAAAAGCCTTTTGTCTTCCGAAACGCGAATCCGTCCGACATCCGACTTCCATCTCATGGCTTTAGTTTTCTCTTTTCCTCCATTTCGGCTCTCCAAGTCTTTTGGCTTCCGAAGTTCAAATCCTTCCAACTTCCGATTAAAGCCTCTCTTGCACACGTGTCGCTTGTCCGTGATTTGGGTTTCTTCCGTCGTTACGGCTGGGAAAGCCCCTTGGCCTTCGATGTTATTTCCTCCCGATTGCCGATTTTAAGTTCTCCCGCCAATGTGTTTCCTGTTGACTGCCCTAGGCTAGGTTTTTCAGGCCCGTGGATGGTGTGCCTCGCCATTTCCTTGTGGAATAGTCATTTAGTTGATAATATTTGCTGTTTTGAATGATGCTGGTCGATTGATGGCAGGCGGTTTTGAGGAGATCAAGTACTCTACCATGGTGCTGAGAAAGACGGACCGTTTTGCAAGAATGTAACTGAAACCAGGGGGATTTCCAGGAGAACTAGGGGAGTAGAAGACAAAGCCCGAAGCTATAATGGTGCGAGCCGAAGAAGTCATCAGTTACCAGGTGGTCCATGATTACAGACAGACGAGGAATGTGAAGCGTTAGAGAAAATGAAAGATCTCGCATCTGGGAAAAATGAAACGCTCTGTAATTATAGTTTAAATATTTGAAAGTAGGAATGAGAGGGGGATTTTTCCCTGGAAAATTTTGTAAATGTTTACTTGTAAGAGGAACTACTTCGTTTTGCAAAGGAAACTGCAAATTTTGCCTGCTGGAGAGAGTGAAATGTGGAATGTATCAATGCGACTCAATGAATAATGTTGAAGAGGAACTATTTCGTTTTCAGCTATGTTTCATTTACTGTGAGAGCATTTAATTTCCTGAACCTATGTTCTTGTTAAACGTTCTTCAGTATCTTTGGGATTTCTTCCACTGTGAGTAATAAATGTTGTTCGTAAAATAATTGGCTATCTGGTTGTTTGAATATCTGTAATTGTTCATGTGTTTTGAATGAAGTATCAACTACCTGTAACTGTTCATAATGCATGTACGAAATGTATTACTCACTAACGAATGATAACATTCCTCCCTAGGGATAGATTTAGGTAGTTATTTTATTTACTTGCTGCATGTGATTTAAATGCTTGCGTGCCTTAAGATGAGAGGTAAGAACCTGTGCATCACTTTGTGACGGCCCCTTGCAATTTATCACCCTGCATTATTAATTAGGCACTTGCATCTCATAATTAAGTCAAAATACAAAAAAATCGGTGGACCGGGCCACAACCGGTAAAGCTGTTGTTTTGTACCTTGACCTACGGTAGCCGGACCGCAAACCGGACGGATTCCCTACACCAAACAGTCAACGGGCTAGTTGGGAACATTGATTGGGGAGAATCCATTACTATTGTCTGTTAGGCCCTGGAATTGTCCATTTTTCCATCACTTATTGACATACCTTTCATCCATTTTCTTACCATTATTTCTCATTTATCATTTCATTTTTCATCCATTTGTTGCAGCTGCGCATTGTACAGCTGCTACTTCCATTTGATGTTTTAAGTGGTTAATAGTGATTATTTTTCTTTATCTTTGATGAATTAAAAGACTATTATGCATAATTTTACTAATGATGGTTTGTGGAGTGAGTTGTCACGTACAGGACTCTCATAGCCAGCTGTTACAGCCTTAACCAAAAACGCATGCCACATAAGAAAACCTTTATTCGTGTCTTGATTTTCGGGCATATGGAAACGAATCTCAAAAATCCGAGACATGGGTTTTGTGTGTAACATCCTCATTTACCTGAATCATGAGGAAATCGCCAAACAAAGCTACGGTTTGCGATATGCAGGTGGTTCTTCGAGAGGGTATTTTCCATATTTGGTGTTGCGGCCGGTTCCAAAGTTGCCAGCAGTTACGGCCATGTTTCAGCTGTTACAGATCACAAGCTGGGGGTTCAGTTCTTCATTTCCATGAGATAATTTTATGTATAAATATGTAATCAATCTCATTGAGAAGGGGAGGATAGATTGATTGATTAAGCATGATAGATTAGGCAGGATAGGAGATGGATGATAGGAGATAACACAATGCTGTGATGTAGGATTTGATCCAGATCTGATGTAATTCTTCCATTATGATAATACATGCTGGTAGTTTCTTAATTCTGGAGTTGTAGACTTCTATTGTGGAGATCCAGCTCTGCTCAGTGGAGGAAGGGCCCTCTTCCCTGAGCAGATGCTGGTAGTGTTAATTGTAAGTGTTTTATTTTGTAGATCTGTTATTTGTTAACTCATGCTTTCATTCATTAGATTTATCATAGTTGTTTTATTATTCATTTCATGTTTTATTCATTTGATTTATCATAGTGTTCTTCTGTTAATTCATTTTGATAGATCGTTGGCCAACATAACAATTATTTAGATGTACGTAATCAGATCTTGTTTCATAGGAATAGATCTTATTTGAAGTGTATTTGATTTAGAGTTCGATTTATGAATAGGTTTGAGTATTGATTTCTTTTCAAGTAGATGTGATCTAGTTTACAAAGAGTTTCGATTGCATACCAATAGATCAACATTGTCAGGTAGAAATTGTACTCGCATATATTTTGCACGATAGCTTTGAAATAAAAGACTTTCTCGGGTTGACAATAAATCTTGTACACTCTGTATGTTGGTAATAATCTACTTGCATATTGGGTGCCCAACATTGTCTCCTGTGAATAATCAGGCCCCAACAGTTTTGGTGCTAGAAGGAGGGCCGCCAGTGCATGGCTGGCTGAGGAAACCCGTTTTCCCGAGAATTTTCCACAGGTGACAGTTTCGAAAGAAGTGGGTTCCATAATCCAATCCTGGAAGAAAACAGAGAACATCTATACGCTGTTGGTAACGAAGTGGTTAAAGACCTAAGAAGACACACCTGGGCATATGTAAAGAAGCTTGGAGGGTTACCAATTATCCCTGACTTACCTAGAAGAGAATACAAAAAGAAATACCGTCCTATAGCAGAAGATTCAGTGTTCGTTGGAGACTGGGAAGAACTTGTAGAGACTACTCTGCAGGAGGTTGAATTACCTTTGAACCAAGAAGGCCCAGATACCCCTTACAGTTCTCCTGCTCAATCTCCTGTTCGTTCACCCCCTCACTCTCCACCCCGACTCATGGCTGGCTTAAATGCAAACCAACCCCCCAACCCACCAAATCCACCACCTACATGGAGAGCCAGATCACCTCTAAATCTAACACCTCCATTACATGACTTACCCCAATCCTTCGAAAAATTGCTGCCTAAATTTGACCCCAACGAGAAGATCCTAGTGGATGATTGTTGGCTATGATGGGCAGACCCGGGTTTACTATAATCAACCAACAACACCCCTAACTCACTGGCCCTTTCAGCAACAGACCACGAAGCGGCTTGAAGTCTCACCCGAAGTGATTCTAATGGGTTGGCCAAGGATTCAAGCATCTTGGACCAGGTTCTATGGCATCTTTTCTTACGACTCGTAGCTCTTCTCGCTGCGAGGTCTCTTTCTCTACGCGTCGCGTTACTCCTCTTCTTTCCTCACATGATCTCCTTGTCTGGCAGCTCTTCTAGTCGCGAGATATCCCTTCTTCTGTCGTGCGGTCCCTTTCCACGTCGCGCACTTTCACTGACTCGCGATGACTCCAGCCTTATCGCATCGCCACTCACCAGTCAACATGTAACTTCCTACCAATGGTAAGCCCTTAACCTATGGTATCGCACACCGCAGCTCCTCTGCCGGTGCGGTATCACCTTATTACGATAACCTACTCCCGCGGCTTAGCGCAATTAGCGTTGTTTGTGTCAACTCGCAAGGATCAGCATACCAGGCTGTTCAATACTGCGACTAGTGATCATTTCAAGCAAAGCATAACTAAACCCGCATACAACATGCCAAAGACTTCAACTTATGTTTATCCTTCTATATTGCTGTAAACTGATTAACACATTCATTCATTAAAATGTAAACAAAGTCCATGAAATAACTGATAAATGCACAAGTAAACATAACATATAAGTCAATCACATAACACTCGATTTTAACGTGTTTCACCTCCAGGATGGAAGTTACGTCCATAGAACTGTGTTTTTATTATAGCTCAGGGGAAGGTAAAACACGGTTCTGCTGCACCGCATATGCAGCTCAAGATCTTCTGTCTTAGATCTCTTTTCTCCTCTATATTACTCTCCTACAATATACTCTTCCCTCTCTGTCGATCCCTGTGGGTTGTTACATGCATGCTCTATAAGCCAGCTACTGGTTACAGTAAGATTGCTACCGCTAATAACAGAACTAGAGCTTGGCTTTTACAACAGTCTATGTTATTTCTATTATCTATATCACCCAACAATTGTCTAACTGTCTAACCAACCAAAACCACCAACCAACCAACCCTTTTACAATACAAAATACATCCCTTTATAGGCAGCCCGAAGGTCTTGCCATTACAACACTGTGGGCCTGTCCCAACAGTAACCCAAAACCCTAACTAGTGATAGTCGGCAATATCTGTACTTGAGGTAGCCGCTTTTCGTCACACCACAACTCTCTGTAGTCTTCCATGCTTCCCGGCGCTGATCATGGGTACTGTGCACCGCTTCACTTTTTTGTCCTTCATCTTTAATGCTTCAGCCTCGTTGCTCCTTTTCTTTTATGAGGGTTTCTGAGCCCTCCTGTCTTCACCACTTCCTTCAATGCAGTGGGTGAGCTCTCTCTTCTCGGCCGCTCAGGTACAGTCGTCTTCCTTGACTTCTCCATCTTCTTCATCATGGTTTCCGGCTCTACTCTGTAGCTGGAAACGTGCTACGGCGTCGTAGCTCTATCTTATCTTTTCTCGGCCAAAACTTATCTATCCGCTAAACTAGCAGCTTCTTCTGTAGCTGCGGGACCCTGCTCCAACAGTCCCCTAACACTTACTTGTGTCTCACCCTTGAGCCACTACCAGCGGGCTTCTCCTGCTGTAGCTTTGCCTTGGCTTCCTACGAAGCCTTGTTAAACTTGTCTCGAAGTCCTGCGACTTCGTTCTGCATTGCTTTGACATGCTCCTGTGTCGATCTTGACTAATACTGAAGTCCTCTGCTGCATCAATTTCATTTCTGGTAACCGTGAACTTCGTAACTTTCTGTTCAACTGTATCGACTATCTCTACGATTTGCTCTTGATATGGTTGAAGCAGGTCATTAATGTGTATCTCCTGTGCTCTCAACCGCTGTGCTTCCTGCTGCAAGCGATTCATCTCCTTCGTCTTTATCATCCTCTGAAGAGCTGCTAAGCTCTTAAATTCTTCCCTCATTGCTGTTGTAGTATTCTCTATCTGTTGAATACTTTGCTGTATGTCTACTTTCTGGGGAGGTGCATCTAACTCCGACCATGTTCTCGTCACATCGGTTAGCACTAACAGTGCATCATCTATGCGAGATTGCATCTGCGGGGAAGTGAGTCAGAGGGCCTCTATTCTTGCTTCCTTTTCTTCCTGGGGTGTGCCTGGTGGGTGAGCCTCAAGCTCAGCAATCTGCGCTTTTTTTCTTTTTTCCCCACAAGCCACTGATGACTTGCGCAAAACTGAACCGACCTTATGTGATTCCCCATACTTAAAATACCTGCCGGTGTAGACTCATTCGCGGTGTGATGCCTCCTTTCAACTACACTGGACATCTGCACCACCATAGACTGGCTAAGCTAGGGCTGAGAGGCGGGGTGGCTATCACTATAGAGCTTAAGCCTACTGCCATTAATCCAAGTGGGAAGAAGCTCCCTATTCAGCTTGCTGAGCTAAACGGCACCTCCCTCTGTAACTTGTTGTATCTTATATGGCCCCAGCCAATGCGTCTTGAACTTCCCTGGAAACTTAATAAACTTGCTGTCATAGAGGAGCACTAGGTCTCTGATCTGAAAATTCTTACTCTTAATGTGTCTATCATGCCAAGCTTTCTCTCGTGCCTTCTGTACTTTCTGATGGAATCCCGCGATGAATCTGTCTTCTTCTAAGGCAAGCAGTTGTGCTAGCCTTTCTCCCACTGTGTCTGTATCGATCATCCCAGTAATCTGAGCAATTCTTAAACTAGGAAGGATATACTCCATGGGCATAACAGCCTCTTGTCCATACACCAAGATGAAAGGTGTGTGTCCTGTAAGTTTCTTGCATGTGGTCATGTATGCCCATAATACAGCGTTAACTCTAAGGTCCCAATCATTCCTTTGGCTATTGTAGATCTTGGTAAGTGCATTTTCTAAAATCTTATTAAAGGCCTCCACCGTACCATTATCCTGTGGGTGGTAGGGAGTGCTCTTATGGTGCTGAATCTGGAATTCTTCTGTCAAGGCCTCAATAGTGTTGTTCAAGAAATGGGTACCTTGGTCGCTGATCAAAATTACTGGGCATCCAAATCTACTGATGATGTTCTCAAAAAGGAACTGTGCAGCTGTAGCAGCATCACAATTCTTTACTACTTTGGCCTCTGCCCATCTGGTGAGGTACTCTATTTCAGTGATGATATATCTTGCACCAGTTCATTTTCCTGGTGGGTTGATAGGACCCACAAAGTCTATAGCCCACTTGTCAAATGCGCGCAGCGTAACCTGCGGTCGCTGCGGCATTTCATCACGTCGTGAGGGTTTTCCTACCCTATGGTAGATATCACAGCATCTGCAAAAGTCCTTAGTGTCATTGTGCAACGTAGGCCACTTTGTTGGCTATGATGGGCAGACCTGGGTTTACTATAATCAACCAACAACACCCCTAGCTCACTGGCCCTTTCGGCAATAGACCGCAAAGCAGCCTGAAGTCTCACCCGAAGTGATTCTAATGGGCTGGCCAAGGACTCAAGCGTCTTGGACCAAGTTCTGTGGCATCTTTTTTTACGACTCGCAGCTCTTCTCGCTGCGAGGTCTCTTTCTCTGTGCGTCACGCGACTCCTCTCCCGTCGCGTGATCTCCTCGTTTGGCAGCTCTTCTAGCTGCGAGATATCCCTTCTTATATTGTGCGGTCCCTTTCCACGTCGCACAGTTTCACTAACTCGTGATGACTCCATCCTTATCGCATCTCTGCTCACCAGTCGACACGTAACTTCCTCCTAACGCTAAGCCCTTAACCTACGGTATTGTGCACCGCAGCTCCTCAGCCGGTGCGGTATCGCCTTCTTGCGATAACCTACTCCCGTGGCTCAGCGCACTTAGCGTTGTTCGTGTCCACTCACAAGGCTTAACATACCAGGCTATTCAATACTGCGACTAGTGACCGTTTCAAGCAAAGCATAACTAAACCCGCATACAACATGCCAAAGAATTCAACTTATGTTTATCCTTCTATATTGCTGTAAACTGATTAACACATTCATTCATTAAACTGTAAACAAAGTCCATGAAATAACTGATAAATGCATAAGTAAACATAACATATAAGTCAATCACATAACACTCGATTTTAACGTGGTTCACCTCCAGGATGGAAGTTACGTCCACAGAACTGTGTTTTTATTATAGCTCAGGGGAAGGTAAAACATAGTTCTGCTGCACCGCATATGCAGCTCAAGATCTTCTCTCTTAGATCTCTTTTCTCCTCTATATTGCTCTCCTACAATATACTCTTCCATCTCTGTCGATCCCTGAGGGTCGTTACATGCATGCTCTATAAGCCAGCTACTGGTTACAGTAAGATTGCTACCGCTAATAACAGAACCAGAGCTTGGATTTTACAACAGTCTATGTTATTTCTATTATCTATATCACCCAACAATTGTCTAACTATCTAACCAACCAAAACCACCAACCAACCAACCCTTTTACAATACAAAATATATCCCTTTATAGGCAGCCCGAAGATCTTGCCATTACAACACTGTGGGCCTGTCCCAACAGTAACCCAAAACCCTAACTAGTGACAGTTGGCCATATCTGTACTTGAGGCAGCCGCTTTCCGTCACACCACAGCTCTCTGCAGTCTTCCATGCTTCCCGACACTGATCATGGGTACTGTGCACCGCTTCGCTTTTCTGTCCTTCGTCTTCAATGCTTCAACCTCGTTGCTCCTTTTCCTTTATGAGGGTCACTGAGCCCTCCTATATTCGCCGCTGCCTTCAATGTAGTGGGTGAGCTCTCTCTTCTCGGCCACTCAGGTACAGTCATCTTCCTTGACTTCTCCGTCTTCTTCGTCATGGTTTCTGGCTCTGCTCTGTAGCTGGAAACGTGCTACGGCGTCGTAGCTCTATCTTATCTTTTCTCCACCAAAACTTGTCTATCCGCTAAACTAGCAGCTTCTTCTGTAGCTGCGGGACCCTGATCCAACAATGATCACCTGCAGATTTTCTACTTGGCAATAGAGGGTTTAAGGGCTGGGGAGCATGAATATGTAGTATGTCAACTTTTCCCGCATACACTTAAAGGAGTTGCAGCTTCATGGTATTTTGGGTTGCCTGCTAACTCGATTCTAGACTAGAACACCTTTGAGAGGATTTTTAGAAGTAAGCATGTGACCCAAAAGACTCATGCTTCCCTTATGAAAGGACTATGTGCATTGAAGAAAGAGAAAGAGAAAAAAGTGCACAGTTTCACACAAAGGTTTGCAACATATCTTAAGAACTTATCTGAAACAGATAAGCCTTTAGACAAAGTACTGATTGAGTACTATACTTCAGCTTTGGGTCCCGATTTGGCCATGTTTGCGAAAGGTAGGGCCAAGCCTACTCTGACAGAGACCTATGAAGAGGCAGAAGTGGTGGAAGCGGAAAGAGAGAGTATTGAAGATTATCCAGAACAATTAGGAGAGAAAGGTGCGTGGAGAAAAGCCTTATTGTTTGCTAATCCTAAGGAATAAAAGTCGCCAGATCTGGAAAATATGGCCAAGATGATGCAGAAGCTTTCAAACAAGATCATAGATATGGAAAAATAAAAGGAGGCACAAAGGTTTTATAATCCATATTATAAGAAAAGAGAGGATAAGGATCATTCTAATCCTCCTCACAATGCCGCGTCCATGAATCTAGCAGAGGTCGGCATGGATAATTTCTGCACTTTCCACCAACAGCCACACTCTGAAAAAAATTGTCCACAATGGATAAAATCTATGACGCTAGTGATGAATCAACTGCTGGATTCTAGGTTAACAGAAGAGGGAGATGAAGAAAGAAAAGAAAATTCTGCCTCTACGTCTAATGAAGATCAGGAAAATGATACCTTGGCATTATGGAATTCAATCTCATTATTTGATGCTGAAGAAGGAAACACTCAGGGATACCAGGGCGTTATGGAGACCAACGTGGCCACAAGAAGCCAAGGAGCGGTTAAGGATGACAGTCTTATTCTTCCAAAGATCAGAAGGCTGCAGAGAAATGTTAAGAAGAAGTTTCAAAATAAAGCCTTGGCTGATAAGATTCCAGAATTCACGATTACCAGCCAAAGTCCTAGACAGGATGATACAACAGCCAAGCCAAGTGAAGGAAATGCTGAAAAACCACATCCAATTGGATAGCCGATGAATTATGACATTGTGGAGGATTTGAAAAAGGTAAAAGCGAATGTTCCACTATTCGAAATGTGCAAAGTGCCGCATCAAAAAGAGAGATTGTTGAAAGCACTTGAAGCATCAGATGACAAGCTTCCCGCTAACAATCAAACTCAGGACGAAGAAGAAATTGGAGAAACCAGCGTTGGAGGTGAGTCTAAAGCTAAGCATCTACCTTTCCTCCTAACGTTTGAAATTTTTAATCATAACGTGCGCAATTGTCTGGTAGATTCAGGGGCGTCCATTAATGTCATGCCCATATCAGTATGTAAGAAGATAAATGGGTAGCCAAATCCAACCACGTGGAGGGTGGTTCAGTTGGATAGGACAAACGTTAAGGTAATTGGTGAGATGAAAGACGTCCTAATCTGCCTGGCATCCAATGACAAAGTATGCCAAGTTATTAACATCATAGTGGATGATATACCAGATGCTTACGGTCTGGTCCTGATTAGAGATTGGTCAGCCAAATTAAATGGATATTTCACTTCAGATTCGTCACACCTGTGGTTTCCATACAAGGGGAGTCCAAACTAGATCAAGATTCTAAGAGAACCCCACATGAAGTACAATGTTACCCAACTAGATGAGAAGAATATGCCTGTGGATTTTGTATTGGGAAATTATTTTCTTGAGTTGGAACCAGGGAATTATCAAGTGGAAGAGGCCGGCAACCCATCTGATACCCCGCCTGATCTCCTTTGATTCTCAGAGGCTGGCGAGATTGATTGTAAAATAGTAGACTTAGCAATAGGAGTAGATTCATTTTCAGTAGTTAATGATTTTTGGACTTTATTTTTTGATGGCTC
This sequence comes from Pseudotsuga menziesii, assembly GCA_001517045.1. NCBI lineage: Eukaryota > Viridiplantae > Streptophyta > Pinopsida > Pinales > Pinaceae > Pseudotsuga > Pseudotsuga menziesii. The sequence continues at coordinate 1,119,710 of LPNX010039509.1, read as the reverse complement.
TAAGACACTAGAAGGGTCAGGGGCCGGCTGTGTCCTAATTGACCCACAGAAGAATAAACATTTCCTTTCATGTAGATTAGAGTTTGAATGTACTAATAATACAACTGAGTATGAAGCACTGGTGCAGGGACTCAAGAAAGCGATTGACTTGAAGGTAAGTAATTTAAAAGTTTTTGGGGATTCTGAAATTATTGTGAAACAAATCTGGAATCAAATCCACTCAGGTTTCTCCTCACTTAAAAGCTTACCAGAATGAGGTATGGGACCTTCTTAAATGCTTTAATGCATTCAACATTATTTCAATCACAAGAATTAAAAACGCAGCAGCTGACTTATTAGCTACTTCGGCCGCTAGGATTGTACCCTCAAATAATCAATGTACTGTTGAATTGCTTTTCAGGCCTTCAGTACCTGATATGATTACCAACCTGCGTGTGTTCGATGATGACCAGCAAATTATAGAATGTTTAACAAATGAAGAGGTATTCAAAGGAGCGATTATTGATGATGAAGAACACCAGGCCAAGATGAAATTTGATAATTTCATCCCTAAAGGGGTCAGAACGTTAGAAAAGATGTTTGACTTGAATGAAAAGTTTAGGAGACCCGCCAACGTGAAGACTCACAGCTCAACTCTACAGTTCGAGCTGATAAATTTGGGGACTGAAACGGCACCTAAGTTCGTGAATCTTGGCAAATGTTGTTTGCTGACAGAAAGAGACAAGTTCATCAGCCTATTTAAACAATACAAAGATGTCTTTGCCTGGACATACCAAGAGTTAAAGACATACGATACCAACATCATCAAGCACGTTGTTCCCATCAAGGCGGGAGTCAAGCCATATCAGCATCCCTTGAGGAAAATGCATCCAAAACTGGAACCATTGATTCAGAGTGAGGTAAAGAAATTGTTGGATGCTAGAATCATTTTTAAAGTCAGACACTCTGAGTGGGTATCAAATCTAGTACTGGTTATAAAGAAGTCAGGAGAAATCAGATTGTGTGTGGATTTCAGGAACTTAAACCACGCATCAGATAAAGATAACTATCATGTGTCACCCATGGAGCAGCTGCTACAAATGGTTTCAGGTTCTGAACTGTTTTCATTATTAGACGGGTTCTATGGCTACAATCAAGTGTTGGTAGCCCAAGAAGACAGATTAAAGACAACATTCAGGACAAAATGGGGAACTTTTTCCTATATAAGGATGCCATTTGGACTGATTAATGCTGGAGCGACATTTCAGAGAGCTATGGACATAGATTTCCATGGACTAATTGGACAAAGCATTGTGGTGTACCTTGATGACATTACAATATTCTTGAAGAAAAGAGGAGAGCATGCTTTTCACCTAAAGCAAATTTTCGAACGCTATCGAAAATATGGCATCTCCCTCAATCCTAAGAAGTGCGTGTTCGTCATCACTGAGGGCAAGTTACTGGGGCACATAGTTTCAAAGAAGGGTATATCTATAGACCCAAAAAGAATTAAGGCCATTGAACAAATTCCCATGCCCCATAATAAAAAAGGAATGCAATCGTTTATGGGAACCATAAATTTTGTACGAAGGTTTGTGCCTGATTTCGTTCAGACTATCAAATCACTACAGCAGATGGTCAAACAAAATGCACAATTTAAGTGGACTGATATTGAGAAGGACGCTTTCAACAAAATTAAAACTGTTGTTGCACATGCTCCCTCCTTGAAAATCCCCGACTTTGATAAAGACTTTATTATGTATACATTTGCATCCGATGATTCGCTGGCAGCTATACTCACGCAAAAGGAAGATGGGGGGGATGAATTCCCAATCGCCTTTATGAGTACTGGTCTGCAGGGGGCTGAGTTAAATTACCCGACCATTGATAAGAAAGCTTATGCATTGTTTAAGGCAGTGAAGCAATTCATGCCTTATATATTAAAGAATCGAACCAAGTTAATAGTCCCCTACCCAGCTGTAAGATCCCTTCTCATACAGAAAGAGTTAGGAGAAAGGAGGGGCAACTGGGTGACAACTCTTCAAGAGTATGACCTTGAATTCAAGCCAGCCTCTATAGTCAAAGGTCAAGGGTTATGCAAATTGATGACTAAAAGTGGGAACAATGAAGAACAAGCCTGGGAAGATGATGCCGAATTACATGTAATGGATGTATGCCCTTTGTTTACAGCTCCCGAGTCTTGGTATAGAGACCTTGTACATTAATTATAGTCAGGGTTGCTGCCAAAACATTGGAATTCCAAGCAAAGAAGAGCGTTGCATATTAAATCAGCCTCCTATCAACTTGTTGAAGGAATACTATTCAGGAAAATCTACGATGGAGTCCTTCTGAGATGCTTGGAGAAAGAAGATGCTAAGAAAGTAATGTCTGAATTGCATGATGGTCTAGCTGGGGGACATTATTCAGGGGACACTACATCCCACAAGGTCCTCAGAGCTAGTTATTACTGGCCTACACTCTTTAAGGATGCACACATACACGTCAGAAAGTGTGATATTTTCCAAAGGTGTGGTGGACGACAGCCTAAAGAAGCAGCGCCCCTAAAGCCTATGATGATCACGGAACCATTTGAGCAATGGGGGCTGGACATTATTGGAGAAATAAAGCCAAATTCATCCCTGCAGCACAAGTACATTCTTACTGTGACTGATTATTTCACTTGCTGGGTCGAAGCTATCCCACTACGCAAGATAAATGAAGACGAAGTCATCAGCTTCCTACAAGATCATATCATGGCCAGGTTTGGAGTTCCAGTTTAGTTAGTATTTGATAATGCTAAATACTTTTCATCAATTAAATTGACTGCGTTTGCTCATGATAAAGGGATAAAATTGCATTATTCTGCTAATTACTATCCGCAAGGAAATGGCCTGGCTGAATCCTCTAATAAAAACCTCATTAGAATTCTGAAGAAGACTGTAATAGAAAACCAGAGGAGTTGGCACTCAGCCTTACCAAATGCCCTTTGGGCTGATAGAGTCACCCCCAAGTTTGCAATTGGAGTGTCCCCATATACCCTTGTCTACGGCAAAAAGGCCATCCTTCCTCCCAATATCATGCTACCATCTTCCATTCTAGCTCAGGAGTCTAGGGGGTTGGATGATGAAGTTTTACAAATAAGAATATATAATCTCCTGAAAGCTGAAGAAGCCAAGTCGAAAGCCAAAGAACGCTTTAAGCAGCAACAAGAGTCAGTTAAGAGATGGTTTGACAAGCATAAAGCTGGGACAAAAGACTTTGAAGTGGGAGACTTAGTCCTCAAATGGGACCACCCCTATGATGAGAAAGGAAAGCATACCAAATTCCAGCAGTTGTGGGTAGGCCCTTTTCATGTTGCAGCCAAGCTTGGTCCTTCTACCTACAAGTTGCAAGATCTGCAGGGGTGGGAGGAGAACCTACCAGTAAATAGTTTGGCTATCAAACCTTATTTTTCCTGAGTTTGTCTGATTTTTTCTGTCTTGTACATAAATAATCCGCCCGGCTGTCTTTTGAGTCATGTTTCTAGTATGCTTTTGTTGTTTTCGTTCTAGATTGCTTCGTTGATTTCAATAAAGGGAGCAAACCTGCGGTTGCATGGAATACATCTGAAATTTTTGGGTTTGATAAACGTTTTGGTGTCAGACTATGTGTTGCTAATTTATTTCTTCCAGTATAGAAGTTTTCTCGAAGAACTCTATGTGCATTGAAGTCCTGCTTAACCCCTGTGAAATAAACCAGATTCGAGGAGTCTAGGCTATTATGTTGAGGCTCCATCCACGTCACATTTAAAATGTTCTAAGGAGCAACAGCAAAGGACCCATGGAAAGGATCAAAGTGAACAGTGTATTAAATATAAATGATCCCATGCCAAGAAACGAATGCCAAAAGGAAAATAAAGAGTCAAAAACTCCTATGAAAGCATCCTAAATCAAAGCAGGAGCTGAATCATAAGTACTGAATTGCCAAAAGATCCTCTCTGTTTGTGAGCTCAAACTTGAAGTACACCACTCACACAAAAGGACACTATGGGATAGAGGATCCTGAATCAAAATTCAGTAAGAAAGGCATGTGAGCAAACTCATATGAAATAGGACAAAAGTCCGAAAGCACAAGAAAAGTGTGAAAATGGCATGGGAATGAGGAACAAACGAATATTTTTGTTTACCATATGCTCCATTCCTGTGGTGTCCAAAGATCTTAGCCACTTGAAGACAAAGGTAATAATGAAATTCATCCTCCGGCCTCAGCATAGTTATCTGGACTTGACAATTTTGGTTTCCACTCTCCCTAATTGGACTGTCATCAATGATTAAGGGTACACACTGCTGTCATTTAAGAAATCCATATTGCTGGAAGAAGTCAACATGATGCTCTTTGCTTGTTAAACAGTCTGCACTCAAAGGTTGATCACCCATAGATCTAGGTTCACCAGGCAATCACCAATTGTTGCAGCTGCAACTTTTCTCCCCAATTTTCTTAAATTCGGGACCCCTCCTCATGATTTTGTTTTAATCTTCGAATCCTTGGAGTTGTTGGCATGTGTTTCAATCTTTAAATGACTACAAAGCTTGACTCTTGACCAAGGTCTGGTTTTTTATTGCGCTGAAGTTTATGGCGAGCCCTAGCTATTAAGATTGTTTTGTTTATTAATCAAACCAGTTGTCTCTACTGAGGTCGCAATTGTTGGATGTTTGAAGTTGACTGAAGCACTTAGTTTTTTCGTTGTTTTGATCGGAATTTCGAGCCGTGTCTCGTCCGCCGTTGCAGCTTCTAAAGCAATTTAGCTTCTGAGGTGTGAAAGCGCCGATGGCTGATGCATTTTAACCTATTTGGTCGCGGGCATGAAGTCGTGTCTCTTCCACCGTTGCGGATGGAAAATCCTTTTGTCTTTTGAAACGTGAATCCGTTCAACGTTTGACTTGCATCGCATGGCTTTAGTTTTCTCTTTTCCATCGTTGCGGCTCTCCAAGTCTTTTGGCTTCCGAAGTTCAAATCCTTTCGACTTCCGATTAAAGCCTCTCTTGCACGCATGTTGCTTGTCTGTGATTTGGGTTTCTTCCGCCGTTGCGGCTGGGAAAGCCCCTTGGCCTTCGATGTTATTTCCTCCCGATTGCCGATTTTAAGTTCTCCCACCAATGTGTTTCCTATTGACTGCCGTAGGCTAGGTTTTTCAGGCCCGTGGATGGTGTGCCTCACCATTTCCTTGTGGAATAGTCATTTAGTTGATAATATTTGCTGTTTTGAATGATGCTGGTCGATTGATGGCAGGTGGTTTTGAGGAGATCAAGTACTCTACCATGGTGCTAAGAAAGACGGACCGTTTGGAAAGAATGTAACTGAAACCAGGGGGATCGCCAGGAGAACCAGGGGAGTAGAAGACAAAGCCCGAAGCTATAACGGCGCAAGCCGAAGAAGTCATCAATTACCAGGTGGTCCATGATTATAGACAGACAAGGAATGTGAAGCGTTAGAGAAAATGAAAGATCGTGTGTCTGGGAAAAACGAAACGCTCTGTAATTATAGTTTAAATATTTGAAAGTAGGAATGAGAGGGGTCTTTTTCCCTGGAAAATTTTGTAAATGTTTACTTGTAAGAGGAGCTACTTCGTTTTGCAAAGGAAAGTGCAAATTTTTCCTTCTGGAGAGAGTGAAATGTGGAATGTATCAATGCGACTCAATGAATAATGTTGAAGAGGAACTATTTCATTTTCAGCTATGTTTCATTTAATGTGAGAGCATTTAATTTCCTAAACCTGTGTTCTTGTTAAACGTTCTTCAGTATCTTTGGGATCTCTTCCACTGTGAGTAATAAATGTTGTTCGTAAAATAATCGGCTATCTGGTTGTTTGAATATCTGTAATTGTTCATGTGTTTTGAATGAAGTATCAGCTTCCTGTAACTGTCCATAATGCATGTATGAAATGTATTACTCACTAACGAATGATAACATTGCTCCCTAGGGATAGATTTAGGTAGTTAGTTTATTTACTTGCTGCATGTGATTTAAATGCTTGCGCGCCTTAAGACGAGAGGTAAGAACCTGCGCATCACTTTGTGACGGCCCCTTGCAATTTATCACCCTGCATTATTAATTAGGCACTTGCATCTCATAATTAAGTAAAAATACAAAAAACTCGATGGACCGGGCCATAACCGGTAAAGCTGTTGTTTTGTACCTTGACCTATGGTAGCTGGACCGCAAACCGGATGGATTCCCTACACCAAACAGTCAACGGGCTAGTTGGGAACGTTGATTGGGGAGAATCCCTTACTGTTTTCGCCTGCAAAAAATCAGGCCCCAACACCTTGGTCCACCAGAAAGTTGTCCATCCTATCGTACCATGTCAAACTCAGAGATCTTGTGCAGTCACTCCCCCTGAAGTAGAAAATCATCCTCCCTCTGCATTTTATACTCTATGTATCAGAACATTCTTAACTAGTGATAGGTAGCATCCTCTGCTACTGATATTTTATGTATGCATGTCAGGTTACTAGATACCAAGATCCTTTATCTTGAACTTTGTTGAAAAGTTCGTCTTGCATCCATCTGTGAGCTTGTTGTCTTCTATAGGTTTCCATATTCAACCTTGTAGAAAAGGTTAAGATATTCATCACTCTAGGTGATCTTCAAGATCCTTATGTAACTAGATGTGCTTATCTATCGGTTCCTTTTGAGTTCATACAAGGTCTTTTATGCACATGTAGTTCTTTTCTCGATATATAATTCTACTTCACTTGAGAAGTGTGTCTGGTCAATGGAGTATGTCGCTCCATAATCTACTCCCTTTTTTCTGAGACAAACCATGAAACTTTATTTGTATACTTGATAATGTAGATACACATGGAAGACACTATGGAATTCCCTTCAAGTCTCGAAAGCATATCCTAGACATCATTCCCCATGATTAATTGGTACTCTTTGATCATAGCTTCTTCCATAGCAGAAGATTCTTCATCAATGATGTCACTCAACTGTGCCACATAACTAGAGTGTATCTAAGGACACATTCTTTATTTGGAAGTCTCATCATACTTTTCTTCAACTTGAATTATCTCTCATTCCCAAGGTTTGCTTCATCTCTCAAGGTGGATCTACCATTCTATTATATTCTTCTGAAGCTCTTTCTTCTGTCATGGTGTCTCTTACCCTGGGAGCTTCAATTTCATCTTTATGTATTTTTAGTGTTGTGAATCTTCAACTGTCATCACTTGTTCTTCGGAACAAGTCTTATCCTTATTTTCTTGTAGGTGATTGTACGCGATCTTTCCTACAATTCAAATGCACCAGTTGCATCATTTCATAAGACATATTCATAATGATAGATTCTTATGCAGAACGATATAATCATGCAACTATTTTAGCCAATACATCATTCATCCATATCCTATATACAAACATAAACTTTACAAATTCCTTCCATCTCTACCATAACATCATTGATATTGTATGCTAATCCTAATATGTTAGAAAAGAGGTTTCATTCTAGATAAGTAGCAATGGAGTGTTGTATAGAACCATGGGATACTTACCCATAACACACATATTAGTAGTATACTATCATTAATGAAATTATTCTATCATGCATAATACATTTCCTTTCACACAACTAAATAATGATAATTCAAATACTTATCTTTTGTTTGTTTGGTAGACTCCGTCTTGATACTTATGTCGTGGAATCTTCTACCGATTCTAGGAACCTGTGTATTGGTTTCAAGTGTCATTAATTCCATTCTATCTTATACAAATATTGAAATGGATAAGAGTACGATATTTGTCTTCACCAGTAGAATTCACATTCCTCATCACTTGAGGAATCTTCAGCGGTGTGAGCATCATGTATTTATTTGAATTATTCAAGTTTTTCTTTGATTTCAGAAACCCTTGTAAAGTGGAACTACATGGTCTCTGAGTTATGTATCTTCACATTCTTTAGTTAGTTCCTAAATGTCATTTTTCTATTTATATTCTTTCATTTGTTCAAGATTGTCATTATATCAAACATATCCTTGGGAGTCTAAAACAACGATACATGTGAGATCCAATGGAGGCAGAAATAATCCTCTTGGATTTTACTGAATCCTTCTTGTGCTTTGTCTTCATCTCCCTATGGATCTGCAGCTTCTTCTTCGATATAGTTCTCCAGGTCATGTTTCTGTAGGTATGATAAGCAATCTATACTTCCATTCTCAGAGGTTCTCAACTTCTTCAAGCTCATTCTCAAGCTTGGTATTGTTTTTCATCATGATAAAAATGAGAACCTCAAATGGAAATAGAGAGGATAGAACTTACCAATGAGATTGCTTCAGCTTGATGCTAGCTTGAAGGATTTTCTGGAAGGATGATTATAGTGGACCTAGGGTTTGATAGAGAAACCCTAATTTTTTAAATTAGGTATATTTCATATATGATTGGATAGAAATATGCACCTCCTCAAGGCGAGCTGAGTAGCATACTCATTTTCCCAAAAACGTGAACAAAACTGCAAAATATATGATGCCCTGGTTCTCCCCTGGCCATAGTGTTAGGTCAAAAAATTAAAATCCACAGAATGAGGAACTTCTTCCATAGAAATATACAACCTCATAGGGAAATTTTTATCGTCCTCCTTTTTCAACTGATCGGTGGAGGGAAGTGCCCAAAACAGGAAGCCCTAGTTTTCTTCAATTTCTTTTACAAAATTTCCTAATCTTGTTTATGTTGTATCTCAAAATTTCCTACTCCTATGGGTCTAAAAATTCATACTGGGGTATCCTGGTTTGTCTTATTTATAACCCCATATTTTAGAGAAGAATTGGTTTCACCAAGTGGGACTTATGCGAATTTTCCTAAGGTGACTTATTTCAGGACTGTTAAATAGAAAAATTGTATGGACTTCCACATGTCCCTGTTTCACCTTCTGGGTATGAAAATTTTACCACAAGAAATAAATTCCATTCCCTATCTGAAATTTCTTGCAAAATTTCATTTGGACCTTCCTAGCCTGAGATATAGCAATTCTCCCTAGGTCGCTTGTTTAAGGCTAAATTTCGTGAGAGGCTCGAACCCTAACTTGGAGGAATCATATCTCCTATATTATAGCTAATATGAGGATGAAACTATTACATAGGGTACATAAAGACTTCACATTTATCCCATCAATGTTTCATCTCCTTATCCTTCTCCACTATCGAGTTATAGCGAAACTCCCAACATGACTAGTTTTTGTCCTTTAGGGTTTTCAAGCATGAAACCCTAATCTTCAGTAGTTGTAATTGTAGTAGTGTTTCGATTGCACAAAGACTTATTTTAGGGTATCTGTGATACCATGTTAATTTTTAATGGTTATAGAAGATCTAATAACATTTACCATCATAACAACATAACAATATGCAAAAGGATCACTGAAAGATAGACCAACACAACCACACAAAAGAACACAAATATTTATGCTTGGAAACTGTCATGCGGAAGAAAACCCAACAAAAATTCCTCGATATAGATGTATCAAAAGTACAAATACAATACCCCAAATAGGTGATCCTTCTCCCAATAGATATGTCTATACACAACTGAGTGTGTGTTCTAATGAAAAACACAACTCTTCTATTTATACTCTTTTTGTCACTTGAATTTTACCCTAACAAGTCAACCCCAACAAACTTACCAGGCCGAATTCACCTAGGAAGACACAAAACAATATTATATTATATACAAGAGGGTACCATTGACCTGAATTACAATGGAGGTTATACCTCATGACTCTATGATGTCCAAATACAATAGTAACATCCTGACAGAGGAATAAGACACCTCCCTTGGGTGACATCAGTAAAATACATTTATAATATTCTTTTAAGTTACAGTATTTCAATAGTATGTGTTCCCAAAAGAAGGTCCCCACATTGATCCCTAGTGATTCTTACACCAATTCCTCCCCTCCTTCCACTACCATTTCCTTTCCCTCCTAGACCTTCAACCCACATGGATCCAGCATTAACTTTCCTCTTTGGAGCCATCCTTTCTAATTGAAGGGGGTGTTTGTAACGATCAAGAGGTCTGGCGAAAAAAAACCAAGCTCTTATCAATTTCCAGGTGTGCTCACCCGTAGCAGAAATAGTTACATTAACAGAGCTGCACAAAGTGCGGATGGTAATGCCTCGTCTTTCACTATGTAATAATGAGAAGAAACCCATAATTTCTATAAATGGGAGGCGCCTCCCCCCTTTTGTCCCATCCTTTCTACTTATGGGATTCATATTTCTTCTAATTTCCTACATGATGAGGATCTTAATTACTAAATTGGAGGCTGGATCATATCCTCTCTATATCTATTCCTACGGTGGTCCCCTTTATTTCTCATACAGTGATTAGAACAAGGTGAATAATTTTCAGTCTTTTTTCTATGATTATCATGGGTGTCCTGACAAATCTGTCACTTCCCTTTGTTTCCACCTACTGTGGTTGTTCATCACCTATCTTCTTCCTACCTCCTATCCTATAGTCACATGATCTGTATTCTCCTGGTTTCTTCATTGCTTCACCCAATATTCATTTTCAAATTCATCCAATATTCCTACCCTGAAGGCCCACCCTCCATCTACCCCTATATTTTCCACGAGGTCAACAACCTTATTTGCTTCCCTCCTGATGTAAATGAATGATAGAGCATAATGGGTAGCGACAAGACAACTCAAGGTTTCCATCCTGCTCATAAGATGCCAACTAGTGGTGACCTTTTTCGCTGATTAACCCGTGGATGGCTTCTTCACCATATGGATAATTATTTTGGATTCTCCCTCCAATAAAACTAGGAACCATCCTTACCTAGACACAATATTTAATCCTTGTATAAGACCTTCTAGCTCAGCCGCATTGTTAGTATCATCCCTAACAGATCAATAGTATATTCTCATGATACCTCCTATTTTGTCCCTGTAAACTGCCCCATACCTAGTTGCTCCTAGGTTTCCCTTTGATGCTCCGTCAAAGTTAATATTGAACGATCCTAGTGGTGTAGGAGAGCAGAAGTTTGGGATGGACAACTAAAAAACTTGGTTTTTTCTTCTCAACACCTCAAGGTATTTCCTGCCAATTCCCCATCCTACAGTTATATGGGCCTCTGGATCTATGAGATCCTTGTCGCTCTCTCCCCATTGCTTTCTTCTAATTGAATCTTGAAGGATTTTGACAAGCCTCTACCAAAATTCCTATTTGCTATGTTTTTTATCCTTGAACATACGTTTAATTATCTCCTTCAATAGATTCCATAGCAACATCCTTGGGAACATCATCCAGAACATGCCCAAGATCAGGTTTTTGAAATCTTTGACGTTCCATTCCTGAAGGGTTTGTTCTGGCTGACACTAAATTCAGTCACTTCTATGGAATATCATTACTCCCCTATCCCATAGAGAAGATGAGAAGGGGAAGAAATCCCAGAGATGATCCATGCTTTCTTCATTATTTAGCCATATAGGGCATTGGGAGGGGTCATGAATCCCCCACTTCTTGATATTTTCTCTTGTTAGAATCCTTCATCTAAAAACCAGCCAACTAAAGGTGGTCATATTTTTCCATGGGTTCATGTTCCATATATTCCACCATATTTCTTCCCTCTTTTCCATATTTCTAGTTTTGATGTCATAATCTTCCTTGATACTGAAAGTTCCTTTGGAATATAAACACATATTAACTTGTTCACTCCCATCTTCTTGTGAATAAATATTTCCTTGAGAACGTCTAGGAAGGATAGGATATCCTCATTGTTTGTTATTCTCTCCCACCAATCCTACTCCAACCACTTCCTATGATCACCCAAGTGTGTTTCTTCCCAATATTGGAACACCTTATATTTTCCTTCTCCTAGGCCTCCTTCTCTTATTTCCTGCCATTTGGGATCTTCCCCCAGTTTTGGACATTGATTCCACTAGTCATCCCAAAATTTCGCAAGCTTACCATCTCTAATTTCCCAAAAACTATGGTCTTGGACTAGCTTCTTGTTACTCTAAGCCTTCATTTAGATGTGTGACCCCTTATTTTCCTCATTGAATCTGACCAAATTATAGGTTCGTCTATCTCGCACATACTTCACATGCCATAATTTAGCCCAAGGTTCTGAGGTTTGGTTGCACCATCTCCACCAAATCTATGTTCCTTGATTTTCACTCCACACCTCTAGATACCTGATTCCTAGACCCTCCTGTCCTTGGGCTGACATTCATTATCCCATCCTACTAGGGAAAATTTATCCTTCTCTTCCCTTCCTTCCCAAATAAAATCTCTCTAAAGGATGTGGATTTCCTTAATAATTTCCTTAGGTGCCAAAATAACCGAGAATATATATATATCAACATCTCTTGAAGGACTTCTTTGGCAAATATCAAGTGAATTGAGAGGCTTAGAGTTATTATCATCCATATCATCATCTCACTCCTCATCCTTCCAATCAGATCCTCCTAGGATACCTTCCTAATGGTTCCTTCAGCAAGCAGAGCTCCCAAGTATTTAGACAAGAGAGAGCCTTTGGTGAACCCAAGGATCCATATTATATTCCTTTGGGTGACCTTGGATGAGTTGAAGAATAAAACCTGGGATTTGCCAGGTTTAACTTCAAGTCCTGAGGCCTTAGCAAAAAATGTCAAACTTTTCTTAAAGGCTTGGGCCTCTTGGACTCAAGGGTTCCTCATTAAGATTGTATCATACAAAAACTGGTGATGTGTTTGTTTATCCATCCACTCCTAGGGATTTGACCCAATAATATCTCCTATAGACGATAGGTCTTGAATTAACCTTCTAATCCATTCTTCCATTAAGATGAAGAGGAAGGGGAATAAGAGATCCCCCTGTCTTATCCCTTGAGAAGGATTCATAATTCGGGTTGGAGACCCATTCAGGGGAATTGAGTAGAAAGGAGTGGTAGCCAGGTTCATAATCCATTTAATCCATTCCATTCCAAAACCATAGGCATCTAGTATACTTCTTATGTATTTCCAGCTTAGCTTATCATAAGATTTATCTATATACAATTTAACTAGCATGCCTAGTTTCTTAGTTTCTTTTAAAGAATGAATGGTCTCGTGGACCAAGATAATTCCATCCAGAATTTTCCTTCCTTCGACGAACCCATACTGTTCTAGGATGATCTAATTGGATTTAGTCTATTTTCTATAACTTTTGAAATGATTTTATAAATAACATTGTATAGGGATATGGGTTTGAAATTTCTAGGGGAGTCAGCTCCTTCCACTTTAGGAACAATGGCCATGAAGGTAGCATTAAAAGCCTTAAAAAATCCCTGATTTCTCCTTGATTCCTACACTGTTTCCCAAAATTTATGGAATAAATTGTTTGTGAAACCATCTGGTCCTGGAGCCTACCCAAGAGCCATTTGGTTCATCGTCTCCTCTACCCTTTGAAGGTCAATGGGATTGATCAACATCTCATTTTTCTATTATGTGATGACCCTAGGCACAATTCTAGTGATCCTTTCAATATTATGTTTTTTGTCTTCTTGATCTTTGGTCATGATTCCCTTGAATTGTTGGATTAGTTCTTCCTCTATTTCCCCCTGGTTTCTACCTGGATCCCATCAATATTCCTTAGTTTGTGAATCTTCGACCTTTGGCAGTTTTGGATTACCGTGTTGTGGAAGAATTTGGTGTTCCTTTCCCCTTCTTGGAGCCACTGGTTTCTTGATTTTTGTTTCCAAAAAATATCCTACTATCTTTCCTGGTCTTCAACCTGAGTGAGGATATATTTCTCCTACCATCTAAGTTCTTCTCCCCACCCTTCCTCCATACCTTTTTTTAATGTTTTCAAGTTCTACAATCAACCTTTTCTTGTAGTGGAATATACACCCAAAGTATTCGTTATTCCATGTGTGTATCCTATCTTTCACATCCTTCAACTTTTATTGGAATTGATACATCCTTATTCCCAAGGGGGGTACTAATTCCTACCACCATTGCCGTACCAACTCCTTGAAGTCTTTGTTTTCGAGCCATAATTGTTCAAATCTGAATCATTTCCTGATTGGGTCATTTGACCAATCCCATTGAAATCTTATGGGCCAGTGATCCTATCTTGCTGTTGGTAGGAAACTGACAATTATTTCTCCTATCCCTATGTCCGCTGAGACTAGGAATCCATCTATAATATACACCACATGGTTTGTACCTCCTCGTCTATTTATCCACGCATACCATCCACTTCCATGTTAGATTTTTAACATTAAGCTAGAATTATATTAGGATCTTTAACTGAGAGAATAATAAGAATAGAAATCAAACACAAGAGACAATGAACACGGTGTTTTTCCTTAGGGAAACCATAAATGGAGAAAACCCCACAACTTCCTCAGAGATAGAATCAACACCAAAAGTAAGACCCCAAAATAGTAAGATGATCTCCCGATAGCAGTAGCCTCTTTCTTCCTAGCCCTAGTGTCTTCTTCTTCCTTAGCTATGTGCTACAAATGAGTGTGAGTGAGTGTGTGATAAATAGAGAGGCTCACTCTCTATTTATACTAATTCCCAAATTGGCAATAACCTGCTAGGGCTGACTTCTCTAGGAGAGTCTAATGACCCTAGTGCCCCGAAACTGCGGGGACTTTAACCCTTGATCAATAGGAGGGTTACCCACAATGACTTGACATGACTTGTTTACATTATAGGACCTCTCGATAGGAATATCATGGCATGACATGACTCAAATACATTACAGACACATCCCAAAATAAACATCGGGGTACAATATATAAGAAATACAAGTGAATACATTCTGAAGTTACAATTACATTAACGCTCCCTCTTCACTAGGAAGGTATTCTCTCAACAAAATTTATCAGCACAAGTCTTCTTCTCTGTGTCATCTGGATCATCCTCGAGTCCTCGTCATCTTCAAGTCATCTTCATCTTCAAGTCATCTTCATCTTCAAGTTATCTTCATCTTCAAGTCATCTTCATCTTCAGATCTGGTTCATCACTTGATCTGGATCATCACTGGATCTGGATCATCACTCAATCTAGATCATCACTGCTGGATCATTATCACTATATCATCACGGGTGCTATCTCATGATTCTTCTCATCACAGGAAGCTCTATAGAGCCATCCCTTTTTCATGCTGGTTGTAGGCCTAGCCACCATGTAGGTGTTCTTTAGTGCTTATATCTGACCCTAAGTCAGAATGGACCATCTAGCACTTACATCTTAACATGAGAGGAATACATCCAACACCATGTCAGAAAGGCATGCCCAACACTCACATCTGACCATGCGGGAACACATCCCACAACCCTGTCAGAAAGGCCCAACACTTACAGTCACCAGCATTATAGGACACACCTACTATCATCTGTGAAAAGGAACAACACTCACATCCACCAACATGATAGGACACACCTACTATCATCTGTGGAAAGGCTCAGCACTTACATCCACCAGCATGGTAGGACACACCTACTACCATCTGTGGAAAGGCATGGCACTTACAATCACTAGCATGGTAGGACACACCTACTACCATCTTTGAAAAGGAATAGCACTTACATTTGACCATGGAAGGAACTTAATACTTTCACCATGTCAAAAGGGCACTTAGTCCCAGACTGAGGGTTCCTGGTAACTTACCAGGTGCCTCCATTCTCCCAGAGAATGGAAACAACCCTTATATATGATCAAGTGGGAACACATCCATCAATCACATCAGAATGGCCATGCACTCATATCTGATCATGTGAGAACACATCCCACAGTCATATCAGAATGGCCCTCAATCCTAGACTGAGCTTTCCTAGTAACTGACCAGGTACCTCCATTCAAAGAATGGAAACATCCCTTATATCTGATCAAGTGGGAACACATCCCTCAATCACATCAGAATGGCCATGCACTCACATTTGATCATGTAAGACTACATCTCACAGTCATATCAGAATGGCCCTCAATCCTAGGCTGAGTATTCTTGGTAACTGACCAAGCACCTCCATTTAGAGAATGGCAATAGCCCTTATATCTGATCATGTGGGAACCAATCCTACAGTCATATCAGAATGACTCAGCACTCATATCTGACATGGAAGGAACCAATCTTCTCACCATGACAGAATGGATCAACCCTTACATCTGACCATGGAAGGAACCAATCCTCTCACCATGTTAGAATGGCTCACAGACTCATCACTTCCTCTTCGAAGGAACCTCAATCTGGAGAACACCAAGCTTCTCCCTGAAGTACTCAAACTTCACTCTGGATAATGGTTTCCTCAACACATCAGCTATTTGTTCATCCTTTTCAACATACTTGAGCTTCACTGCTCCTCTCTACACCATATCCCTGATATAGTGATACTTGATCTTGATATGCTTTGACTTGTCATGGAACACCGGGTTCTCCAAAAACTTCACACAACTCTGGTTGTCACAATATATACAAGTAGCATCCAACTGGAGATCAAATAAATAAGATAGTAGCTTCCTCAGCCATACTTCCTCACAACTAGCTGAACACACTGCAACATACTCTGCTTCAACTGTACTCAGTGCCACATAGGATTGCTTCCTACTAAACCAAGAGATCACACCTGATACCATGCTGAAGCACCACCCTGAAGTGCTCTTCCTATCGATGGCACTACCTGCCCAATTTGAATCAACATAACCCTCTAGGTTAATCTTCTAACTCACCTCATACTTGATCCCATAATCAACTGTACCCCTCAGGTAAATCAGAACATGCTTTGCAGCAATCAAGTGAACATGTCTCAGATCTGTCAAGAACTGGCTCAACATGTTCACAGCAAAGCAAATATCTGGTCTTGTGTTCATCAAGTACATCAAGGACCCAATCATCTGATGATACATCGTAGCATCAACCGATTCTGATGAAGCATCACTCAATAGCTTTAGGTTCAATGCCATAGGTGGGTTCGTGGCCTTGCAGTCCATCATCCTGAATCTCTTCAGGATCTCTACCATATATTTCCATTGTCTGAGCGAAATTCCATATGCATTTTGCCACACCTCCATGCCTAGAAAACAATGCATCATACCCAAGTCCTTCATTTCAAACTCGGTAGCAAGCTTCCTCTTCGTATCAGCAATCAACCCATCCATACCTGTTACAAATAGATAATCTACATACAGTAGGAGCATCACTGGGTTGCCATCTTCAACCTTGTAGTAAAGGTTGGAATCTGCTTTACTCTTGGTAAAGCCCAAACTGGATAGAAAGCTGTCAATTCTATTGTACCATGTCGTGGATGCCTGTTTCAAACCGTACAGGGATTTCTTCAATCTACACACATGAGACTCCCTGTCATGTGTCTCAAAACCGAGTGGCTACTCCACATACACTTCCTCTTCTACTACACCATTCAAGAAATTGGTCTTGACATCCATCTGGTGTATCTTCCATTTCATCACGGAAGCCAGAGCAAGTACTGATTTGATGGAAGTGTATCTGACTACAGGTGCAAAAGTTTCTTCATAATCTATTCCTTCTTCCTGGGAGAAGCCACAAGCAACAAATCTTGCCTTATATTTTTCTATGCTACCATCTGCAGCATACTTGATCTTGTAGATCCATTTGGAAGTTACAACCGACTTCCCTTTTGGTCTTGGGACAACATCCCAAACATCATTCTTCATGATCGATTGATACTCTTTGATCATAGCATCCTTCCATTATTTCCTTTCTGCCGCTTCTTCATAATTGGAAGGTTCTTTATCAATGAAATCACATAATAATGCTACATATCCGGAGTAGGACTTGGTCCTCTTTCTTTCTCTGTGATTCTCTTATGGAGCCCCATATCTTTCTGCACCTTGGATATCTTCTTGTACCCAAGAAGGTTTCCTCTTATGAGGATTCTTCTCCTAAGGTGGTTCTATAGGTTCTTGAGGTTCTTCAAATTCTCGATCTTCTTCTTCAGTTTCTTTGTTCATGGTTGTGTAATGAATTCTGGGTGCTTCTGATTCTTCAGGAACTTCAGCAGGTTTCTTTATGGATTTGTTGTAGGCCAAATCTTCGTCAAATGTTACATCCCTACTGATGTCGATCTTCTTGAATCCTGGGAAGTATATTCTGTAAGCCTTTGAGCTTTCAGAGTATCCCACAAATAAACCCTTCTTTCCTGAAGGATCTAACTTTGTCCTCTTTTCTTTCGAAATGTGTATGTATACTGGATAGCCAAATATTCTAATATGGCTGACTCCTGTTTTCTTTCTGGAAAAGACTTCTTCAAGTGTCTTGTTCTTGAGTATTCTGTGTGGAGTATGATTCTGTACATACACCACTGTTCTGGCAGCTTCTGCCCATAGATGCATGGGAAGATCTTGATCATGAAGCATTTCTCTTATGGCTTCCATGATAGTTCTATTCTTCCTTTCTGCAACCCCATTCTATTGTGGATTATATGGAGTGGATAACTCCCTATTAATCCCTGAGTCTTTGCATAACTCTTTGAATTCAATTGATGTGAATTCTCCGCCATTATCTGATCGAAAATTCTTGATCCTCTTTTCAGTGTGGTTCTCAATCAAGGCTTTGAATTCCTTGAACTTGATGAAAACTTCATCTTTGTTCTTCATAAAGTAAATCCATGTCTTCCTAGAAAAGTCATCAATAAAAGAAACATAATATGCATACCCCCTTAATGAACTTGATGACATTGGACCACGTACATTGGAGTGGATGATTTCCAAGATTCCTTTTTCCTTGCTCTTGCTACTTGGAAATGTCTTCTTTGTGTTCTTTCCTTTTGCACATCCTTTGCAGATCCCATCATGTTTTGCTTGAATTTCTGGAAGACTTTCAACAGCTTTGCTTGCAATTGGTAGTGCTCTGTAATGCACATGTGCAAGCTTTCTATGCCAAAGTTCATTTGGCTCTACTGTGTCATGGACCAAGGCTTTTTTTGGATGGCCCTTCAATTTGTATAGACCTCCCTCTTATTTCCCAATCACTACTGCATCATTAATAGTCTTTCCCTTTGGCCACATGATAACTTGGCCATCTATAAATGCAACCCTCATGCCTTTTGCATCTAATGTAGATATGGAGAGGAGGTTCTTCTTTAGTCCTGGTACAAACAATACTTCCTTCATTGTCATAGACTTTCTAGATTCTAGCTTATAGGACGATTCCCCACTACCTTTTATTGGATACTGGTAGTCATCTCCAAGTTTCACCTTGTGTGGTGATTCATGTTCTAATAGTTTCACAAAGGATTCCTTGAATCTTGCCATATGTTTGGAAGCCCCACTGTCTATAAGCCAATCATTTCTTCCATGTGTAATATTTCCCTTGAGAGCAGAAATCAAAACGTATTCTTCATCACTTGAGGAATCATCACTTTCATGTCTGATTCTCTTTGAGGAAGGATCATCATCCTCTGTAGCATGAGCATGATGTCTTCTCTTGTTTCCCTTATTCTTGTGAGAGGCATTTTTGTTTCTGGGAAATTCTCTAGCATAGTGTCCTTTCTCATCACATGTATAACCATTTGATTCTAGACAAATCTTTTCTGGTGTTATCTTTATGAGAGTGCTTACCTCTGGGGTGATGAGAACTTCTTCTGGTTTTCTTGGAGTGTACTGTGAGAGCTTGATCTTCACTTCCCATCTTTTCTTCTCAAGCTACTATTTGAGCTTCTTCTTGAGAGCATTCTTCCCATAGTCTGTTGAACTTGAATAACTTCTTTCTGGCACAGATTCCTTGAATAAAGGAGTCCCATGATCTAGGGAGACTATTTAAGGTAGTCATTACAATCTCTGCATTCTCCACTTCTTCATATACTGCTTCCAGCTATTCCTTGATCTAAGAGACCCTTGTAAAGTAAGACTGGATGGCTTCTGCATTCTGGATCTTTACATTCTTCAGTTGGTTTCTTAGATTCATCTTCCGGTTTATGTTCTTCCCTTCAAATAGTTTGGTTATGGAATCAAACATAGATTTAGGTGTCTTTAGGGAGGACACCTATTGTATGAGGTGATCCTTGATTGAATCAAAAATAATCCTCTTAGCCATAACCAACTTCTTCTTGTGTAAGGCCTTAGCCTCATCTCCCTCTGGAACTGGAACCTCCTCATTGATAGAGGAGTCCAACTCATTTTCTTCGAGAACTAGGGAGATCCTATACTTACAGGATCGGAAGTTATCAAATCCCTCAATCTTTTCATCAAGTTTGGTATGATGAGACATCTTAACTGAGAACCTCAAATGGAAATACAAAAGATTTATAACTTACCAAGTCAAGATGTCGGATCTGGATTTGGAGCTGAATTTCTGCAGTGCGGGTTCAAGAGCATATTAGGGTTTGATTTTTATAGAGTTTTGTCCAACCAAATGCTTTGATCTTTATCTCTAAACTTTGATTTTGAGGAGGAGATCAATCCAGGACTGGGCTCACTGAAAAATTCCACTTCTGTGGAAAGCCCTAATTTTCGGCAAGAGTGTCGGGTCCAAAACTAAAAAATCTCAAAATTGGATTCTGCTTCGACAGAAAGATGTGCCCTAGGGAAGAGTATCAACCCAACCTTCTTTTGCTGAAAATATGTGCAGAGAGATCCAAAAGGTAGGAAGCCCTCAGGTTTCCATAGCTGCACAATGTCTTCTCCTCAAGTTAGCTCTGATACCATGCTAGATTTTTAACATTAAGCTAGCATTATATTAGGATATTTAACTGAGAGAATAACAAGCACGTCAGTCAAACACAAGAGACAATGAACACATTGTTTTTCCTCTGGGAAACCATAAATGGAGAAAACCCCATAAATTCCTCAGAGATAGAATCAACACCAAAAGTAAGATCCCAAAAGAGTAAGATGATCTCCCAACAGCAGTAACCTCTTTCTTCCTAGCCCCAGTGTCTTCTTCTTCCTCAGCTATGCGCTACAACTGAGTGTGAGTGAGTGTATGATAAATAGAGAGGCTCACTCTCTATTTATACTAATTCTCCGCTTGACAATAACCTACTAGGGCCTATTTCTCTAGGAGATTCTAATAACCCTAGTGCCCCGGAACTGCGGGGACTTTAACCCTTGATCAATAGGAGGGTTACCCACAATGACTTGACATGACTTGTTTACATTATAGAACCTCATGATAGGAACATCGGGGCATGACATGACTCAAATACATTACAGACACATCCCAAAATAAACATCGGGGTACAATACATAATAAATACAAGTGAATACATTCCAAAGTTACAATTACATTAACATTCCAGTCTCTATATCTACTAGTTGACTTTGTTCCACAAAGTGTCTAAACGCTTCATGGAATCTATCCATGATCCTCCCTCCCCCCTTCTTTTCTCCCAAGGAGGTTATCATATTAAAATCCCCTACCATTATCGATTTACCTTCACCTATTTGATTTTGTATCTAACTTAATAAATGTACAAAATTTGGTTTCCGGGGAAAGGAACTCGGGACGATACACATTCACAAGGGTTCTCCTTACCCCAATTTAAAGAATGGAAAATCTTTACATCATCAAAAAGTGATTTTCCCTCCAATCTATCAAACATATGGAATCAGGGTGCCATAGTATCACTAAACCTCCTACCATTACCTTACTTCCTTTCCAGATCTTTTGTCCTAACTTGTCCATTGTTTCCGATTTACACTTTGGCTCTTAAAGAAAAAGAATGTCTAGTTTTTCCTTTTTTAACTTCCTTTTGAAATAGTATTGATTTTCCTGGGATGGTTGAATCCCCTTATATTCTAAGAGATTATCTTCATTGTCTCGCTTTATTCACTTCATAAAAGGCTTCTACTATCATCAGGTATTGGTCGGACTCTATGAGTTTGACCCCTATCTCCACTATCCTTTGTTTATTTTTCTTTCTCCCTCTTTTCATATCATCCTCCGGTTGCTTCCTTTTTCTCCCCTACTGAGGATCCATTGCTATCCCCAACTGTTGTCGAGCCTTCATCTTGATGATCAATTCTTGGAGTAGTTCCAATTTCCTTCTAGAAACATACGACCCCTTTCCCTTCTTCTCACACTTCTTCTCAATTTCGTCCAGATCCAGCTCCCCCAGTTCCATATCCTCAACTTTGTCCTCCTCCATGGCCTCTATATGTTCCTCTAGTTATTTCTCCTTTCCTACCTCAATTTTTTCTCCCTCCTTTGGGCGTTCCTGGACTTCTTCCTTGCTCCCCCTCTCATCTTCTTCTTCCCCCATCACCTCCAATATCTTGAAAGGGTTGTTACTATTTAAAATCCCCCCTTTTTGCTCCTTATTTTACTTTTGTTGTGATCCTGATCTATTCTTATTTATACTCCAAATTGAGACAAATCTTTCTTTATCCTTTGCCACCCCCTAAGGATGTTCATTCGAGGAGGGATGTTGGTTCATCTTTGGGAAGTTGCAACTGAAGTGACCATATCATGGCACTACCTGCAATTGAATAGTAGTTTCTCATAATATATTGGTTGCACCAATTCCTCATCTTCTCAGTTCAAGCTAATAACTTCTGGAATTTATTTAGATAGGTCCATATAGACATATATACAGGCGAAGTTCGCATACCTTTGTTGTTTTGTCTATTCTGCTACCTTTACAAATTCCCCTATCGTATTTCCTATATCGTCCAAGATTTCTAGATCCCAATACTCACATGGGAAGGAGAAAAACTGGATCCATCCCGGGTGTGAGAATTTATTCACAGTGAGATCTAGGAGCTAAGGCAATCTTCATAATCAAATATATTCACAAAATATGAAAGAAAATAGGAAACAAGAGAAAAATAACACACATAGATGGTGCCAATAGTTGATGTTTCTATTAGTGTACCACTTGTATATATGTACAATACATACTTATAATAGATTGGTAAAAACATTTTAGGATATGGAGGCCATTTGAATGCATACATGTGTCAGGATATGATTTGACCCCAAAACCCCCCTAGTTGGACCAATCAGATTTCAAACCATCCCAAACAGTCACGAATTCTAGTGTGAACATGGGTGAAGCATGATGGATCATAAATTAGGGTAGGATAGGTGTGGGTGAGCACATGTGTGAGTGGGAGAGGCTCTAGGAGGAAATAAATTCCCAAAGAAGGCCAAAAATCACCACTAGCACTCATGGTCAAATAAGTTCCCTGATTTAATGGATGGGGAGCACTCCAAGGAAGAATTTCATCAATGAGGGTGCCTAGGTTTTCAAGATGATCAAACTAGAGCACATTGACTATATGAAAGATCAAATATGAGCACCTAAACTGTCAATAAATGAGTAAGAATCACCCAATAGACCAAGATTGATCAGTATAACCTAAGTTGGATCATATGACATAAGTACAAGGAAAAAAAATTATCCTAGGTGTATGACCATGATAATAATGTGGATTATTTATCTAACAGCCCCACTTAATACTAACTTAGTACAACTTATACCAACATATTATTGAGGCCTTGGAAACTAAGGCTCAAGTCACCTCTTACAACATTTTTTTTATTTTTCCATGTAAAACAAGGAAAGAGGAAAAACCTCATGGGGAAAATCCTCCCTCAAGAATGGACATCACATGGATCATCAAAAAAGTCTTCAAAATGTCCTCTTGTTCACTTGAATGAGCTGAAAGAACAACTTATTGGTGATGGACTTGCTGAATATGTTGTGGATGAAAAGATCATGCATGAGTGCATCAATGTGTTGTAGACAAAGAACATGTGGAGAGGCCCCTTGATGGTCATAATTTGATGATGGAGGCGCATCATAAGAATGTATTTTTATGAAATAATACTCTGATCTGAAATCATAATCAATAATGGAAAATATATCTCTGCAAACTCTTTCCCAAAGAACATCAAATGATTCAACAAAATATGCCTCATGTGTAGTTGACATATCTTGAATTAAACCATGAATCTTCTTCCCAATTTGATGAAGAACCTTCATAAATATGTAAAAAATATCATGAGGATATGAAATATAAAAATAGATGTCATATGCAACATAAAATATCTATGGTATAGTGTCTCAATGAGAAAATGGGTCCATAGTGGGAGAAGAGTGTGCAACTAGATCACACTGACAGTTGAGCGAACCTAGATGGTCTAGAGATTTGAAAATTTAACCATAGGTGGTGAGATCAAGTCCAGAAATATGGAAAAGTATTCCCATTAAGTCCAATGCCATGGTTTTCCAACCAATGAATTATATGCAAGACATAAAAACAACATACACAAGTGACATAGTGTTGGAAACTAGGCAATTTTGAGATTTTCCAACTAGTGAACTTGAGGGTTGTCGGGTATTTTGTGAATAAAATGGTTGGGGAAATGAGTATATGAATGTAATAACATGAATATCATCGTGTATATCATCTTCATAATCATAATAGGAAGGATATGAATGGAGTAGGAAATATCTTTCAGAAGACATGTAAGATACTAGTGAAAAATGCCTAGTTTTTTTAGGAAACTTTGGTGAACTGTTTGGGGTTTCTTCCAAGGAAGGGATGGAATTTTAAGATTCTAATATATTAGATTATAAATAAGAAACAAATACATCTAAAACATATATATGAGGAATGGGTTTCTTCCTTGCACTCAAAGCATGCATGCACTTACCATTTTCTTTCTCCAAAGAGAGCTTGTGCTCCCCTCTTCTTGCAAAATATGGAACATCAATATTGTTCTCCTCAAGAATATTGGTCATGATGTCCATATTATTTCTGAAACAAGATATTTCATGAATTGAACCCTGCAATAATTACATGTGTTATTCTCTCTCTTACTCTTCATCCTCTTGGATTTCGAATCCTCATTAGTTGAATTGGAGCTTTTTGTATCTGAATGCTTCTTCTCCTTCACTCTTTGCTGCTTCAAATACTTGAATTTATTATTGCCTTTGTCTTGATTTGAAAAAAATACAAACAAGGTATTGATACTTGGTGTATTTTATGGTATGCATTTTTACTAACGTGTCTTGCTCCTAAGTTAGTGACTTCATGAAGTATGCTAGCGTATGAATCCTCCAACTTCTATCAGTGAGCTTGCTTGAGTGGAATGTCAAAACAAACACAGAATACTCAGGCCCTAGCTTAGAAAGGATAGACAACATCAGCTTATCATATCTATTCTCTATTCAACATTGTTTCTAATGAAACACGAACACTTTGAAGTTGGTGAAGAAGTATTGGATTGTCTCATAGTGAGCTGGACTCAGTGAGATTAGCTCATTTTCGAGTTGGTGGCCTCTCATCTCATCAGCCTTCCCAAATAGTGACTCAAGCTTGAGCCAAAATTCATTGTTTGTGCCAAGATTGTCTACATGGAAGATAATTTCTCTTGAAATGCTGAGACAAAGCATACCAAATTCCTCATCAAATCTGTTGAAGTTCTTCGATTTCTCCACAACAGAATTGGGCTCGCTCTCAGTCCCCATGGTGACTCTATATAGACATTTCAAACTCAGATGGATCACAATTTCAGCCTTCCATTCAAAATAGTTGAATGGGTTTAGAAATACATGATTCTTCTCCATTCTTCTTGCGCACTGAGTGAGTGAAACATTGTTGTACCTATAATGCAAACACACATTTTTTCTTGAAAATTCCCTATACAGCAACTCAAACACTCTGGTTTTGATTTAAAGATATAAAAATATCTGATACCATGCAATAATTGATTTAAAATGATATCTAGGAGCTAAGTAAATCTTCACAATCTAATATATTGACAAAATATGCAAGAAAACAGTAAAAGAGAGTGAAATAACACACGTAGATTGTGCCAATAGATGATGTTTCTATTAGCGTACCACTTGTAGATATGTATGGTACATACTTATAATACATCAGGATAAATAGTTATCCTGTGGGGTCCATTTAAATGCATACATGTGTCAAGCTATGATTTAACCCCAAAACCCCCCTAGGTGGACCAATCATCTTCCAAACCATCCCAAACGGTCACAAATGCTAGTGTGAAAATGGATGAAGCATGATGGATCATAAACGAGGGTATTCTAGGTGTGGGTGAGCACATGTGTGAGTGGGAGAGGATATAGGAGGCAATAAATGCCCAAAGAATGCCAAAAATCACCGCTAGTGCTCATGGTCAAACAAGTTCCTTGATTTAAGGGATGGGGAGCACTCCAAGGAAGAATGTCATCAATGAGGGCTCTTGGGTTGTCAAGATGATCAAAATATAATGCCTCAACTCTCTGAATGATAAACGTGGAGCGCCTCAACTGTCAATAAATGAGCAAGAATCACATAATATACCAAGATTGATCAGTATAACTTAAGTTGGATCATATGACATAAGTATAAGACAAATGAAAATGTATCCTATGTGTAAAACCATGGTACTAAGGTGGATTATTGATCTAACACCAGGGCTACCCTCATATCCTCTTTCTTCGGGTTAAACCTCTATTTCCATGTTCTAAGGTAGATCCACACCAAGAAAAATAAGTAAGGTCCTCCTTCAAGAATCTTGTCTCGATTTTCTTGGTTGAAAAATATTATAGTAAAGAAAACCTTAGATACCAATTGTATATCATAATTCCCTTGGGGGTTCCAATTAATTTTGATCCATAGAACCAGATCCCTCTCTCTTGGCCATATCCCAGGAAATTTTCCAATCCTGGATTTCTCCTTCCATAGTTCTACCTTTTCTCTTTCCTTGTTTGATAGGATCTGAAGGGTAAAGATCATTTTTGTATTTTGGGAGAAAAACCCTTGTTCAATATTCATGCGTGACCCCGTCTCTCCAATGCTATCCTACCCAATCTCTCCTTCCACTCTACCGCATCCATTTTTTCAGTGCCTGGGAGTCGTCATCTTCCCGTGATTGGACGGGGGGGTGTAAAACCCCCTCCCTGTGATGTTCCCTCAAACTTACCATCCTACCACCTATGTCAATATGCCCTCCTTGTCTTCGCTCGCCAGTTCTTCCACTAGTATCCGCTCCCTTCCTTCCTCGAACCCTAGCTCATCACCCTGGGCTCTTCCTGTATCATATGCATTGAGTTAGAACTGGACAGATCATGCAGGTATTGGTATGATAGTTAACTTGCAATTACAATACATATTAATTAATTTTTGATGTAATTTCACAATATTACATTAAGTTATTATGATAATTAGTCGTATGTTATTTATCATCATTCATAATATATCTAAATATGGATATAAATATAGCTATATTTAAATATAATAGGTAAATGGATTATATTTAACAATATAATAATATTGTAATTCTTTACTCTTTTTTTTCAATGTGGTTCACAACCCTCTAGGGGGATGTTACATAATTATGGAGCTAACCAGATGGGGACATCAAGCGAGGCCCTTATATATCAATGTATAACCACCTAGGGATTTCACCTTGAGACCTTTTGCTCACAACTTACAACACTCGACCACTAGAGCAAGCCCATCGGGCTTATTTGAATTTTGTAATTCTTTATATAGTTTATAATTTTAAAATAAAATTAGTTATATATAAAGAGAGTGTTTTTTGCTCATTGAGATTAATGTTATGATTATATATCTAATTTGTTTAACAGAATATAACAATATAATTAGTATGAAGTTTAAAATGTTTCCTATCATTGCTTCAAATTCTAATAAAATCTATTTGAGGATTGTTAGAGGAGCAAGTCGGTAAGCCGACTTGAACGGTCAGCCGAATAGTAGAGATTAGGTCGGCCACTTAAGGTCATGTCAGTTGAGTGAACTGACAGGTAGTTATATGTAACTATTTGTAATTCATATATATTAGGCTGTTGAGCCAGATGAGAACTTGGTTCAGTTCTCTTTATTGTATGGACCCTCTCATGTTAATATAATCTGTTATTCTATCTACTTGTTCTTATCTCTTGTCTCTGTGATGTATGTATTTTTTAGTATGTATTATTGGTAACCTTATGTGATCTGTGAGATTACAACATTGGTTCTGTTGCTGGTAGTACATGTCTGAGATGCATGCAAGTAGACGATACCAGAACAGGAGATTAACGACTGGTGGGAGCGTAAAGTAGCAAATTATTTGCAAAATTATGCATAGAGAAACATATTGACGACCGCACAAGCAAAGGAAAGATTTTTTATGGAAACACATGAGAATTTTGTAGAATCAGTGCCCCAGCTACTGAAGAAACTCCTGGATGAAAAAGTCAGAAGGAACTAAAGATCAACAGTTACTAGAAAAACTCATTCGAGGGGGAAGAACAAGGGGGAAGAACAAACTTGTCAGAGTGGTTCGAAAAGATCGCTGATGAATTCTACAAGGAGAAAGCAATAGAAGAAAGGACTTCGGTGGAAACCATCAAAAATAAATTCTACATAGACCTCATTGAGCAATTTTTTTGTTCCTTACCAACCTTGCTGTTTACGTTCCTGATCGAGAAAGGAGTGGGTCACATTGTCGAACCTCGTCCATCACTTCACAGACCGCCATTAAACCCTAACTGGGCAGAAAAAAAAAGAGGTGGGAAAAATTCATTGCCAAAAGGGAGTGTGAATACTTCCTCAGCAAGTATACATAACTATCCAGGCTTTCTAAAGTGTCGGGTAGGCTATGGGGGGGGTAGCTGGTCATATGTCGGGATAAAGTGGAGTGGATTCTAGTCGACTAAGGAAGATACCAATCACCAATAATGAGAATTCAGCATAAAAAGGAAATTGAGAGGACAGTGTCACACAAAGGTACGACAGACTTCCAGAAAATAGAGAGGGACAAGAGGCTACAAAGAAGAGAATAAAGAAGAGAAAGAGCCTTAGTGCTGCAGAGAGGAATGAGTACTAGGGTGATCGACTAGGAAAGAGATCTGCCAAAGTTGGGTCATGACCAACAAGAAGAAGGCGTCGAAGAAGAGGCGTCCTCTATGGAAGAAGAATTGTGGATAGAGCAGCGAGAAGCTCTTCAATTAGAAGTTCCCCAGGAGGTAAAACCTCTAACTCCAACGAATCTGAGTACCCGGATACGAGCCATTGTCGAAGAGGACCTCAGACTAGGAACTGGTGACTTTGGTATATGGAATCGACTAGATGACAAGACATACACTGGTAGACATCTAATTATCCGTCGACCAGAAGAAGGAAATTGGGTCATGCTTCAAGTGGTACCCTCCAACTAAAGTATCCACTTACTTTACCCGACACATGAAGGAGCACCCCCCTTGCCAAATACAGCTTTGGAGAACACAGAACATTCAGAACTGCAGATGAACAATTGCAGTTGGACATCAACAAAAGAAGTCGACAATAACCGACTACTGGTTGAAGAAGAAACAAAAACTAAAAAAACCGACGAAAACTAGAGTTCTGTCGATGATAGTTCCACATATAAGAATAATCAAATAACCCCACTGCCCCCCCCACCACCTCCACCACCACCACCTCCTGAAGAAGACAATGACAGTTACTCTGACATGGGTCACGGGTTAGCACACATCCCTCTATATGAGGGTGATGAGGACCCCAGATGACACTGGTTCATTTGTGAGTAGACTTGGGAGGCTAACCAAGTTACGGATGAAGACAGGAAGATGGCGTAGTTTGCTGGTTCCTTGAGGAAAAGGGCATTAAATTGGTACATGAACTTTTCTGAAATAACCCCCCGAGCAACCAAAGCCGAAGTCAAAGCACAATTTCTATCATTTTTTAAAACTCTAGATGCAAAGCTAGGACAACTCCTAGAAACACTGGCAATTGAAACAAAGACAAGGAGCCAGTAGAGACGTAAGGAGCTCGACAACAATGAAAAAGAACAATTGAAGTTTCTCAACAAATGCAGAATCCTTGTACAAATGGTGATAACAAGACCAGTAGAGGTTGACACCGACAAACCACTAGAAAAAGCTTATCAGCTATTTGAGAGTGTGGTGTCGGTGCTGCAGGAAAAAATTCAAGACACAAAAGAGGAGCAAAAAGAAGAAACCGTCCGACTATTTATGGAGAAGCACATAGCCTTTGCAGAAGCATACAAGGTGTTGCAAGATCACATGGAGGAGTCTGTCATTACAGAAGAAGTACTATGATATTGGCCTGCTTACTATGGGCATGTCTATCAGCGAACCAAGCAAACCTGATAAGAGATCCAAGCACTAGAGAAGAGGAAAAGCACTGACGAAGCACTCAGATGCACAATTGAAGATCAAATAGTGCTTGAAACAGCTAAACTGCAGAAGCTCGAGTGAGAAGCACATCAATGGGTGCAATAAGCCATTCCAAACCTGGAAATATTAGACATCATCTTCCCGCAGATGAAAAGACTACTGGAGACAACGGAAGAAAAGGACCAGCTTATGGGTCCTGACATGGAAAAAATAGCAGAATTTTCCATACCAAATAAAATGTCGATCTTATCCAGTATGACTACACTAACCATCAACATACAGAAAATTTTGCATAGTTGGACGGATTTCCAACATCAGCTGGCAATGACGGCTAAAGCAATTGTCAAAGTCTATGTACAGAAAAGACCAACCATCAGACTTCACATCCCATGAAGACTAAGCACAAAGAATGACTACTTAGACGGAAAAAAAAATTTTGGGTACCTCCCTGTTTCTTCGGGATGAAGAAACATTTTTTTCGTGGGGGAGATGTTGGAGGAGAAAGTCGGTAAACTGACTTGAATAGTCAGCCGACTAGTAGAGATTCAGGTCAGCCACCTAAGGTCATGTCGGTTGAGTGAACCGACAGGTAGTTATTTGTAACTATTTGTAATTCATATATATTAGGCTGTTGAGCCAGATGAGAACTCAATTCAGTTCTCTATATTGTATGGACCCTCTCATGTTAATATAATCTGTTATTCTATCTACTTGTTCTTATCTCTTGTCTCTATGATGTATGTATGTTTTAGTATGTATTATTGGTAACCTTATGTGATCTGTGAGATTACAACAAGGATTAATAAAGGATGGTATAAGGATTTTATTTCTTGGATCAATCACTAGAGGATTCAAGAAGAGGTCACTTTCCAAGCACCGTTAAAATGTTTTCTTAGTATATTTGGTTAACTTGTTCATATCTCTTGTTTTTGATCGTGATAACATCGAAAGAAGTATTACAATGTTTGGTGTAAGCTGATTATTTCCTCTCATGATATGTTAGATGCAATGGAAATATTGAAAAAACAACAATATGTTGACTAGGAGGAATTATTAAAGGTTCATGCACAACCTATTATAATATGGTTCTAAAAGATGAAATGTAGGAAACCAAATTTAAGTTCCACGAATATATAACTTTAATTCGTATGAATTAGTGAAATTCACATTCTTCTAACATTGCTATGTTATTTTTCCTCTAAAATATAATGCATCTGTTTAGTATTAAAATGATGGAGTTTCTTGAGAGATATCTTTAAATTTGTATGTAACAATTGGTTTTTGTGCACCATTATTTTTCCATATTTTTTAATGTTAATTTATATTTTTAAAAATTAATGAAGTTAGTAAAGCCATAAAATTATGGGATCAAGCATTATGACCGCATTTTAGGGTCTTAACTTAATTAATCATTTTTTTTGTTTTTTATTATGTAGGTCTCCATCTGTACTTGTGCACCATACATTTTTTGTCCAAATGGTCAAGGAAATAAACTGTTACACCATAAATAAAATACCTATCTATTTTATAAATATGATATGTGTATTCAAAATCAATAAAAAATAGAAAGCAATTGTTCAAATATTGAGAGGGGGGTGAATCAATATTTGCACAATAATAATTTTTTAATAAAAAACAAGTTGTTGATCACCAATCACAACATATCATCAATGTGTATGAAAATAACAAGCTGAACATTACACAATCATTTTTATGTGGAAACCCAAGTCTTGGGGATACAACCATGGAAGCCTTTGTAATAATAGTTTTCTAGAAATAACTTGAAAGAGGAAACAACCCCCTTATTAGAATGACTTCAATTTTCCAGCTACGAATGCAAGGAGGCTACAACTTCCTGATTTATAGGATACAACATGAAGGAAACTACAAGTCCCTATTTCTCTGGCTTCAACCAGAAGGAGGATACAACCTCCTTTCCTTTCCCTGTCTTGCCACCCAGATAAGAAAGAGATTTTCTAACCTATGCACCTATCAAACCAAACTTTGAATCTGATGCTGATAAACTCTACACGCTGATCACTACCAAATCATCCCTGTATACCAACAAGTCATTTCACTTCCATACACTTCTCATGTACATCATTGTACACCTCTTCATACACAATTACTGAATAATTAATTATCCTCTTCTTTCATTGAGCATAAGGCATGCATCGTCATGCATTATCATCATAGGTATGCATCATCGTCATAGGGTATGCATCCTCATCATCAAATATACATCATAATAATCTTAGTGTGCACTGTGTATGCATCATCAACATCAAGTATACATCATAATGCATATGAGAGCATCATCACACTATGGTATGCATATACATCATATTGTATAGGAGTGCATCAACATCATAGAGTGTAAATCATTATCACATGAATTATTGTCATAAAGTGTACCATATAATAGCATAAAATTATGAAACATCATCATCATAGCCTCCATAATGACTTCAAATATATATATCAATATAGAGGCTAACATACTAAGAGAAAAGATGAACTCTATCCATGAGAGACATGTGCCATCACAAGAAAAACCCAAAAGCATGAACCATACATTTTCGAAGATAGAAATATGAAGAAATAATAGAAAAAACAAAATAAACTCTATATGATTTCACCTCATATCCCTCATAATAATATTCCAATGAGCCAAGAATTTTGTATTTCTGATTCTGTATGAGAAAGTTATGCCAATTTTAGTGAAGATGCTCAAAAAGATTCTCCTCCAAAAAGTTTCACACTTTTCTCCAAGAGTTGTGAATTACCAAAGTAAGACTTGATTAATGAACAAATGAAATGTTTGATATTATATTTATATAAGTTTTGGAGGAAATTCAATACCTCAAACTGAGCCGACATGCAATTCAAAATTACAAATAATTATATTCTCTTTTGTTTGGTTAGCTGACCAAAAAAGGTGGGGTACACCAACTTAAAAAATTCATATCTCTTCAACTGTAAGGAGTTAGAACATGATCCAAATATCAACAAAAATGGATTGACTGGGAATATCTCCCTATGATGGGTTTATTTTCAAATTCTTATTCTAATACCCTTAAATTCTTCAATTTGTACAATACATCAGGACTCCACACATAAAGGTGCCAAATATCATGTTACCTTATGCATAAGTTCCAAGGTCAAAGGATTCAATGGAAATCATCAAAGGCATGAGGGATTCAATGGTCTTCACATCCACATACTTAACATCAACACAGAGTAGGTCTCCACCATATACTCATCATATCAAGGGTATCAAGGACCCCAACACCACCAATATGTCGGGGTGACTAGACTTCTCCTAGGGTACCATGACCTCACAAATGACCACATAATGGGTCATTTGGACTATTTGAATTTCTATACTTCTTCAACCCACCAAGGAATCTGTATAGGGTACTAGGGAATAGGTTGTGGTACTAGGGAATCTAAAGAAACAATTGGGGAACCATAGAAAAAACTTAGGGTAACTTAAATGCTCTAAAAGGTGTATAGGGATTTTGGCATTGTACCAAGGGCTTCAGACTTGGGCTTGGACCATGTCAAAATATATCCTTTGACATTGATATAATTATAACCTTGAAGGGATCCTCAAGGGGCACTAAGACACACTGACATGCACTTGTTGGCATAAATGACAATTTAGTCAACAATATCCCCCTTTGTCATTGATGGTGACTTCAAATACCCCCCCTAGAAAGAGCTTCCTTTGTTCACAAATACCCCCCTTTGAGTAACCTTCCTTTACCTTCCTTGTTCAAATTTTTCTCCCCCTTTGGAATCAATGGAAAAGGGTACTCCTTGTAGTATTACTACTCCCCCTGTCATGCTGATGTGTTGTTGAATATATATCAATTCAATTAGGAGATAGTATGACTCCCAATTTTTCTCGGAGGTACTTAAAAGTCTCTCTTGGGAGAGGATTCATAAAGATGTATGCAATCTGTTCTTTTGTCCCAATATATTCAAACTTGATATTATTTCCTGTGAGTTGATCCCTAAGAAAATGAAACTTGATAGGAATGTGCTTGGTCTTGGAGTGCATGACTGGATTCTTGGAGATACTGATGGCACTCGTATTGTCACATAGAATTGGAATTGGCTCATCACATGTCACTTATATGTCTTGCAAGGTTCGCTTCATCCAAATAATATGAGTACAACAAGCTACTATTTCTATATATTCTGCTTCGGCGGTTGATAAGGACACTGAAGATTTCTTTTTGCTTGACCAAGATACTGGAAAATTTCCTATAAACAATGTTGTTATCAGGAATTATGCAATCAGTGCAGACACTGTTTGTTCCTCTACCCTGCAACATACAAATGTAGAACAAAAACTCATAGTAGCATATCCTTTCCTTACGCAAATAATTAATAACATAAAATAACATTATACCTCAGATCTGAACCTCTTGTCCTTTCTCCAGAAAGTCTTCACAACGTCCGTTACCTGTATAGATCAATAAATAGAAACAAGAAGTGAGAGCATCATGATAGAGACTAATTACTCATATCAGTGATGAAGGAATCCGATAATATTCAATTGAAATCAACAACACATCAAATATAGGAAAGGGGAACACTTTTGTATTAAATATGAAAGAGATAGAAGTAAAACCAGAAAGCCTTGATGTCGATGGCTTCAATCTCTACAAGAACATCTACAATCCTTTATGACTATGAAGATCTCTCCACACACAAGCTAGCTCTACTTTTCCTCTAACTCGGACTTCAATCTAATAGCATAAGGCATTAGAGGAACTTTTGGGTCTAAAATGGGCCTCCTAAGGAAAATAATAAAATAATAGTTAAAATAACAAAATAATATTGATTAATTTTGGAGGAAGAAAGAAAAAAACTACTTTTTGTGTTCGTATTTTCGACATATCTCCCTGTGTTTTTACTCAAATTTCGATTGGGGGAGCTCGTTGGATGCGGAATTTGATTCCGCATCCAACTAGTACCCACACTGCATACTTTTGATGGACCCTGCTACCCCAAAAACAAGAAATACCTGAAAAAATGTGATGATGACATCATCATCACTTTTTTTCAGGTATTTCTTGTTTTTGGGGTAGCGGGGTCCGACAAAAGTATGCTGTGTGGGTACTCGTTGGATGCAAAATCAAATTACGCATCCAACGAGCTCTCCCGATCGAAATTTGAGTAAAAACACAATGAGATATGTCGAAAATACGAACAAAAAAAGTAGTTTTTTTTAATGACAAATATGTCAATTCAACCATTATGGTTGACTTATTTTATTGAAATTCTATTGGTTCTTGAATTCCAACTCACAAAAACTTATTTTGGCACGTTTTCTTATAAGGCCCATTTTAGACCCCAAATTTCCTCTAATGGGTACTTTTCTTGGCCTCCCCCACTCACATCATGAAGGCTTCATTTATAGGACCAAAACCATGATATTGAATTTGGGAATGGATAGAATGTGATTCCTATAGGTGAGGGAAGCAAATGCCACCTCTCCCAAGAATGTAGGAAATGACTCCACGGAGGCGTCCGCATGGAAGCTTCCAAAACCTTCATTTTTCCTATTTTTTGACCATCGATGCTCTTGGTAGAAATGACATGTGTGGCGACCTAGGGTCTTGTCAAAGGAAGAGGGCATCAATGCTCTTTACTCCATGGTGAGAAGCACCATTGGTGCTCTGTGTAAAAGGAATAAAGGAACCAACCCTCCAAGATGTGGAAAAAAGATGACCAAGATGGCTCAGGTCAGGCTTTCTGGGAGGTTGAAGGGAAATGTAGAATTTCCATGAAGGATGATAGGTAATGTGGAATTTCTAGATGCAACAGAATGCCCCCCCAAAGTATGAAGCTAGAAGGAAGTGATAGGTGAAATAGTTTGCAATATATCCGTCTAGTATAGAGGTAATGAGAGATGAGCTTATAACTGACACATGACCAATAACTGATTACATCCAAACCAATCATAGATGTGGACCAATACACTACAGATCTATGATAATGACTATGTCATGGATACCAAAAATACACTGTAGATCCATGAACAAATGATATAGGAGGTAGGACATAACTACAAAAAATACAAAGTTTATCTATGTCACATGTCCTCAAATACTGAACACAACCACCAAAACATACAATGTGGATCTGTGTCAATACTTTCACTGATCTCCATATGCAACCTGAGTGTAGGAAGATATAATGGTGAGGCCTAACAACTCAGGGTCTTCATTCCAATCCCTAACCGATACGATTCTAACCATGTGAATAAATGTTTTGATGTTGAACATGGAAGAAACCACTTAATTACCAATCATTGATGAAAACTGTTAACAAGTGTGAGGGAGATCACCATTAATGTCAATGATTCCCAAGGTATTTTAGTACATTATTTCAAGTGTGAATAGATGTTTTGAAGTTGAACACCTGATAGAATATTTCAATCAGAGGTTATTGATGAAAACCTACTGTTGAAAGCAGGGAAACCTACCATTGAGGCATGCAGCCTTCAAGGTACTTGACTAGGTTTCTAATTCTAATTCCTGGATGATGAGTTGGATTCGATAGGAATAGACTCATCACAGGAGGGCCATGATGATTCCCACATCAGTGACACGAAACAAGGAACAAAACTTGGTTTGATGTGATGAAACTAACTCAGACATGACTGACTTTATGGATAGGTAAAGTTACTGATGAGTTATTTTGTGAAGAGACATGCTTTGAACAATTTGAGGCACGACAAATGACTTGGAAGCATTGAATTGACAAGACTAGAACAAGGTGTAATGCAAGGAATATGACGAAGGATTATTTGAATTGACTCAAAGGAGTCAAGTGACTCACAAAAGTGGATCGACTCAAAGACAAGTTGAATACCCAACTATTCAGATATGCAAATGAAGATAGGTGCCATGTTCAAAGGTGGACTGTAGACTGCCATAAATACAAATGAAAACAATTTCCCTTTCCTTTAATTTCCCTATCTTGAAAGATGAGTGCCTCTTTTAATTTTTACGATTCCAAAAAGGGTAGCAAATACTCGTTAAATCTCATCAAGCGATGAGTCCATTCTCACATGTTTTACGAACCTAATAAAGGAGGGGTTTGTTCCTAGATAGGTTCTTTCACCATTTGATTTTATGAGTCTGATGAAAGCAAAATCATTTGTTGTTTCATGTTTAGAGAGTCTCAAATGACTAAGAAGACTCCAAAATGGTCCTTTTTCGTAAATAGGCCTAGTCGATCTGAAAAAGAGATAACCTACCACCAACTAGTCGACCTTTCTGATACTTTTACAAGTGTGAATGTAACAAGTTCACTTGGCAATATTTTTGTGTTTTTAAGGAGACTGAAAAGAGCTTAAATATAACTCTATAATGAGTTATTTTTTCATAATCCAATTTTAAAGATTCTGAAAAATAGTAAAAATATACTCGATACCTCTTCACTAAGTTTTTAATGAGCACAACAAAGGTATAAAAGGCACTTAAAACCTTTTTCATGTTTGAACCAGAGCACGAAAAAAGTGATAAAGTAAGCTAAAACCAGTTTTCATGTTTTAACCAGAGCACGGAAAATGAAAAGTAAGCTCAACACCATCTTACTATTTTTAACGAGCTCGAATATCAATTGAAAGAATGCTCAAGGTATCTACTTCATTTTTTAACGAGCTTGACACATAATAAGAGCTATGCTCAAAGGGTCGTTTCTTGGTTTATCAAGCTCAAAACTAAAGAAAGTATGCTCAAAATGACTTCCATTGAAGGGTGATTTCCCAAAATGATGTTCAGTGGTTTGTACTAGCCCCCAGTATAACTGTCAAGTAGTTAAATCCCAATATAAAGAGGTAGGGTACAATGCCCCCCCAAGCTTCGTTTCGTCTTCTTTACAAGCGGATGAAATGAAGGTTCAAATATTGAGTCTTGACACAATGGAATAATCCGTTTTATTTTTTAACGAGCTTGACACGAAAAGGAACCGTGCTCAAGCTCGGTTTTATTTTTTAACGAGCTTAAAACCAAGAATAAACACTGCTCAAAGTGACCTATTTCATTTTTACACAAGCTTGAAACAGAAAAGAACTATGCTTGAGGGGAACTATTTCATTTTTACACAAGCTTGAAACAAAAAGTAACTATGATTGAGGACATCCATTTAATTTTTTAATTAGCTTTACATAGAATGGGATCTATGCTCACAAGCATCTATTTTATTTTTTAACGAGTTTGACATAGAATGGGAACTATGCTCACAAGCATCTATTTCATTTTTTAATGAGCTTAACATAGAATGGGAACTATTCTCACAAACATCTATTTCATTTTCAAACGAGCTTGACATAGAATGGGAACTATGCTCACAAACATCTATTTCGTTTTTTAACGATCTTGACATAGAATGGGAACTATGCTCACAATGTCTATTTCATTTTTTAACGAGCTTGACATAGAAAGGAACTATGCTCACTAACCTGTTTCATTTTTTAGTGAGCTTGACACAGAAAAAGAACTATTTTCACAAGCATCCATTTCATTTTTTAACGAGATTGACATAGAAAGGGAACTATGTTCATAGACTTGTTTCATTTTTTAATGAGCTTGACATAGAAAAAGAACTATGTTCGCAAGTAGTTCTAATCCAACATGATGTCTAGAGCTTGGTGGGTTGCCCCCTTACATAAGAAGCTAGCGACTTAAATCTAGTATGATGTCCAGAGGCTGGAGCCATGCCCCCCATTTTACCTATGATGGGAAGAAGCTAACTAGAAGGGGAAGGAACCACAAGAACATGCAGTGTATTCAGGGAAGTATGATGACTAGGAGGTATACGATGATTGGGTTTAATGAAGGAAAGATGATCAATGGTCACAATCTTCCCATCATGGGGAAAATAGATCACTCGAAAGAGTGTGGACAATGCATCTTTCATGGCATAAACATAATCACGTCCAATGAGTAGATTAAAATCTAAGGGACCTTGGACTACCATAACATCGATATAGACATTTTTTTCTTCCAAAGTGATAGGAAACCGAGGAAGGATCCCTAAAGGCATTGTAGGTCTTCGATTAAAATGTTATTTATGTTATTAATTAATTGCTTAAGGAAAGGATATGCTGCTCCGAGTTTTTGTTCTACATTTGTACGTTGCAGGGTAGAGGAACAAACAATGTCCGTTGATTGCATAATTCCTGATAACAAAATTGGTGAGCATACTGAGGATATGAATATCTTGTCCTTTCTCCATAAATTCTTCCCAACGTCCAATACCCATAAAATAGATTAAGAAATAGAAACAAGAAGTGAGAGCATCATGATAAATACTAATTACTCATATCAGTTATCAAGGAATCCAATAATATTCAATTGAAATCAACAACACATCGAATATAGGAAAGGGGAACACTTTTGTATTAAATATGAAAGAGATAGAAGTACAAAAAAAAATCCTTGATGTCGATGGCTTCAATCTCTACATGAACATCTATAATCCTCTATGAATATGAATATCTCTGCACACACAAGCTAGCTCTACTTTTCCTCTTACTCAGAATTCAATCCAACAGCATAAGGGAACTTTTCTTGGCCTCCCCCACCCACATCATGAAGGCTTCATTTATAGGCCCAAAACCATGAGATTGACTTGGGGAATGGATAGAATGTGATCCCTATAGGTGAGGGAAGCGAATGCCACCTCTCCCAAGCATGTAGGAATAGAATCCATGGAGGATTCCGCATGGAAGCTTCCAGAACCTTATTTTTTCCTATTTTTTGACCATTGGTGCTCTTGGTAGAAAGGGCATTTGCATCGACCTAGGGTCTTGTCAAAGGAAGACGGCATCGACGCTCTTTACTCCACGGTGAGAAGCACCATTAGTGCTCTGTGTAAAAGGTAGAAAGGCATCGACCCTCCAAGATGTGGAAAAAATATCACCAAGATGGCTGAGGTTAGGCTTTCTGGGAGGTTGAAGGACAATGTGGAATTTCCATGAAGGTTGACAGGCAATGTGGAATTTACAGGTGCAAAAAATGTTGTTCCACTGGTGATTCTTCTTTCGTAAAAACATCCTGCCCAATCTGCCTCTGAATAATCTATCAATGTTAGCTCATTTCCTTTTGGATACCAAAGTTCAAATTCCATAGTCCCTTTGAGATATCTGAAGATCCTTTTAACTGCTATAATGTGAGTTTCCTTTGGAGCAGCTTGGAATCTTGCAAATTGTCCAATGGCCTACATCACATATGGTATTGAGGATATTACATATAGCGGACTACCAATCATTGATCTATAAATCATTTTATCAACTTCTTTAGATTCATATTCCTTGCTCAATTTACAACCAGTGATCATAGGAGTACTCGTATGTTTACAATCTTCCATTTGGAATTTATTTAACATTTCCTTGATGTATTTTGTCTTAGCAATAAAAATTCCTTCTGTTCGTTAAGATATCTGAAGACCCAAGAAGAAGGTTAATTCACCAAGAAATGATATTTCAGACTCTTTCTGGATGTCCTTAGCAAATTGTTGACTCAGTGAATCATCATCACTTCCAATGATGATGTCATCAACATATACTTCAATGATGAGTATGTTATCGTTTTCCTATTTGATGTAAAAATTTCTATCTACACTTCCCCTCTTAAATTTTTGTTGTTGCAAGTACCTATCCAATATGGAGTACCAAGCTGTAGGATCTTGCATAAACCTGTATAAATCCCTTTTGACTCTGTATACATAGTCCTTGTTTTCTGAAAGCTGAAATCCTTCTAGTCGTTCGTTGTTGACTTCTTCTTCTAATTCCCCATTTAGAAAAGATGATTTTATGTCCATCTAATACACTTTGATGTCTTTGGAGCAAGCATAAGCCAAACCATTCTGATAACTTCCATTATGGATACTGGTGCAAATTTTTCTTCAAAGTATATTCCTTCGATCTAAGCATAGCCTTTACAAACCAATCAAGCCTTGTTTCTGATAACCCACTTTGTGTTGATCACATTCTTGTTACTTGGTCTAGGAACAAGTTCCCATGTTTCATTCTTCTCGATTTGATATAATTCTTCTTCCATTTCTTTGACCCACTACTCATATGTACTAGCCTGTGCAAAGTTTTCTAGTTTAGTTGTATACAATAGAGAGAAGTGTACCTCCTCATTTCTTCCAGATAGTCTTCTTATAGTTCCTATTTTGAAATCCTTATCACCAATAATTTGATCTAATGGATGATTCTTTTGGAACCTATTCTTAGGTTTCTATTGATCTTTATGTTCTTCTTGTTCCATAGTTGGTTGATTATGTTCTTCATCTTCTCAGAGTTTTTCTTCATCTAGTTGTTATTCCATTTTAATTTTCTTCATTTCTTTTTTATCGGAAACTTCCTTTTCTTCATTGTCTGATTCTTCTGAGTCTTATTTGGATGATGTTAGTCAACCTCATCTATTTTCACATTGATGATTTCGATCACCTTGTCTAATCTCAAATTTTAGTATTTGTAAGCTTTCCTCTTAGATTAATATCCAATGAATATGGCCTCATCTACTTGAGAGTCAAATTTTCCAATCTTCTTATCTTCTCTTTTGATGTAGCACTTGCTTTCAAGGATTATGAAGTGTTGTACATTTTCAACTCTTCATGTCCATAGCTCATAGGGAGTTTTATCATTTTTTCTTCTGAGTAATCCTCTATTCAATATGTGTACTGTTGTATGAACTATGTGTCCCCAAAAATTGTCATTCAACTTGGATTCATTCAACATGGTTCGAGCCATATCCATTACTGATCTATTCTTTCTATTAGTAACTCCATTTTGTTGAGGTGTTCTTGCTACTAAAAACTGTCTCTTGATTCCATGCTCTTCCCCATATTTGTTTAATTCATCTTAATTGAATTCTCCACCGTTGTCGGATCTTATGCACTTGATTTGTGATCCTGATTCATTCTCGACCAGTTCCTTGAATGTTTTGAAACATCCAAAAGATTCTGACTTCCTGTTGAGAAGACCTACCCATGTCATCCTGGTATAATCATCAATAACTAGCATGAAATATTTTTCACCATTCAATCCTTTTCTCTTAGTTGGTCCACATAGGTCAATGTGAATGAGCTCCAAAGGTTTTGTAGAAGAATGCTCTTTTTTCTTGAAATTTACTGTTGTTTGCTTTCCATCTTGACATTGTTCACAGACAAAGTTAGCAGGATTTGTAACTTCTGACATATTCCAAACTTCTTGGTTTTTGTAGATCTTGTCCAAATTGTCAAAATGTATATGCCCCATTCTTTTGTGCCAAAGCAAACTTTCATCTTCTTTTCCCAAGTGACATTTATCAGACTCAATCTTATCCAACATGTATATGTTGTTGGGGGTCCTCATGGCTATAGCTACTAAATTTCCTAATCCTTGCTTCCTTATTTTTCATCCTTTTGAGTTGAACAGGAGTCCATGTCCTTGATCACACATCTGACTAATTCTTAGCAGATTATGCTTCATGTTGTCTACAAGAAAAACATTTTCAACGAGGGAGTTTTTTCTTCCAAGATTCACTTTTCCTTTCCCGAATACTTTTGTTGAATTGTTGTTTATGAGAGAGACAGATCCTTTGTCCTTCTCAATATTAACAAAATCACTTTTTTTACCTTCCATATGCTTGGAGAAATCGATATCAGCATACCATTCACCAGAGCTGTTATTCTAAGCTTGAAGAGAAATTACACATTCGTAATTGTCCTTGTGTTTTATCCATGCCTTTTGGATATTTCCTCATTTCTTACTGTAGGTATCTTCATTCTGTAATCTATGGATATATTTCCAAATTTTTTACACTTGTAACATTCTAATTCTAATCTCAAGGGACCAAACCCGTTATTGTAATGTGGTCGTCTAAGGCTTCCAGGGTTATTCCTTGTTTCAAAGTCTTTCTTTGAAAAACGTTTGCAACTTTGTGTCCAAATATTGCACATGTAAAGAAATTCCCATAAAAGAAGTATCCATACCTAGGAACATATGAAGGATGTGCTTTTTTGATATCTTGTCTTTCTACTGGCCTTCTTTTTTATAAGGGTTAATCTAGTTGACATTCAATATCTTCTTCATTTGTGGAATCCTTGACAACTTATGCATAACTTCTTGGATTCTCTTCATTACCTTTCATCATTGAGGTTGAGGCCTCATCGGTATTCTGATTGTATCCTATACCGGTCTTGTCGAAGAATGGATTCTGATTGCTGATGATTTGTTCTAGAATACTAGAGATATTATCATAACTCTTGCCGATATCTTTTGTCTGTAATTTTGTCTTCGGAGATACTTTCTCAGCCTCCTCACGATTTTATTTGTATTTCATACTCTCCATCATTTTTTAAGTAGGAGAGTATTTGATTCTTTTGGCTTCTTCTATTTTGAACTTTATGTCAACAATGATTTTTTCAAACCTTTGTGCTTCTTCCTTAAGTACCCTCTTCTCCTTCCTAACTTTCTTCAATTCTTTCAAGGCGCTTATAAGTTCTACTTCAATATTTAATTCACCTTCAACTTCGGATTATTCATCATAATTGGGGTCCTCATTTGAGTTTATTGCCATAAAGAGTACCTTATCTATTTCACCATCATCATCAAAGTCATTGCCACTATCATTGTCGGAGTCACCAATGGATGAGTTATTGTCCCTTTTTGTATATATACTTTTCTTCTTTGCAAACTTCCCTCTACTCTTATTCTTGTAATTATTGTACTTCTT
Source organism: Pseudotsuga menziesii (assembly GCA_001517045.1). Lineage (NCBI taxonomy): Eukaryota > Viridiplantae > Streptophyta > Pinopsida > Pinales > Pinaceae > Pseudotsuga > Pseudotsuga menziesii. The sequence goes on along the minus strand of LPNX010039509.1, from coordinate 1,075,904 downwards.
GTAGGGTTTAAAGATATCATCTTCATTACTATCTAAGTTCTTTGCATATGAACATTTAGAAGAAAAATGACCAATATTTTCACGTGAAAAAAAATTAAGAGGTAACTTACCTTTGTATTTCCCAGTGCCTTTCTTCAATTTCTGAACAAAGTTGATTCATCACTTGTTGGCTTGTCCTTTGTTGATTTGTTCTTCCAGACTTGTTTGGAGGAGACCTTGAATGTTGCTTCCTTTCTTGACATGTCCTCATCTTCAATTCTCATTTCGTAAGCCAAAAGAGTCCCATGTAGCTGATCTATTGTTATAGAATTCAGATATGTTCTTTCTTATAGGGAAAATATCTTGGGGTTAAACCTTTTGGGAATAGTTCTTAGAACTTTTCAAAAAACTATGGCCTCCTCAAATTATTCTCCCAAACCTCTCATGGTATTCACAAGTTGATCAACTCAAAGAATATAGGATTCTATGTCTTCGTCTTCCTTCATCCTTAGTTGTTCAAATTGTCCTCTGTATGTTTGAATTTTGGCTTCCTTGAATTTTCTATCTCCTTCATACGTGGTTTGGATTTTGTCCAAAATTTCCTTTGCAGAGGGAAAATGCATCACTTTGTTGAAGACAGATTCATTTATAGCACCTACAAGGTGATTTCTGGCCTTTGAGTTGTTGTTGTACTGAGCCAACTCAACTGCATCTGTTTGTATAGTCTGTGGTACCTAGTACCCATTCTCGATACTTTGCCATATTTATATTCCTTGAGATTCTATGAAGGCTCTCATCCTTATTTTCCAAAATGCATAGTTGCTTGAATCAAATAAGGGTGTTTCATTTTTTCTTTGTTTAACAAACTTTCCCATGATTTCCTTCCAATGATTAGTCTGTTATGAAAGAACCTACTTTAATACCATTTGTTGAAATACTAAGAGGGGGGTGAATCAATATTTGCACAATAATAAATTTTTAATCAAAAGAAATTTGTTTATCACCAATCCAGCATATCATCAATGTGATTGAAAATAACAAGCTTCACAGTACACAATCATTTTTGACGTGGAAACCCAAGTCCTGGGGGTAAGACCACATAATCCTTTTTAATAATAGTTTTCCATAAATAAATGGAAGGAGGAAACAACCCCCTTATTACAATGAATTCAATTTTCTAGCTACAACTGGAATGAGACTACAACCTCCTAATTTACAATCTACCACCTGAAGGAAGCTACAACTCCCTATTTCTTCGACTTCAACCAGAAGGAGGCTACAACCTCCTTTCCTTGCCCTGTCCTGCCATCCAGATAAGAAATATATTGCTGATCCTATGAACCTGTCAAACCAAACTATGAGTCTACTGCTGATAACCTATGCACTCTAATCAATGTCAAGTCATCTGTGTATACCAACAAGTCATTTCATTTCCATACATTGATTATGTACATCGTTTTACACCCCATCATACACAATTAATGAACAAGTAATTTTTCTCTTCATTCACTGAACATAAGGCATGCATCGTCATGCATCATCATCATAGGTATGCATCATAGTCATAGGGTATACATCCTCATCATCAAATATACATCATCATAATCTCAGTGTGCACCGTGTATGCATCATCAACATCAATTATACATCATAGTATATAGGAGAGCATCATCACACTATGGTATGCATGTACATCATATTATATAGGAGTGCATCAACATTATAGAGTGTAAATAATTATCACATGCATTATCATCATAAAGTGTATCATATCATAGAAAAAAGGTATGTGACACCATAATCATAGCCTCCATAATGACTTCAAATATATATAACAATATAGAGGCTCACAGACTAAGATCAAAGATGAACTCTATCCATGAGAGACATGTGCCATCACAAGAGAACTCCAAAAGAATGAACCATACATTTTTTAAGATCAAAAGATGAAGAAATAATAGAAAACCAAAATAAAATCTAGATCATGTCACCACATATCCCTTGTTTCAATCTTTCCAACTAGCCAATAATTTTGTAATTCCGATTCCATATGAAAAAGTTATGCCAATTTTAGTGAAGATGACCAAACAATTTCTCCTCGAGAAAGTTTCGCACTTTTATCCAAGAGTTGTGAATTACCAAAGAGAGACTTGATTGATGAGAAAATGAAATGTTTGATATTCTATTTATATAGGTTTTGGAGGAAAGTTAGTACATCAAACTCAGCTGACATGCAATTCAAAATTACAAATAATTAAATTCTCTTTTGTTTGATCGGTCTACCCAAAAAGGTGGGGTAAACCAACTTCAAAAATTCATATCTTTTCAACTGTAAGGAGTTAGAAGATGATCCACATATCAACAGAAATGGATTGAAGATGATTATCTCCCTATGATGGGTTTATTTGCAAATTCATGGTCTAATAACCTTAAATTCTTCAACTTGTACATGACATCAAGACTCCACACATAAAGGTGCTAAATACCATGTTACCTTATGCATAAGTTCCAAGGTCAAAGGATTCAACGGGAATCATCAAAGGCATGAGGGATTCAATGGTATTCACATCCACATACTTAAATAAACAAGGAGGAGGTCTCCACCATATATTCATCATATCAAGGGTATAAAGGACCCCAACACCACCAAGGTGTGGGGGTGACTAGACTTCTCCTAGGGTACCATGACCTCACAAATGACCACATAATGGGTCATTTGGACTCTTTGAAGTTATATACTTCTTCAACCCACCAAGGACTCTTTATAGAGTACTAGGGCATAGGTTGTGGTACTGAGGAATCCAAAGAAACAATCGGGGAACCATAGAAACAACTTAGGGGAACTTAAACGCTCTAAAGGGTGTACAAGGATTTTGGCATTGTCTCATGGGCTCCCAGGGCTTCACACTTGGGATTGGACAAGGTCAAAAAGTCTCCTTTGGCATTGGTTGACTTCTAACCCTGAAGGGATCCTAAAGGGGCACAAAGACAAACTAGCACACACCTATTAGCATCAATGGCAATTTAGTTAACAATAATACTTTGTTTATTAAAAAATCACACATTTAAAACTTGCATACAAAAATTTATAAAAGTGCACAGTTTCATTAGAAATGATCATGTGGTTCATATGTAAAATAACTGTTTAAAATGACCTTAAGAATAGGGAGTTGGAAAAATATATCTATTTCCTTTATGTTGCCTAAACCACCAAGTTTGTTGTTCTAAATATAAAACCAAAGTAGCCCTCATCCAAAGCATAGAGGAAGAGACATAGTCCCACTATTTTTTTTGAGTCTATAGAAGTCTCACACATGCATTATTAGCACACACATGTTATTAAAGTGTTTCTACTAATAATGTGCACATGTTTTTATTCCATGCTATCTAAACTTGTATATATTAATAGACCCTAATACATTATTTTTTAGTCTTTGATAGTGGTTAAATCCCCACACACCATCCAAGCTCTTTTGTGGTGGTCTTAGGACATGTGCATGGTGCTTGAGCCCAAGGGTTCTAGTTAGGGCTTAAAAATATTGTATCTCCCCCTTTAACCCTATAGATTTGTTAATGCTCCTACCTTTCAATCTAATTCTATTATGGGTTTTTTTTAGGGTGTTCCCAATTGGGGGCAATGTGGGGGGGGAGCAGTATCCTCCTAAAATTTAATTAGTCTCATTAATTTCATAAATGGATGGAATGTGGGACAAGAACAAATACATGTGTTGAACTCTTGATTATATGGGGATTATTGAATTTTTCTGCTAACATTGATATTGGCTGCATTCAGGTACTTGAGGACTCCAAAGTCATCATAGAGTGGGTTGCTTGAGGCTTATTGTAATATCCCGATTTTGACCCCTATTGCATTAAAATTGTAAATTATGTAAATGCCATTATTAAATCATGGTGAGGAGCTAAAGTCCAAGGCCCCGCCATCGATTTAGTGTTTTATGTATCAGCAGTTAAAATCGATACCTATGGTTTTGTGCTATCTAGGTACATTATAAAATGAGACATCATGTAAATATGCAATTTAATAAAAATAACCACAACTAGCTATGTCAATGCAACAATAGATGGGGGCATGATTTCACAAGGAATAGGGAGGGAAATATTCAAACTATTGATCCAATAGTGTTGAGCCAAGTGTCAATGGGAGAACCCATAAAGATGTCAACTACCTTTTTTGTCTTTTGTGCCCAATCATTTATTTCTTCCAGAAGTTGGTTGGGGCAGTTAATGCCTTGGGAATTAAAGAGTATGGCAATCAAAATTCGTACTGGGGAAGCCATCAGTTTTGTGAAAACGAATTTTTTCTTGTTGGGAAAGTAAACACCCAAAAATTTCTGCCCATTCCATTACTTATCCACAGTTTTCTCTTCCTCACGCAGCTAGAGATAGCAAGGGAATTTTCCCTCACGTTTTCTGTAATTCCCCATTTTTCCATGGCTGGAAAAACCCATTTTTGTTGTTGCACAGTGGATGGGTGAAGAGATCCACAAATTGGGGGTTTGAAGAGGTAATTGCTTCCCCTGTGAAGCCCATAGACGTCTCTAAAATCAGGTTTCTCTCCCAGGATTGTTTTCCCTTTTACCAGTTCGTTTTTGGTCCCCACAGCATTTTTCCTTCATGCCCAACAGTTGTATTTTTCTGTTATGTGCATCCTTTTTTGGTCTGAAATACTTAGGAGTGGAAGAGGCCCAGAATTGGCTTGATAAACCTAGTGAAGAGAGGAATCTCATAAACAGATCAAGTGGGGCTGGAAAATATTCTATGCACACCATGAAGAGCATTGGAAGGGAAGGTATGGCCTGAGGGATTGTGTAGCAATGAAGGGAATATTTCCTTGTGTTGGGTGTGTAGGTATTTTGGATGCCAAGCTAGATAGATCTGGTGCAGGTGTCCAATATAGCTTTGTGGTTGATCTCATTGGCTTAGCAATTCTACCTTTCCACTACCTTAGCATCCTGATAAACCCAATTGTAGATTGGTCGAGTTTTGATATGCTTTAGATATGTGTGAGCCTATTGTTCCCTAGTTCCTTATGGAAATCATTCATATATCAGGGGTGGCAGTGGTGTTGTGATATTAATGAGCAAACTGACCTATGGTTGGGTGGAACGTTGCAAAGACATAGCTAGTTGCGGTACAACTCATTACAAGATAAGTTCTCTCTTGTATATTTTGTATTAATCCTGCAATTGTATTTGTTTTATGAGTTATTATGAACATATGAATGTGGTGAATGAGATTTTCTTATTGCATTTTGTACCTACATATGTATTTATATATTCAATGCATTTTTATTTATGTTCATGGGGCTAGACCCTCAGTTAAGATGAGAAAGCAGAGCAACAGTAGTGATTCACATCCTCTCCATCGGTGATATGAGGGGAAGGGACATGACACTTATGTGTACAAGTGCTCTCACTGCTACATTGGTGTACAAGGACAAGAACTCTCATTGAAATTTTTTCTGCTATCTCCTTTAAGCATATATATTGTGAATTGAACACATTGGAAGATGAACTCTCTAATAAAGGCATAGCTATTTCTATTGGCACTCTTTTATAGGAGGAGCATTAGAAAAAATCTAGTTATTCCCATGGCTCGATTGATATGTTCTGGGATTTTTTTTACTTTTCTAGAAGACCATGTTGCTTAGAATTTTGGAAAATTTGTCAAGACAATTGTGTATAAGTTGAGATAGACTTTATCCCTTTTTAAGTTCCTTGATAGAAGAATATATTCTCCTTCTGATATGATGAGTGTTCTGCTTAGAATATTGAACAACAATAATTGAAATTTTTGAAGGAAGATTCCAGGTAGTAGTTTTTACTATCTTTAATTTGAATGAATAACAAGAAAAATTATATAAAGATTTACATGTTAATAAATTTGTTTCCTCTTAATACTTCGATAGAATTAAGCTTAAACTAAATGTGCGCAACATACCAATCAACTATAAAAATTCAATAACCAAGATGTGGGTGACAGCATTTAGTGCCTTGAGCTGCGGGATAATAGCATGGCACCTTACATGATGGGCCCTTGTTATCTCCCCCAAGAGGAAGTTAAAGAACATTCATTGTACTGAGGCCATCACTCTAGTTGGTGATGAAGGAAGGGTTCATCAATTAATTCCTTCATCCGGTGATGTGCATTCAGTCTTGTTGAGTGATGGAAGATCCATTTCATAGTGGTATCAAGAGTCGGTAGAGCCATGCTTGCTTTAAATCCCCTTCAATGGCCTCTGAGCTTATTCATGTGGCCAGCAGGCTTAAGGTTCTTGATCAGGAATCCCCTTGGATCATTCTTCTGCTCCCGTGTTTAGTTTGCAACAATTCTTCCTAGCTAGGCTCTAGTCTTTCCACCTATTTTTCTCCGAAGCCCAGTATTTACCTACATCAACAACCTATACCTTAGGATATGGATATCAGCAGAGATTCTTCCCATCTCGGTTCTAGTCTATCCACCTGGTTTTCTTTGAAGGCATGTTTTCACCTACACCAACAATCAAGAAAGAGGGCACCGGTTAGTAAGGCCTCAAACATGAAGCTGTGACATCAGCTCAGCATGTCTCATCAACATGGCACCCCTCAATGTGGTAGCAGTGCTCGCAGTCATGCACAATGGAGCCTAAGTTTGAGGTTGGAGGAAGGTTATGAGACAGGTGTCTCCATTCCTATGAGAACCCTGATTGATGAATGGGAAGCACTTTTGGTCACCGAACATTTGGCTAGAGGAATAAGGGGATGCCATATTAACCATTACAGGCTTATAAAAAACATGATGGGATGTTTAATGGAGGAAATGGTCAGCAATTGGAATTATACATACAGCTCGGTGCTCTTTGCGAAGACCAAATGAATTGAGCTAGACACCGAACTCAACAGTTTGGACATGACTTATTCTTTGAAACGTTTAGTCATGGGGCTCTACATGACATGTAATGCTGAAGGAGGAAGTGATAGTGTTACGGGGGGACCGTCAGTTTCTCGGGATAGGAGCTCAATTCCGGTAATGGCCACAATGATGAATGCACCATTTCCTATGCCTTTCACCATCACACCTTTGAGAAACAAGCACGTTTGCGAAACTAAGGTACCCATCCGTAAATCTTGTCCTCTTCCTGTTAAGCAGCTAGAAAATAAGGATGATGATTATTTCCATAGGGGATGCCCCATCATAGAGGAGAATCCTTCCCCTTATCTTATTGGTGATGAAGACCCAGAAGCCGGCTTGGCCCACCACTAGTTCCACATGCTATGTTCAGTTTCTATGTTTTAATTATAAACAATATTCCACATAAAATTAGACATATTAGTGCTGACAAATATATTGTAATTGTAATAGCTAAATACAATATTTTATTTTATATTTCTAAAATCCAATTATGTTATTTATTAATATAAATAAAAGTTCAATTCCTATTATTTGCAAGCAAATCAAGGGAGATAATGACTTGAATCTTGTGACAACGAACCCAACGATCTAACCCAACCAAGTGAATTGTCTCCGCAAAGAGTGTTTCTATAATCCAAGTGAATTGTGAGCTGTTTCTAAAATCCAATTATGTTATTTATCATGAATGCACCTTAACAAATTTTTAATGTCTAAATAAAAGCTTGAATCCTCGAATTGTTAGGTTTAATTCAATTTTCGAATTATCAAGTTTGATTCACTTTTCTTAGATTTGAATTAATCTTTTAATTTTATGGTATTTTCATTTTAATATTCATAAAGAATATTTATTTAGTTTTACTGTCTCAGATTTACAGCATTTTATTTGAGAGATATTTTTTTTTTCACAAGGAAAAGACAACTTTATATTAGGATAAAGTTGTGTCAAATAAAAACTGCTGATATAGACTTACAAAGAGCATTTGCGTAGTAGTGCATCCCAAAAAAGATTGAGAAATGATCAAATCAGTAACAGAAACAAGTCTACATGATATCCATCACCAAAACAACAAAGTCATAAATACTTTAAACAGTCCAAAAAAAACTGGTACTATAGCTCTTAAATGAGAATGGTCAAGAGAGTCAAGTGTCAAGAATGAAGAGACCAAAAAACTATGATCAACACAGATGAAAACATCCATAACCCTCAACGAATCAACCATCAAAAGCCACTAGAGCAACACAAGCAGTCTCATGGACAAGACATAGATCCTTCAACAATGATCACTCCAGCAGATAGCTCCTTCCAGCTAATCGATCTTGGAGGAAAATCAATCCCACATTTGGACAAATAGTTTTCCTGGGTATTGTATTCTTGATATGCATACAAGGTAGGGGGGAGAGAAGATCGAGGAAGGACTGAACACGCACATGTACGGCACCCAACATACCACTTAATTAAAACCAACATAGTGAGTGTTCAATATTTATTTTCAACCCAGAGGAGTCTTTTATTTCAATGATAATTCACACTATCTATGCTTAAACACTAAGTAACTGATACTTTAGATGAACTATCATACTTGTCTGTTCATCCAGATCCTTCCCATAACTAATTTAGTCTAAATAACCTTCCTAATAATTCAGAATCACAATTGCTTTCCTACAGCTTCAAATCAAAAATAAAGGATTCAGAAAATAGACATCTAAGCTTACTCTTGCATAAAGTTAAATCCTAAATTACCAAGCCATCTAAAGATCCATCTCAACTATCTTAATTCAACCTAATCTAGGAATTCAAAGTGCAGGAATTAAGTTCTACAATTATAACTGTAAAGGGATGAACTAAAAATATCTAAATAAAACAACAATTGAAAGAACTAGGGATGAACAAGGCTGTTACAGCTATCACACAGTTGCATAAAAGAAAGTTAACCTACACAATCGACTATCACACCACGCCACTGCATTTTACAGGGAATGCAATTACTGATCATTCAAAGGAACACATAATAAATCGATGATTGTTGCAGCTACTGTAAATAAATGAATTTATCATAAGATTCATAGCACACAACAAAATAAATAAAATACCTAATTAACTCAGCAATCTCTATAGGAAGGCGGGCCCAACCTTTGCACAGAGATGTTGGAGTTGTCACACGTTAGAACGCCGAGATCTGAAGAATCAAACTCCTTGTATTAAAATGGTGAGATGAACACCCAACCTCTGTCACAGCTTATATAATAGAAACACTATTTTTCAACCTCTGGCTTTGAATACTCCCCCATATTTATACTTTTACAATCGTAACCCCTATCCACTAATATCGTGCAACCATGAAGATCTTTTATCTTCAGGCTACCTAATTACAACACGTTGTTATAGCTGTCGACAGGATATGAGCAGAAAATATAGGAGATATTTTATTTGAGCTAGTGATTAAGGAACATAAACAATCTAAAAGATAATCTGTTGGTCATATCTTTCCTTGAGCAATGGTGCGCTGTTGCATCCGAGTCTATTGCAACCAATTCTATCGCAGCCACCCTTGTATAGCTTGCGTGGAATGGTAACCTTTGATTGCATCCCAGGTGCAGAGGTGGGGTCGAGAACGATCAACTTAGCCATAAATATCCATCTCTCTTTTGACTCATTCAGCTTGATACACCTGCATCCTTCACAGCTCGAGCTATCTTTTATAAAATCACCATACATTAGCACAATCCAAGGTATAGGGTACTGATTACAACAATCATAAGTATTTAATAAGATAGAACAATAATTGACCATACCTGTGTAAATTAAGGGTTCAAGTGAAGGAAAATATCTGTTTGGTACATCCAATGGAGTAGGATAAGGCAAGAAGAAATAGGTAAATTTGGTCAAAAAGGGTTCATTTATGGGCCCAACATCTCCCCCCAACTATCCTGTTGCATGTTCCTATGCAACAACCTCCAGCAGTCTGAATCTGAATCTAGCATTGTGCTTTGCTCATGAAGAGAGGAAAAATTATAAGGGAGTTCAGGTACTCCCTCTTCTTCTAAAAATCCCTTATGGACAACCTAATACCTCCAACACCGCTCCTCCTCTGCTTTTTTCGGTGAGAAGTCTTCCCTATATGGTTTTGCTAGCCACCAGATCAGAGGAAATTTAAACTTTAGTCCCACACCAATTGACACCACACTCCCTCATACATCCTACATACCCCTCAACCCTAGAGAGTGCATGTCTGAAATTCTTGAAATAGTAAGGGTATCTATTCTTCAGGGATGAGGAGGCAGCCTGCCACCTATGCTGATTGCCTTCCAAATCTAGTTGCTGTTGTTTGGAAATATGGCTGACACAAATAGAGATAACCTCTTCTCGAAGTTTGACCATCTGTTGAACTTTTTCAGGGAATGTAAGTCTACTCTGATGCTGAACACGAAGAAGGCCAAGGGATTGAGGTTCACTTCGAACCTAGATATTAGAGTGGCCTTCATTATGGGAAAAAGTTTGGAAGGACTCCTCCCACTGCACATGGTTGCTGAAAAAAGAGGAAAAATCCCTCAAGTGAACATCTCCTAGGTAAGGGGTAGGGTTAGAGTGGCGATCTAAAGGACACGCCAATTCATGTAGATAAATCTCATAGATCAAGTTCTGCTCATCGAAATTGCTTTCCATAAATGTTTTCAGAAATTGCTCTACAGTTGCCACTATGTAGGATCTCCCTTATTTTACCGCCTTCAATTTAAACTGAATGAATTGCTCGAATAAGAACATAGGATAAGAGGGGGATGGTGCCTTGGTACTTAACAGCTCCTGGGAAAGAGTGTACAGCTAGTCTTTCTCACTCTGCATAGATTTAAACTTTTCCAACTCCCTCAATTCTTTCTGTATTTCTTCCCAACAAAGATTTTGAAACATTAGTTCTTCTACCCACCTTTCCTTTAGTTCTCTGATGGTATTTCGATGTTCAGCAAGGGGAACCATTCCCTCTTGACACCTCTCTACCTTACTCTTCCAATTTTTTACTTCTATCCTCAACAGTGAAAGTTCCTTGATCAAACTCTAGATCTTCTCATCTTTTTCATTGTCCTTAATATCAAAATCCAAGTTGACAAAGTTCTGTGGGGGTGGAGGCCATGCCTTTCCATCAAATGTTTTAGCAGTCTCTGTCTGCATGGGTCCTCTTGTATTCACCTTTGGGGATGCCGGTTCTTGTGTAATAGCATCCTTTTCTTCTAGTTCTCCTCCAACAGCTTCAGTCTGTAAGGGTACTTCTGCAATTTCTTTTGGGGATGCTGGTTCTTGTGTAACAGAATCCTCTTCTTGAAGTTCTTCTTTAGCATCTTTAGCCTACATGGGTAATTCTATCATTAACTCTAAGGATGCTGGTTCTTATGTAAAAACATCCTTCATTTGCAACTTTCCATCAGAAAATTCAGCAACCAATTGTGAAGATGTTGGTTCTTGTGTAGCAACATCTTCCTGTATTTCAATCTCCACATCTGCTGGAGTCTCAGTTGCAACATCTTGGACTTCAGTTGCACCTTTGACAGGTAGATGTAGGGATATTAGTTCTTGTGTGCTAGGGCCATGCCCTTCTATTCCTTCATTTTTCTGAGGTCATTCCCGCTTTACATCCATATCATCTATACCATGGAGCTGTTCCTCAAAAATTTCAGTATGCCCCAAGGACTGTGATTGCATTTTCTCATCTTCCCCTAGATCTAGGTTAGGGATAATGTCTACCTCGGGATTGATTTCTTCTTGTTTTATGAGAGCCTCAATAGATATTTATGAGGATGTTGCTTCTTGTGTGACAACATCCTGATCAACTTCCTCATTCTCCTGCTGTTGAGATTATATCTCTATTAATTATGTATCCTGAGATGGTTTAGGGGTCATAACATAGACTTGTTCATTAAGGTCAGGAATATTTTCAATCTCTGGTTCATCTGCTCCAATTTGAGTAGCATCCCCAACAAGAATTTCTAAGGGTGCTAGTTCTTGTGTGTCAGCACCCTGTCTTTCCACTGCTTCCAATTGTTGAGGTTGCTCCTAGAAATATTCAATGTCCATCTCATCAGGTTGCCCTAGGAGCAATTTTGCTTCTCCTGCTGGTTGTGGTTGTAGTTGCTCATTTTCTAACTTATTTGTACCATGGATTGCTTCTATTTCCATTTTATCTACATTTCTTAGTTCATCCCCGGATGCTACTTGTACTTGTTCTTCTACCATTGTTGGTGTTGATTGTTGTGCCACAAAGGCACAAACTATGACCTTATAACCTGACTGATTAAAGATCTCCCCACACTCAGTACATACTACTTTCTCTGATTCCTCCCCTTCCTCAGTAGGAGGTGACCCCTCCAATCGATCTGCAACTTCAACCAATGAATGCAACCTTCTTTCTTCTAATTTATTGCATGCTTCTTTCCAGCTTTCTAATTCCTTCCGAAGCCATTGCACCTATTCTTTAAGTAATCCATTTTCATGTAGAAGTCCCTCAATTTGAGGTTCTTCTGCAACAGTTCCTATGAGGCCATATTTTTCTTGGGTTTTAGAGTGGGAAATTCAATATGTGCTTCAAGGTTTTCCCATCTTGCCTGTGCTGCTTTTGCAGCTATAGCAGATCTAGTTCTTCTTCTTCTCACTGGCCGTGATGCTTGCATCTCCTCTTTTGATCTTCTTCTCTTCTTTTGAGGGGTTTCCAAGTTTGGGGGTGATGTAGAAGGGATGCCTTCACCTTCATTATCTTCTTCTTCTTCAATTAAAGTACCTCCCCATTCAGGAGAGGATTCAATGGTCAACAACTCTGTATTTCCTTATGTTATCATCGCTCTAACAGCCTCAGCTTTAGCTATCGCAGCATCAAATGCTGCTCCAGCTTCATCTTCTGTTGCCAGAGCACCCATATTATTTATTCTTTCCTCAGAATTTTCTATTACATTTTCCTCCGACTCATCCTCTGGATCATCCGACTGATCATTCGATCCAGTCTCATCTCCCCCGTTTTCCTCTGACTCATCCTCTTGATTATCTGACTGATCATCCGATCCAGTTTCATCTCCCCCCAACTAAATTGGAGGGACTCCGATCCTCCTATTTTTCCTCATCTCCCCCCAACTGTGCATTTGCATCCTCTGGTCTAACCTGAACACCCCACAAGAGTGCAGGTGGGTAAGGGAGGCATATGGATGCTTGGTTTCTCTGAAAAACCCCACCATATTATGTAGGTATTTAAAGAGATAAAATAGAATGTTAAGTAAATCCCTATGGTGTAAATGGGATAGTAAAGGCAGGTTAAAATAATAGATAGTCTGGTACCTACCTTCACATGTAATGTATTTCTTCAGGAAAACTACTACTTGATCCCACAAGCAAGGCAGTGACTATACACTATCCCTCTCCTTGATTGATGAACTTGTTCCACTGCTAGAAAAAAATCTTGCATTGCGGTAGCATTCAGGGTTCTCCTTCCAAACCAGGCTCTTCTTGTCTAAGGGAGGCTAGTAACCTCAACCACTATCGCCTCAGAGACTTCTATCCGGAGGTCCCTGATCTCTGAGTGGGTTTTTGTAAGATTTAACACAAATTGTAGAGTTGTCTCTCAATGAAACCCATTAAGGCATTGGAAGAACTCAGTCCATCCCCCAGCTTCAAAAATGGCGAAAACTTCAGCATTTATTCTCAATTCCTACATGTTTGGGGGTTCATGCCGAGCTGGAATACCCAAATTATCTTGCTTCCTTGAACTCTTTATCAGCTTGGAAAATTACAGGTCCTGACAATGGAGGTTACATCACAGAGTATGCATGAACATCTGAGATTTGGATTTGGGTAAATTCAAAAAATTAAGACAGTTATGAACATGGATCATTTAATTCCAAATTAGGAAAAAGGGTGACGGTTATGGAATAAGCTTGGATAGCCATTAAAGCATGTGAATGGACAATTAAGAAGGTGCAGGAATAATGATAGGTGTGAAAAGGTAGGTATGATTAATCTTGTCAAATTTATTTAATGCTTAATCATGTAAATAATTAGAGCCGTACCTTGGTAATTATGCAATGAATCGTGACCGCTCATAATAATAGAGCATGTGAATGCAACCATTTAAATTTGACCATTATCACGCACGTGCCACTATGATCTTCTTCCCGGTAAACCAAGAAAAAATGTCATGTTAGAAATGATGAAGGCATAACTAAAGCTATGAAATGAGTTGAGATCCCGGGCGGCTAGAATTCTTAGACAAATTTGGAGGAGTTGCAGCCCGAAAATTTGCTAAAATTGGCGGAGTCACAGCAGTGAACTATAGAAAAATCAACCAGATTAATGGAGTCGCAGTTGTACTTAGGCGAGAAAAAGTGTTGAAATTTATGGAGTTGCAGCTGCACTAATCAAGAAAATAAGCAAAGTTTTATGGTGTTGTAGCTATGTGGAAATGGGAAAATCGACAAGATTTTACGGTGTTGCAACTGCAAGGAATGGGAAATTAGCAAATTTTTACGGTGTTACGGCTGTGTGGAAATTGGCAAATTTTTACAGTGTTGCAGTTGCGTGGAAATGCGAAATTGGCAAATTTTTATGGTGTTGCAGCTACAGGGAATGGGAAATTGGAAAATTTTTACGATGTTGTAGCTGCGCGGAAACAAGAAATTGGCAAATTTTTACGGTATTGCAGCTGCACGGAAATGGGAAATTGGAAAATTTTTATGGTGTTGCAGCTGTGCGGAAACGGGAAATTGGAAAATTTTTACGGTGTTGTAGCTACAGGGAATGGGAAATTGGAAAATTTTTACGGTGTTGTAGCTGCACGGAACGAGAAATTTAGCAAGGTTTTATAGTGTTGCAACTGCGCTGACTGTTCATTGTTTACTTTTTTTTTAAGGAGTCATCTTCTGAAGCAGGAAGTTACAAAAGGACACCCCTGGTCATTAGGCCTGATCATGACCATTGTTACTCAGGTACATCCCTGTACATATTCTTAAAAAAAAACCAGATCAAGCATAAGGAAAAATAAAATAATAAAAACATCAATTTATTTATGTACAAAATTTATGTAGGAATCACAATGAATGTCTAAAGATTGATAGGGGCAGAGAAAAATTCCTGCCCTTGTTCCAACTGGTATTCCGGATCAGCTGCAATCTGTGAAGTGAATGTGTCCTTCGAAATGGGCTTATGGTACAATCGCATCCTGTGACCATTAGCAAGTAATGGTGCGCGATTCTCATCAATGGTAACTAGGTGGACTGTACCATTGTAAAATACTCTGTCTACCTGGTATGGTCCCAACCATCTTGCGTGTGGCTTTTCCTTGAAGTCCCTTTTGAACCTTGAATCATATAATAGCGCCTAGTCTTCCTCACATAAGACTTTCTTTTTTATGAGCCGATCATGTCAATTGGATCTTTGTTGCTGAACTAAGGCTATTTGATCCACAACAGCTATGATTTTCTCATCAAGTTCATTCAATTGATTCAATCTACTCTTATGGGATTCAGTCACATCTAAGTTTACCTCCAAGGCTGTTTTCAAGGTTTTAATTTCAAATTCTATCAAAAAAACAACACTCTTACCTTACAATAAGTCACAAGGAGAGAAACCTGTAGTATTGTGCCAAGTAGTACGATATGCCCACAATGCTTCTGAAAGTCTATCAGCCCAATCTCTGCGATGGCTCCTAACTGTTTTAGTAAGGATAGCTTTAATAAATTTGTTGGTACTTTCCACCTAGCCATTGGCCTAGGGATGGTATGGCGAATTTATCCTATGCTGAATATGGTACTTCTGTAGCAAAGCTTCAAATTTATGTGACACAAACTAAGGTCCTCCATCTGTAACCACTTCCTTGGATACTCCAAAACGAGTAAATATTTCTTCATACATAAAATCTATCACAGCCTGGTCATTGGCTTTCACCAAGGCCACCGCTTCTACCCATTTTTTCATGTAGTCAATGCAAACTAAAATGTAGGCCTTCTGCCTAGAACGAGGGTTGATAGGCCCAACAAATTCTAAGGCCCATCTGTCAAAAGGTTCAGTGACCAACTGTGGTTGGAGGGGCATTTGATCCAATCTGTTAGGTTGGCCCATCCTCTGGCAGCTGTCACAAGACTAGACATATTTTTTAGCATCCCTGAAAAACCGTCAGCCAATAATAGCCCCATTCTTAGCACCTTGTGACCTGTTCTTTTATCTGAAAAATGTCCCCCACATGGCTCATTATGGCAGGCCTTCAAAATATGGAGGATTTCATCTTCTCTTACACATATCCTGATCTCAAGATCAAGGCCTATTTAGAAGAGATGATCACCTATCCAACAATACTTGGCACTTTGTTGAATAATTTTCCTTTTCTCTTTCTTTGAAAAATGTGTTGGAAGCTTACCTCCAGCCAAGTAGTTGGCAACATCTGCATACCAAGGAGAATGAGCTGAAACTACAAATAAGTGTTCATCTGGAAAAGAATCCTCAACAGGAAGATTGTCATCACTATTAGCGAAACGAGATAAAAAATCAGCAACAACATTTTCTTTTCTAGGTCTGTCAATAATGGTAATATCGAATTCCTGCAATAGTAACATCCATCTAGTTATCCTAGCATTTGTAATAGGTTTATTCATTAGATACTTGATGGATGAGTGGTTAGTGTGTACAAAAGCAGTGTATCCACTTATGTAATGTATGAATTTGTTAATGGAGTAAACAATGGCTAAGAATTCTTTTTCTGTGACAGTATAATTAAGTTCAGTAGGGGCCAAGTTTTTACTGATGTAATAGATTGTGTATGGTGCTTGTCCATCTTGTTGACCCAACACTGCTCCAATGGCAGTGTTAGAGGCATTTGAAGAAATATGAAAAGGAAGGGTCCAATTGGGCCCTCTTAAGATAGGAGCTGTAGATAGCCTCTTCTTAAGTTCAATAAATGATTTCTGGCATGAACTATTCCACACAAATTGCACATCCTTCATTAACAAAGAAAACAAAGGAGAAGCAAGTTTGGAAAAGTTTTCTATGAATCTTCTATAATAACCAGGATGCGCTAGGAAGCGTACCTCTTTCTATGTTCCAGGAGTAGGTATGGTTTTTATTACCTTAATTTTAAATGGATCTACTTGGATACCCTCAGCAGAGATAAAGTGCCCTAGCACTATGCCCTCGCTCATCATCATGTGGCACTTTTCAGTGCTCAAAGATAGTTGGGTTTGCTCACAGCGTGTTAAAACTTTTTCTAAATTTTTCAGTGCCTCTTCAAATTCACTACCATAAGGTGTAAACTAATCCATGAAAATATCCATACTGTCATTAACCATCTCCGAAAATATGCCAATCACAGCTCTCTGAAAAGTGGTAGGTGTGTTGCACAAACCAAAGGGGAGTACTCTATATGCAAAAGTACCCCAGGGATAGGTGAAAGTGGTTTTATCTTGATCCTCACGACCAATTTGGATTTGGTTATACCCGCTAAACCCATCCAAGAAATAGAACAATTTCTTCCCAAATAGAGTGTCAAGCACCTGATCAATGAATGGTAAAGGGAAGTGGTCCCTAGCAACGATGCCAAAATGTTGGGCACCCAATACACCAGTTAATTAAAACCAACATAGAGAGTGTTCAATATTTATTTTCAACCCAAGGAAGTCTTTTATTTCAATGATAATTCACACTATCTGTGCTTAAACACTAAGTAGCTGATACTTTAGATGAACTATCCTACTTGTCTGTTCAGCCGGATCCTTCCCATAACTAATTTAGTCTAAAGAACCTTCCTAAGAATTCAGAATCACGATTTCTTTCCTACAGCTTCAAATAAAAAATAAAGGATTCAAAAAATAAACATCTAAGCTTACTCTTGCAGAAATTTAAATCCTAAATTACCAAGCCATCTGAAGATCCATCTCAACTATCTTAATTCAACTTAATCTAGGAATTCAAAGTGCAGGAATTAAGTTCCACAATTATAACTGTAAAGGGATGAATTGAAAATATCTAAAGAAAACAACAATTGAAAGAACTATGGATGAACAAGGCTTTATAACTATCACATAGTTGCATAAAACAAAGTTAACCTACACAGTCGACTGTCACACCACACCACTGCAGTTTATAGGGAATGCAATTATTGATCATTCAAAGGAATGCATAATAAATCGATGACTGTTGCAGCTACTGTAAATAAATGAATTTATCATAAGATTCACACCACGCAACAGAATAAATAAAATACCTAATTAACTCAGCAATCTCTATAGGAAGGCAGGCCCAATCTTCGCACAGAGATGGTGGAGTTGGCACACATTATAACGCCCAGATCTGAAGAATCAAACTTCTTGTATTAAAATGGCGAGATGAACACACAACCTCTGTCACAGCTTATACAATAAAATTACTATTTGCCAAGGGCCCTAGCTCTGAATACTCCCCCATATTTATACTTTTATAATTGTAACCCCTATCCACTACTATTGTGTAGCCATGAAGATCTCTGATCTTCAGGCTGCCTAATTACAACACGCTATTACAACTGTGGACAGAATACGAGCAGAAAATATAGGAGATATGTTATTTGAGCCAGCGATTAAGGAACAAAAACAATCTAAAAGATACTTCGTTGGTCATATCTTTTCTTGAGCAGTGGCGCGCTGTTGCATCTGAGTTTGTTGCAACCAAGCCTGTCGCAACTGCCCTTGTACAGCTTGCGTGGAATGGTAACCTTTGAATGCATCCCAGGTGTAGAGGTGGTGTCGGGAACAATCAGCTTAGCCATAAATATCCATCTCTCTTTTGACTCGTTCAGCCTGCTACACTTGTACCCTTCACAGCTCGAGCTATCTTTTATAAAATCACCATACATTAGCACAATCCAAGATATAGGGTACTGATTACGACAATCATAAGTATTTAATAAGATAGAACAATAATTGACCATACCTATGTAAATTAAGGGTTCAAGTGGAGGAAAACATCTGTTTGGTACATCCAATGGAGTAGTATAAGGCAAGAAGAGATAGGTAAATGTGGTCAAAAAGGGGTCATTTTTGGGCCCAACAACACAATCCAGGGTTGAAGAACCAATGACTGTAGCTTTTGACGATGCAAAGCCCAGTCAATGATAGATCGTGAGTCACCCATAATCAACTTCAAACCAATAGCCCGATTGCTGGCAAATAAAAGGAGACCCCATAGAGCCAGTAGTTCTCCGCGGGTGTTTGATCCACTGCCAACATTCATACACAGACAGAAAAAATGATTTGTTGCATTTCTGATGACCATGCCTACACCACAACAACCGTGATGGTCATCCCCATCAAAAAAACCAATACAATCATCCATAGACAACACAGGATAAACAATATGACAAGGATGAGAATGCTTAACTGGCATATAACCAGTACACCCAGACATAATTTTGAAAAATATCTGGGCCATATCAATGGGAACCGCCTGAAAGATGTAAACGTTTCTCATACGCTAGATTTCCCATATACAGACCAATCCCATCTCAAGGGGCAGAGCCAAGTGTTCATGAATATGGATAATAAAAGCTGAGAAATGTTTTTCCCTCCAAGACCACTGAACAGATAGCACATTGCACAAGAGCATCCACAAACATCGAAAGCAAGGGCAAGAAAAGAAGAGATGATCCACAGTATCCAAATCACAACGGAAGAAAAAGCATCTGCTAGGGCCCTGGAAGCCCCGACGCTGGAGAGAGTCCCAAGTAAGAATATTCTTGTTCATAGCAAGTCAAGTGAAACATTTCACCTTGAGAGGAACCTTCAATTTCCATAGAATGGAATGCCACCAAACAGGCTGGTAAGAAGACAAGGAATTTAATAGAGTCATATGCCAGATATGCAGTAACAGATCCGTCAGCCTTGTTTCCCACCCAGACTAAGGAGTCTGAGAGATCATTGAATAAAATTTCGGCCCCCATAAGATTTGCAATAAAAATAAATATTCTACTCTTTCTAATTTTTTTTAATTAAAAGGTAATTATTTTAAATATTTTAAATTCTAAATGAAAATTTTATAAAATTTATTTTTTAAACAAACTTAATATCAGCTTAATCTATATAATGAAATTTTATATCACCTTCATTTTTTTCTCTTTACAAACATACCTTTGTCTAATTCCATAAACATTTTAATGATTTTTTTCAATTCAAAAATTAGTTCTCTAAGTAAGGTTGCATTTTGCATGCGAACTTTGTAGAATATGTTAATTACAAACATACCTTTGTCTAATTCCATAAACATTTTAATGATTTTTTTCAATTCAAAAATTAGTTCTCTAAGTAAGGTTGCACTTTGCATGCGAACTTTGTAGAATATGTTAATGTATTCAATGTATACCGACATCACTTAGAATATTCACTTGCCTTGGAATTCATTCGCTTCAAATTAATTAAGTAGGGAGGTTATTTTTTGGTATATAGATTCATTTTTATTTGGAATTTATTAGGCAATTTCAATGTAAACTTAGTTCCTGATAAAGCAATGTATTGAGCATAAAACCGTTTGCAATGTCAAGATACAATGCATACAATGCATATAGAGATGCGTTTATTGGCTTGCACGAGGCTTAAGCTATCACATGAAGAAAATATCAGGCATTGAAAACAAATATAGGAAGGCATCATGGTTGGCATCAAATTCTTTATTACTTTATTTACGTTGTAATGAATTAAAGGATTTTTTTTCCATAAAAAATCGCATTTTATTATTAAAAACATAACACAATTTTCATAATATAAAGGTTTACATGTGCAAAATCACTAAGAAGACTTTTCTCTAAAACGCAATTAAGAGATGTAGAAGCTACATCAATCAAACCTATAACAGAGCACCAAGAATAAGCATTAAAGCACTAAAACAAAACCCTGAAAGTTGTTCTAAAGATAAACATCATAGCATTTTACAGAGAAAGAACCCTCCAATGAGGTATTCATTAAAACAAATGCAAACCCTATTATAGGGCTAGGGCTAGGGCTAGGGCTATGGCCATCCAAAATGTGCAATCAACGCCATTAAAAAAAAACTACTCAAGAGAGAGAAAAAGAAAAAGAGAAAGAGGCCGAAGCTAGAAGTCGACTGAGCCGAGCAAATATGACAACAATTATGTATAGCAGACAATAGAAACATGTTGACAAGCAACACCCTTCAGAGCATTTTGAACACAAATAATTTCAAATAGGTAATCTTTGATCGACATTTGATATTTTCACCTGGATCAAGACTCATCATGGATACTCTAGGAGTGCCCTAAGAATCTTTGATTCTTAAGGCACTCCCGATAGAAGTTTAATTGATTCATTGATTCACAAGGATTAGCGTCAGCATTTGATTCTCATGATCTTAAACCCTCATTCTTTTAATCATCTTGAAAACTATAATTACAAAAGTTAGTAGCTCCTATCTGCATTTCCACTTATCACTCATGCATGTTTAAAATGAAATGAATTTATAATTATTAATTCAAACAAGCTACTACATGGTGTGATAACTGTTACTGTTTAGTTCATATAGGAGACCTAATAAAGCTTTATCACTTCTGAATTATTTATTTTATCTTGTTTGTCATAAAGTTTTAAAGTGTATTTAACATAATTTTCATATGCCACACATTACTATACACTTATCCTTATTTCAAAATTTATATTTCTGAAATGAGTTAGTGTTAAAGTTTGCGATAAGGGTCTAAGATGACTTTTAGAGTTTTTGACATAGGTTTGGTTACATTATAGATTATTTCCCGATCATTTATTTTTAATAACCTTGATCCTGAGTTTATTAATTATATCCTTAGATGGTCATATTATTATAGTTTTATTCGATGACTGAAGGATTGGGATTTTTGAAAAACATTCAACCATGTGTCTATTAGAATTTTCGGCCAACAAAACCTGAGCATTAAAAACCTCCCCAAGAGTAGCAGGGGAATGACCAGTGACAAACACCTGATACGACCATCGCCACCACCGCACTATGTCAACATGAACGCCATCAAGAAAGTGAGCCATTGTCGCGATAACAATGCACCAACAAGAACATCAATGAGCCATAGCTCTGAACTGTCGCCCTGTCAAGCGTAGACACCTCCATAGAAGCGTCGCCACCTCCACAGAACCACCGTCACTGCAAATGGAGATAATACCTAGATACTGGAAATAGAAGCACCACCACCGGAGTCTATGCCACATGCCACCGCTAGACCAAGCCGTAAAGTCGCTGCCACCACAAAGCCCTTCGCCGTAGGAAAACAATTGTCATGTATGCTCGAACTACCTGCATATACCAGACGTCACTTAAGGGGGAGGAGAGGGGTAAGGGGGGAGAATTCCTACCACTAAAAGCAAAATTTGAGATCCGACTCTCAAACCCTAGATGGTGTCATAGAGAGAATGTTTGTTCTAAAATCAAATGAATGAATGGATTAAAGGATACCCTTGTGAAGGCTACCTTCAAGTTCCCATGTGAAACGTTGTATCTACATTGTAAACATTTATGCATTTAGTGGCATCCAAACAAACAAACAAAAGTCAATTGTTTGTTATTGTTAAGTAGTCGTTACTTCGGGAGGAGATTGTATTTGTTGTAATAGAAGCTGAATGGATTGTGGGATTCGGAATGTGTACGATGTTGTACAAAATTGGGTATCATGGCCCGTAATGATGCATATATAATATCAAAATAGTACAACATGTTGGTCCATCCAATACATATATACATATAAAGGACTATCCTATATAGGAATCCCTTGGTACCATAATACAATAGTAGCCACCCAACGGAAGAGGCATATACATGCTTATGGAACCCCAAGCATTTTCCTCTACATATCTTCCAGAAGGTCCTCGATTCATGTCACATGCATCCCAAGAGTCAAACTCTCTCGGGCCTCTCCTCAAACTAGTCTCCCTAGTGCCTAACTTGAGGGTACCCTACTGGTTGTATTATTCCTACATTTTCATCATAAAAACATTTTGTTAATAATTTTACACACCAATGTTGGTTGTTGATCCTGATCTTACTGATTTAGAGATCGTGTTTCAGTTGTGTTTGGATTCCAACACCATGACGGGGAGTGTGGGGGGCTTCCCCCCCCACTAAAGTTTCCATGGGGGGTACAAGTGGGGGGTGAATGATTTGGGATCCCGCCTTGGCGGGGGTTCAGGGGAAGCACCCCTATAGTGAAAATTTAAGAAAAAATGCCTTGTAAAATGTTGTAATTTCAGAGTCATGACTTGGTTAATAATGGGTGGTTTATGGGCCCATGGTTTTGGGAATCTCGTGATATTTTCCCATGGCATTCCCTTTATAAAAGAAAGGCATTGTAATACGACTGTGTATTCTATTGTATTGTAGCATTGTGAAAACAATCTTTGTGATTGTGTGAGAGAGACTATGAGAGAGTGAAGAGGAAGTGTAGCGGGTGTGCTGCAGGTTGTATCCCTTCATTTTTTGTTGGATGGTATAATAAAAGGATTGGAAATTTCTATGTGGACGTATCACATCTTGGGTGAACCACGTTATATTTGGTGTCTCTCTTGTAATGTGTTTGTGTGTCTTATGTTTTCAGCTTGTTTATTGTTATTGCTCTGCAATCATGTTTTTCTAACAATTGGTGTCAGAGCCAAAGGTCTATTTCGTTAGTAAACTTGCAGGAAAGAAGGGTTTCCATTTCCGGTTCCAGTAGGATCAATGGAAGAAGAAGGAAAGTTTAGGGTTTCTAAATTTAACGACCAAAACTACTAGTTATGGAATATGCAAATGGATGACTATTTGTACCGAAAGGATCTATTCCTATTGTTGGGTGGAAAATAAAAATAACAGGAGACAATGAAGGAAAAAGAATGGGAGGTTCTTGATAGAAAGGAATTAGGAAAAATATCGCTGCTTAGCTTCATCGGTGGCTTTTGATATTTCAAAAGAAAAGAAAACAGATCATGTGATGAGCGCATTAGCTAAGCTCTATGAAAAACCCTTGGCTTCCAAAAGGGTATTTCTAATGAATCATTTATTTAATATGAAGATGTTAGAAGGTGGATTTATTGTTGACCATTTAAATGAATTTAATACAGTTACTAATCAACTAATTTATGTAGGAGTGAACTTTGATGATGAGGTTAGGGCTCTTCTAATATTGTGTTCATTGCTAGAAATATGGAATGGCTTGCTCATGGCTGTAAGTAACTGTCTCTGGTTCAAACACTCTTAATTTTGATGATGTTTTTGGTATTATTCTTAGCATTAAGGAAATGCAAAGAAAAAGCACAAGTGAGACATCAAGTAATGCATTGAAAATGGAGAGCAGGGGAGGACAAAGGGAGAGAGGAAAGAGCCCGACTAATCACAAAAAGTATAGAAAGGGTAGATCCAAGTCCAGATTGAGAAAGATAGAGTGTTGGAACTATGGTAAGAGAGGACATCTAAATAAATACTGCATAAATCCAAAGAAGAAAGGAGACAGACAACATGAGACTACTCAGGAAGCACATGTAACATGTAATGTGTTACAAGATGCTTTGGTTTTTACATTAGATAATGCTAATGATTACCGGGTAGTAGATTCAGGGGCTTCATGTCATGTTACACCCAATAGGAAATTCTTTCATGATTATGTTCCAGGTGATTTTGGACACATTTTATTGGGGATGATGAACCATGTAAAATTGTTGGAATGGGTAAGGTACAAATTAAGTTAAATAATGGAAATGAATGGCTACTAAAGGATGTAAGGTGTATTACTACTATGAAAAGAAATTCGATCTCAACAGGGAAGTTTGGAGATAGCATTTGTTTTTCTACGATTGAAAAAACATGGTGAAAGATCACTAAAGGAGCACTGGTAATAGAAAATGAGATAGGATATGTACATTGTATTTATGTCCTCATACTAATGATTATTATATATATGTATCTTCCATAAAAATAGGTACATCGTTGTGGTATCAAAGGCTTGGCCACATGAGTGAGAAGGGGATGTAGATTCTTCGCTCAAGGAAATTGTTTCCAAATTTGAAGCGGGTAAGTTTCTAATTATGTGAGAACTGTGTTTATGGAAAACATAAGAGAGTCATATTTCTCAGGGTTGGGAAACAGAAGAAGAGTGAAAAGTTAGATCTTCTGCATACAGATGTATGGGGACCAACTTAGGTACAATATCTTGGTGGCTCTCTTTATTATGTTACTTTTATTGATGACACAACTAGAAAAACCTGTGTTTATTGAATTAGATAGAAATTTGATGTGTTTTCTACTTTTAAAAAGTGGACATATTTTGTTGAGAATTAGACAAGGAAAATATTGAAGTGTCTAAGATCTGATAATGGAGGTGAATATTGCAATAACGATTTTGATAGTTATTTCTCATACCATGGGATTCATACAGAGAAGATTGTCCCGGGAACACCATAAGAAAATGTTGTGTCAGAAAGGATGAATAGGACAATCATGGAGCATGCAAGGTGTATGAGATTGCATGCAGGTTTTCCCTTTCAGTTTTGAGTTGATGTTGTAGATATTGTTGGCTATTTAATAAACATGTGTCATTTTTTTTCTCACTTTGACTAACACAGGTTCAACCATCCATCTCGACCAACAAAAACCAAGGCATTGGTTCAATAGAGCATAAACCTGTCGGCAACACCAACGATGCAAGTGAAGTCTCACCCAAGATACCTATAGGGACTGCAGGAACCAGGATTCCACAATGATAGAAGGGGATCTTTCCATGCCAATACCCGACAGACTACCCAACGATGCTGGTGGGTAATTGATCATCGACATACAGTATAAAAAATAGCATATATAAACATAACACAGTCTTGATCATATCTATTAACACATTTAAGCATTATCATTTCATTTCATCATGCAAAACACAAATATTATCAGTTGTAGCAAGTAAAAAATTATCAGGTATAAAATGAACATACACCATTCGACATAGATAATTTAACATGGAAACCCATACAAGAGAAAACCACAAAATCACTCTTCATTTTGCATGAGACGTTTCTTGAATGCTTTGGTATTTGCACACATATTGTAGACATATCCCAAAAATACACTAAATTACATCCACACATACATATTGAGGATCTACGTTACATTACCTCCACGACTCTTATTCATTATTTGCATTACAACATACAATATTACATGCTTCTTCAAAACTTAACCTCGTCTAAGTCTATCTTATCTTCCTTGCCCCTTAAATCCCAACGATTTTACATTTTTATAGGATCTAATGGCCGATTTTACACCCCCCTCCCACTACCCATAAGCGGACAACCTTTCCGACTAACTCATTGCATATATTTAATGTTTCCCCCAAAAAATTCCCAATACTATGAAGCTAACCATTTCTGTCTCCACTCTGTTGAAGCCCTATTCACACATTGACCGAAACTTCTCAAAACTTACCTAGGGCCAACAGGACCCAAACACTCACATGTGGCTTGCCCCGAGCCACTTTAGACAGAAACCTCTGTCTCATTCAGTTTATCTTGAAAATATTGGAAGATTTTCATCACATCCTTTGTCTGTCGTTGAACATCTTCCTTGACTTTAGCAATTTTTTCCTCAAGTTCATAATTGAGATGTTCTGAAATTACCAACTCAGTCATCTCTACAGGCTATCGCACTTGAACATGCACTAGATGAATGGTCACTCTGACCTTCTCTGCTTTATATTGAATCTCTGAGACACGATAGGTTCTCCGTTGTTGTTGTGTCCAGAGTTTAGCAATATGCTGTTGTAATACTTCGAGATGAGTATCCTTACTCATCTTCTCGATCGAGGACAATGTTATCAATGAGTTCCTTAACCCGACCAAATTGGACTCTGTTACATGAATTTTCTATGTTATGTCATGCATCTCAACGTCATCCATCAAGGCTTCCCAGGCATGGGAAAACTCCGCATATTCCTTAGCATAGAGTACCTTATCCTCCTAAATTTGTTGTACATCATCATCAACTACCTTCTGTCGCTCTTCTAGTACTTCATGAGGTGTACTAGGAATAAGCTTAGCTTCTAATTCTGTAATTCGCTGCTAGAATTCAGTAGCAACTTCCTCCAGCCTAATGACTCGAGCCTCAGGGAGCATGTCGAGTGTAACCCCAGCCTTTGGAATTTCATGGAAGGAAAAGGAAAAGACTTTCTCGAGTCTTTTTCTATCTTGCTTCCACCTATTTGTTTGCTTCTCTATCTCCTCCAACTGATTCTGGAGCGAATATATAGTTTTCTTCGACTACTTTAACTAATCATATATACACTGTATGTTCCCTTTCCTTAATTTGTTTGACTGCAGGCTGTTGTATATTATGCATTAAAAACATGGGAAGCACAGAGAGGTCTATGCTGACATAACCAATATCCTGAATCATGTTATTGTATTCTGGTGTCCCCAAGTGTTGTTAGGGAATTCATCCCATGGATGGGATTTAAGGCCACCAACCTACTAAGGGTTCTAATGACACACAGATGATATAATACACACATATAAAAAATCTAAATCTTAGGGTAAGAGAGGATGCACCTTATTCTGAATTTTGATCCTAGTTTGATCTTCACTCCAAATGATCCTTTGCTCCAAAGCTTCAATACCTGCAACAAAGAAATAACCTTTCTCAAATCACCTTCAATTTTTATAAGATATGAAGATATGAACATATATAAGGACTGCGGCATAAATCAATATTACAACCTAGATCATTTCATATACAATTGAAATACCAATTAAAATAGAGATGGAATGAAATTACTTTCTTTATTCATGAATTATACAGAACAATTACATATACCTAAGCCTGCTCAAGCTTCCTTGAAACCTAGATCTAATCCATCTTGCTTCTCTTCTCCAAAATAAATCCTCCAGCATAACATTTCCTCCAAAAGGTCCCCCTCTCCTCTAGTCCCTCTCCTGTTTTTATAGTTGATTAGGAGGAAGGGCTTTGAGGCTAGGATAGTTAGAGGAGTTATGGTGATTTCCAAACTGACCCCAACTGCCCCATGATTAGTTGTATTTTTTTTAATGAATTCTAATGAAATACGTAGGTTGTAAAAAGGAAAATTTTGTACGATACACGGGTTCCTTTGAGGAAATTCATGTATTCATATTTTGAGGTAGATACGCGGGTTTATTATGAGAAACTTGCATATGGTACACAAGTTGTCAGAAGGAAAGTCTCATATTCCAGGTGAACTCATAGTAAAAAATGTTGATACTAGAGTGAACAATGGGTATTCAAGGTACAATCCTCTTATAGTGTTAAGGATACTTCTATCCATTAAGTCCTTTTTTGTGACGAAACATTGTGTGTCATCACTAGGATGGAGAAGTGTCATTTCTAGGTATAATAGATGCCCCCTAATGTGTGAGTTCAGAGGGTAAGGATGGCCAAAATACATTACAAACTTTTAGCTCAGAGGACTCAGAATCTAGGTCACAAGGAAGTACCTAAAACAAACAAACTAGAGGTCACTTTTACAAAATCATAATTGAGGATGCCATGTTCAATAACGTGGAACACTAGCTCCTTTACACAATACATATACATCATATAATTTGAGTTCTACTGCCACACATAATTTAAAAAGTGGGTTATAGCCACATGAGTACAATACCCGATCTTCAATAACTGGAGTGTTATCACAGTATATGGAATGATCTTGCGCAACTTAGGTTTATAAGTTGAAAAACTGAGGTCTTCGTCCAAATCCATATAACCAAGTACGAATCCCAACCATGTCAATACAGTAGTTGAAGTCAAACATGGAGGATACCATTGGAGCATCAATTAAAGAGTTGTACTAATAAACAATGCAAGGGAGGCCACTAAAATGGAAAGTGGATCCAGAGGTACTATCCAAAATAACTCTTAGGTCTTCGTCGCTAGTTGGTGCTAATAGGAATATGTTTGTGAGGAGGAAGGCATTAATTAATCCTTCAACTGATCACATGAGTAAATTGGTAAACTGGATAAGGTAAGACGGATGTAAAGAAATCTCAGGGATGAGCATGAGAGTGATTAAGGTAAGCAAACTAAGGATAAATATCCTTGAATAATGAGCACTACATGAGAGTGACTCAAGGAATATTTAGAATCACAAGGAACAACTGGACACATATACAATGTAGGAGACATTAACAGATTCCCCATATATATATGGATCAGGTGATCAAATGGAGGAGTAATAACTTAGAGTATAGGTTGAAACTGGAAAGAATAAAAATTAGACTTGACTGTTGGGATATCCAAAACTGGTACTTTGTTAAAGTATGACTAGGGACTTGCTTCCAAACAACTTACAATGTAAAGAGAGTATTTACTTCCTCCCTTTCTTGTTAAATTTTAATGAGTCCAAGAAAGCAAACTCGAGACCTTCTTCATTGTTAAACAAGATTGAAGGAGAGATAGAATATTGCTTGATATAACACTAATTTTTATATTTTAAGATCCCAAATTAGTGGATTCTCATTGGGGTTTTCACAATTTGAGAGTCTGAAAACTCCAAAGAATACTCTAGGGGGGTGCTTTTTCGTAAAGTTACTCTCCTAAGTCCGAAAAAGTATAAAACAATCCAGAGGAAAACTCTCTTAAATTCCAAGGAAGTAAGAAATAAAATTTCCATATTTAGTCAGCAAGGTATGAAAAAGGGGTAAACTATCACTGGACCGAAATCCTCCCTACAAGTCTTGTATATAATGCATTCAGTATGGGAATGAAATACATGAAAACTAGTGAATTAGTAGCATGGAATTGCAAGAGTTTCACATATGGATTTCCTGGATTTAGACCCATAGAGAATAGGGACATGAAATTACATAGTAACACATCACATATTGTTATCACAAAATCATCCAACTCATAGAATAACCCTCATACAAATATGGTATAAAACTACTTCAAGATTGAAGCCAAAATCCATGAAAACTAGTGATACAATGGCATGAGAATGCAAACTTTTCACACAGGAGTTTCTTGGATTTCGAGTTCAATAGAATATGGGAATGAAATTATAGAGTATTACATAATATATGGCTTCCCTAAAATCATAAAAATTATATAAAATTCCTCATACAAATATTATATAAAACCAA
Organism: Pseudotsuga menziesii; assembly: GCA_001517045.1. NCBI lineage: Eukaryota > Viridiplantae > Streptophyta > Pinopsida > Pinales > Pinaceae > Pseudotsuga > Pseudotsuga menziesii. The sequence goes on along the minus strand of LPNX010039509.1, from coordinate 1,045,904 downwards.
TTCAAGATTGAAGCTAAATCCATGGAAACTAGTTATTCAAGAGCATGGGGAATGCAAGCCTTTCATACATGTATTTATGATATTTCAAATTACATAGAATATGGATATTATATTACAGATCCATACATAATATACCCAATATTGGGAATCAAATATCCTCATTTGGTACTCCTTCCTTTGCACCAACACTAGTACAAAATGAGGAATTAGCTACTAGGTGACTAAAAATTCTAGTCACCACAGGTTTTGCAAGTGATTTACTACTAAATATGAGCAATTTTGATTGACCCAACTATAAACGACTAAAATTAATAATTAATTTAGTCACCAGTTAACAAATATGACTAGATAATAAGTGACAGAGTTAAAAATGACTAACATAAATGACCAATTTAGTCACGACATAAAAATGACTTAGCTAGCATAATATGAATTAGTCATTTATGTTAGTCATTTTTAATCGTGTCATGAAAAATTGCATTTTTGACATTAATGAAGTGTACATTTTGTAAATTGTATGCCTTCTATTAGTAATATTGGTGTCATGCACCCCGATATTCAGAGATCCAACAAAGAAATTGCACGAATTTGCTCTTGACCATCTTTATCCCTGTTGCACCATTGAAGCAAATCGTTAAGCGCGTGCCAAATTAGGAAAGTTAGGTTCCTATGTCAATTATGAATTAGGTACTAGAACCAATACCATATCGATACCTAGAAGAATCATAGCTAGTTGTTTATCTTTCAATGTAAGAGTCTCAAGTCCCATACTGAGGTGCTCTTCTAACTTCAATATAACTATCATGATTTGTGACTGTCGAACTAGGCGATGCACAAGTCGACGTAGCTTCACCAGGCTTAGTTCCTTAATTAAACGTCATAGCAATACTTGTTGATCCAACAATAATTGAACTAGTGGAAGCACCAAGACAAATATTTTAACCAATCAAAGACTCAATTATAATTAAACTGGGGTGTTAACCCAGAACCAGTCTCATACCCATATGCAGTAAAGGGAGAGGCCTGACCCCATCTCAGAGTTTCATGTAAATATTTCAATTCCTCGACCTCTTACAGGCCTGACCTCACAGAATATGATATGTATAATGTAGTGAAGACCTCTCCTTATCACCATCAAGTTAAACCTTCTAATTTATGCATTAGTGGCGAGGTAATTTTTGCATCTTACGTCACCACCCACCGGACTCACGATGTGCAAAACTCTTCTCAGCCAACGTCCTCGATCCAAGTTTATTATATATACTTATATTATAACAAAAAACATCATTAAAAAATATTATATAATAATAAAACAAAAATATTCTATTTATATAAAACACAAATTATTATATTTATATAAAACACAAATTAATTAAATTTTATATTAATCCTAATTTATAAAACTAAACAAGTTATATAATAATTATTAAAAAAATATAATATATAATAACAAATTAACATAATTTATATAAAATAAAATAATAAAAATAAAACACATACATGAATGGGTCATTTGGACCACTTGGTGTTCCAATGCCCATACCATGGCTCCAATACCCAAACTGTCATGTTCTTCTTGCCATGTACCATCAAGGTGGGGAAATAACATGTTTTGTCTTGCCTCAACAAATTTATTTGTTGTAGCCATGTCATGTTCAATTCTTTGTTATGTGTTGATCAAGCCACATGAAATGAGTATGGGCTTCATATTCCTTCATAGAATGCATTGGGAATCCTTGGGGTTTTGAGCAACAATTTAAGGAGAAATCAAGGAAAATTGCATAGTTATAGATTTCATAATCCACCAGCCTCACCTACTAAACATAGCCTTTCAAATTGTCACCCTTACCCACATGCACTTCACTCCCTCTAAATGTGGATATGATTGTTATATTGTTGCATCGGAATTTGAAATGATTTATGATTAATGTTGATCCTTTGTTTTTTTTCTCTACGAATTGGTTTTATTGTAGATCAATTAAAGACAAGATAAATGAAAAGAGTGGAAAGTTAGAGTTAACATATCAGTTTCATAATTGATCACTGTAGAAAATTGAAGATGAGTCAACAACCAATTTTGACAATTGTTGAATACCATGCATACGATGAGAGAATAGCTGATGCAAAGAACTTGCTTAAATATGTATGTCCATGTAATGATTGTTGTGGTGGGAAGATGAGAAAAAAACAAGTAATTTATGAACATATGCTAAAATTTTGTCATACCAGGATGTAACTTTAGAAGTTTGGAAGAAAATAGTACTTTTTACCATCAATTAGGGAACCATTAAACCATTCAAAAAAATATTACAGATCTTAATAAGAACTATCTCTCAATTCCTATCTATCATCTTTGCAAAGAATCTCGAAAACAATGATACTTCAAATGCATAGCTTAGGACAACTACAATACATTTTACAAAAAGTAAGTAAAAAAAAACAAAAAAAATGATCTTTAAGCAAGCATACTTACTAAGTTGTCATTTAACAATTTTATGTTAATATGAGGCACCACTTTGTACTTAAAAATATTTAATATTATTTAAAAAAACATTTTCTTCTTAACGGTCATCTATTTTGAATTTTAATTGAAAAAACAACTTAAATATCCAACATGATAGCACCAGGGATCAAATTTGAAGGGTTGGTCTTAATTTTAGTTATAAGGGTATATATGTATGGGGCCCTTCTATAATGAAAAGCTTAAAAAAATTACACTTCAATTGACAACAATAAATTGACTCCACATTTCATAAAATACTGCATTTTCAATCAATTTATGCCACTAAAGAAATTAATAAATCCACTACAATTAGATGAAACAACTTCCCTAAAAAAAATTATGAAATAGAAATCCACACAAACATTCAAACATTGAATTCAACACATTGAAAAAAATAGCAAAATATTGAATTGTAACTGAGATAAGAATCTACCTTGAATCCATGCTTAGAAATATTTGGCACCCATGATTAGTTTATTCACAACTGAAGAATCTTTGTTTCTTTCCAAACTAGTAAACCTAAATCATGTTTTATGATAATGAAATTATCACCCACTTTGCCATAGATCAGTAGAGAAAGCGCCAAACAGATTTGTACCCAACAATAAAAAGCAATGGGGATTCACAGAATCATCTCAATGGTGAAGAATGGGAACTGACTGTTGCTATCACCCCTCCACTCCATTTATTTTTTTAAACTTTTATATTAAACCTCAAGGAGTGGTGGTGTGCTAGACTTCCGTGTATAGTAAATATCACCTCTATCCCTCACAAGTTGCAACCCCAATTGAAAATTGAAAAAAAATCCATACACATTGTATCCAACTGGTGATGTAAAATATGTGGTGATCCATGCCCAAAAGCCATTAAACTTTGTAGGGAAAGATGCGCCACCTTCTTCTTCCGTCTACTACTTTGTTCTGTGTGCCACCATTTATACCTTTTTTTTATTTATAAGATTGCAACTCTGCAAGCTCATGCAACAGATAGAGAGAGATGGCCATGGCTACCATCTATTATATACTTCAACCAGTCAGTCTCTATCTATATCTCCTATTGGATATTTCATGGGATATACTCTAACTACTATAGAATAAGCTAGATTTGGGTCCTATATTGGAAGGCGAACCACATTACTCAGTCAGTGCTGAAGGTCGACTATTTCTCACACTGGGATTGTCTTTGCTTTAATGGGTTATGAATCAATCACCGCCATCTGGTACTTGATTTGAATTTGTTTATGGAATTGGAATTGATGATGCAGGTTGGGATGCTTCAATCGCTCCATGTGCTCCATAAGATTTTAAAAAAGTAAGAACACATTATCATATACCCCAAATTGTGACAGGTAGCTTGTGAAAAAAGTTGGAACAAGCTAGTAGTATAAACCGCAAGGATGGAATCAACAAGCTATGGCTATTGAGCTCAAGGAATTGCTGCACTAGATTCTTGGGTGTGATGCATCTAGATATTGATCTAAATTCGATCCTACTATAACCTCTACCATTTCACTCGGTAAAATTGGTGACTCATATGTGCTATGCTAATTGGTAAACCATCTAGCATTACAAAAGCAACATAAGTTAATGAGGAAGTCATATCGTCGAGGGCGATGGAGGAATTTGGGATTATAATTTATGGAGGGAATTAAGGTGGGGAATCGTGATATTGAAAAGTAGTGCACATCAATGAATATTTTCCTTGGTCATCGGCCCAACCCCGTTGGTTTTACTCGATATGAACACAGGTCAAACACCAACATCAACATACCATCCATTAGAAAATAGTTATGTCAATTCAGAAGCAAAAAAAATTGATTCTAATTTTGGATCTCTTTACTTTACTAAAGCAACTGTAACAGGAAGGTCCTATTCATGGGACACATGGGCCATAAATTTTGGAATGGTTCCCCCCTCACTAGCATGGAATTATTCAATAGGACTGACATTTCTATGGTTTACATTTAGTCACTTCCCAGGACCACAGTACTTCGAACCAAGGATGATAAATATTGCCAGATGCCTCAATAAGTTTCTACCTAGGAATGACAACCAAATTAATGTTTGATGGATAGTTTGTATGACAACCCTTTTAATGAAATTTTAATTCAAATTATGCATGGGACACATGGGCCATAAATTTTGAAATGGCTTCCCCTCAATAGCGTGACATTATTCGATCGGACTAACATTTGTAGGGTTTACATTTGATCACTTCCCTTTGGATTGAGGATGATAAATATTGCCAGATGCCTCAAGTTTCTACCTAACTCTAACAACCAAATTAATGTTTGATGGATAGTTTGTAGAACAACCCTTTTAATGAAATTTTAATTCAAAAACAAAAATCAATTTTTTATTACGGTCAAAGTTTTAACCACACTTCTTGGACTTCTCGGATGTGCCGAAAAACCTTTGAAAGGTTGTGACGAATTCAATTTTGATCCCTGGATAGAACTCACATTTTAAAGAGAGACACACATCAGTAATGACAATCCGAGAGAATGGATGGCTGCGATTAAACATAGTCTCATTTTCATTTAATGGCATCAATGATCAAATTTGAAGGGTGGGTCTTAATTTCAAATGGAAGGGAATTTATTCTTGGAGCCCTTCTAATATGAAGGGTAATATAAGTAATTGTACTTTAATTGACAAGTATATTTACCTAAACCCTTCACCCAAAAAATGCAAAAAATAAATATTGTTCTTTTAGTTTTTTACAATTTTTTATCAGTTGAGCACCCCTTAATATTTACATGAAAAAATGATATATTTTCAACGAAACTTATTTTGAACACATTAAATTGTCATATGTGTATCATTAATTTTACAGTTCAATAACATAACAACTATTCTATTGTATTTTTTTTAAGTTGGAGCACACTTCATTATACAAAAAAAACTACTTAGATTATGTCCTAACCATATTGAGGCATCCAAGTGCAATCCAAGCTTGAGAGATCTAAGAATGATAAGGAATGGGCACCAAACAAAAAATATTACACAACTCAGAAAATATTAAAAAAAAATCCTACATACCAAGCAAGTTAGCAAAGCTAGCATAACCGGGGTCAAGGCATTAAAATGTTTTGTTCAACACTTGTCGTGAAAGAATACATGTATGGGATGGAGGGGACATGGAATCAAGCCTAAGTCAATTGAATCCTTGCAACTCACTGCATGTCTGAGTCTCAACAATCTGCCTTTTAAATTGAACCAAAATACCAAAAGAAGTTTATTAATGGCTATATTTGAGAAAGTTCTAAGTGTGAGTAATTAAGGGCTCGGGGCTCTAAAATTTGTTGTGTTTTGTATCGATCTACAATTAGTGAATATATAGTCACATGTAGTAATTTAATTTATTTAATGAGAACATATAATGTGTATACCTCTATGTCGAAACCGTTTTCCATGCCGATGTAGGCCACTACCCTCTTTACTGTCTTACCAAAAGGAATGATAATGAGGAAGAATACCTAAAATTACGGACTTCACCTTCAAAGAATTCCTTGCAATCACATTGGTAAGGAGTGATAAGAAGATCAAAACACTCCAACATGTCAAATGTTAGTTGATTGTGTTAATTAAAGACTTATATGGTAAATTTAATATAAGACTTGCTTATACTTGTCTCTTACTCTTTGCGCCTTGACACATTTAATATTTTATGGTTGTCTCTATGCCTTGACCCAATTCATATTTTGAAGCTGAGGATGTGCATGCATAATAATCCGTAGTTATGACTATGAGATGAGGATTTAAAGGGAAGAGGATGTAAAAACAAGTAATTTTTATATGTATTTTGGTGGCGCTAAGGACAAATTTGTGAGAAACCACAATATTTGGAAGGACGGAGGGAGATTACATCACGATCATGCCACCCATCAAATTGAAGACTATTCTTGAGCCAACAATTGTTTTTTTAATTTTATTAATAACCATTGTTTCTCCATATCGTGTGCCCAATGACACTTCTCTATAGCAATGCATAAATCGACCTTTGCATAGTTTGTGATCCTAGCTACATGTTATTATTTGTATTTACATGACATCCAGTGTTGTTTATAGTTGTCGCAAGTCCATGATATTCATGCAAGAAATGAATTATTGTAGAAGAGGACTCATCAAACTGACCTTTTGAATTTCATTTTGACGGAAAAAGAGCAGACATTGGTAGCGAGGTTCAGATAGGTAGCAGGCACAAAGTTTTGAGCTCGTTTCAGGCCTAGCAGTAGACTAGTAGTTCTTTTTTGTTATAGTCGTATTTTCTGACACATTGTCACACTTTAGGTTGCAACCAAAAGTGACTCAAGAGTCAGAACATATCGATGGCTAGTGTCTCGTGGTAATAATTGATTACTGGTCATCTTGCACAACTAAGCAGTAAGTGCATGGCATGAGCGAGTGAGTGATTATAATTTATCATATTTCCAATATTTTGAATGAAGAGTTGAACTTTATAGCATACAAATTTTAACATCTTGAGAAATTTATATGGATGGGGAATTTCAAATTTTTCCTGAAATGTTGATATAAATTATGCCCTTCTTAATTGGAAGGGTAAAATTCAGATTTTAATTTATGTTTGAAGGGATATTTTAAGGGAAGGGATAGAACCCTTTGTAAGGGCTGGGAAGGGTTCAATTTTGAGCTATTATGGAATCAATTTTGGCAAGCACTCCATCCTTATAGACACGACAGTTGATAGCCAGTGGAGCGTTTCAATTCCACGGGCACTAGCCGATGGACTCCCGCTCTCTCTGCATCTTCAAACTTGGATCTTCTTCATGAGAAAACCCTACCGAGTGATTGATCCAGCAAAGAGGGCATGGTTATGCAGTGTGCTGGTTATTCTTTCATGACATTAATTTACAGTTGGTCGTATGCTTGTTTTCATTACCATGAATTTGTAACCGTACGTAGTGCCCTTTTTTTTGCGTTTGTTGCCATTCAATTTGACTCAGAAATGCTCGTCCTATTTTCTTCACAAAACATTCTATATGAGCCAGAAGCCTACCTTTTTTCTTGCAGTAATTCAAAGTTTCTGTTGGCAGACAACCTTCTGCAGATTTTGCATTTGAACTAGAGCTAGGCATTATTCTATTTGAGTGAAATTTCGACACAAGAGATCCTGGCTTTGTTGCTATTGTTTATGTGCCAGAAGCATTCCTCTTTAGAAAAAAATTACACTAGTTTTTTTGGCTAGGAATCCTAGAAACTTGTGTAATTGTGGTTTGGAGTGTGGAATATGCGTTTGGCTATTTGAAAGAGCAGATAGCAACATGACAGTCTACGGTAGTTGATGAAGGAAGCCCTAGATTCTTTAGTATTAACAGCTGAATTTTTTAAAGGTTTTTGGAAGGGACCGAGTCATGATGAAGGCTGGACTACCCAACACTCGAACCCACACCGAGGCTTGCCGAGAATCTGTAAGTATAAATCATGTTTCCTTTCTCTGTAAATTTTATGTTTCTGTAATAATGTCCTAACTACTTTCCCAGAAAACCGGACATGTGTTATTTACCTTGAGAAAAACATCTTTAATTCGACAGGAATTTCCCAAAAGAGGGAAGACAAAACTTGCATTCTCAAGAAAAATATGTAATCGATAGATGAAAATGATATATACGTAGAGACCAACTCCACATTTTTCCTTTGACCACAAAAGGCTGGTTTGATGACAAGGAAGACTATTTGCTAATTTTTACTGTAAAGATGTGACTTATGTGACGACTTTGCAATAATGTATACTCTTTATAGGAGAGAAATATATTTGGCTTATTTTTCTGTAAAAAATTGCAAATTTTCTGAATATTTTTCCACATCGTTTCTTAATTTTGAGAAATTGAATAAATCTCTACATATCTCTATGAGCAGTCCTATATTTCTACATAAACTTAGGGATCTTGTGTTGAATCTTGAAGAAGATGAGGATTTATGAGAAAGTGTGGCAAAACTAGTGGCAGATACCATTTTCTACATAAAATGCTGACTGTACAAGAAGATCATATTAGGTTTCGTATTTTCCCTCTTGACTGTTGTAAGCTCCTAATGAATATAGTGTATGTAACAACGTGAATCTAGACACATTGAATTATGCTCCAAAAGTGGATGCAGATTAAAACGGGAACATATGCTAAAACCTGTATTCTCATTTCCAAGAAAATGTAGAAATATTCAATTATTAATATTTCATTTGTGTATTTTCAGAAGGAGAATATCCCCATTGGTCCACCTAACAAGAAAAGGATCAAGTTGTTTTCAAGAGATGACAATCCCAAATAAACACTTGCACCAAAAAGTAATGGATTTGAAATGTTATCCATTCTTTCCACTAAGAAACAAGGGGAAGAATAAGTTCAAGCCGTTAATGTAAATGGGCTGGAGGAATATGAAGAAACTCAATTGACTACGAGTGAAGTAGAGGCTTTGCTAAAAATGAAGATGGCAGGAAAATTAAAGAATGATGCAAAGGTAATGCATTCTCTTTTTCAATTTTCTTTTAATACCACCTTATTTTCTAGAATCTATGTCAATCTATGGCAGATACAATTATAACAAGCATGAGATTTTGATGCTTAATAGGGTAGAATGGAACAAATGATGGATTACATCAGGAAGCTTCGAGCTTGTGGCCAGAAATTTCTTCAAAAGGAGGTTGGATATATTCTTTAGAAAGAGCAGCTCACCGGTCAGATAGAAGAGTAGAGAAAAAACCAAGAGGAAATTGGTAAGTCCGATTTTGCTTTTCATCCTGTGCTTGTTTTACAGTTTTCTTTGTTTGGAATATTTGCTGAAAATATTGTTCAAGCCTTATTGAATTTTCTTATATAGTACATATATGATAGTAGAAGAGGAAATGCTATGCATAGAATGATAGAATTAATATTTCTAAATTTCTCTAGTGTAGCATTTCTGCCTAGTAATCATAGAAATGAGTTATGTCTTTTGTTAGCAATTGGTGGCTGATACTTTAGCATCGTGGTGAGCACCTCTCTTGAAGGTACCATGCAAGTAGTAAGTTGGAATTGTGATCTCATTAGTTTCATTGCATTCTCCAGTTTCTGCAATGAAGCTTGAGAAAGAAAAGCTGGGTGATGAAGTCACACAGCGAAAACTAAGATGATCTACTCTTGAAGCAGAGATTTCAAAAGTCAATACAGAAAAAAGGTAATTTAATTTGTTGTTGTTGTTATTTACTCTTAAAATCACAAGCAGTGTTCAGTTCAGTTGTCTATTTTTCTGGTCCATTGATTGATTACCAGGTTATGTTAAGTGTTTAACCGAGATATAATTGTATCCAGGAAATTTTGATTGTACATGACAAGGATTCAGAGGCATTGCGTATTGCTGGAGAAGAAAAATCAAATCTTGCTAATGAGATAGACAAACTTAAGAGTGAACTATCAACTTCAAATGATCAAGTGTGCAAACTATTTTATATTGCTTTTGCTTTTTCTGTGCTTATGACATTACACATTGTGAGAAGTTCATTAGTCATCACTTTAATTTTCCCTTTCGATAATTATGCTGACTTGTTTTTGCCTTTTTTGCCAGATCAAATCCTTACATGATATCATAAACGATTAACATAGTATAACACGAGTCTTCAAGTGTACAACAACAAGTTGCAGAATGATGCTGCTGTTGCTACAAAAGAGAATATGAAGACAAAACAAGAAAAATATGCTATTGTAGAAACTCTTAGTGTTGTACGAGGTAGTGATGCTGCTTTGCAGACACAACTAGATAGTGCTAAGGCAAGTGCATCATGGGTCTGATAATTTATGCTATGCAAGCTTGTGATATTTATAGCTTTATTGTGAAATTATTTCACCCTTCTATGTACCAAATCATATTGTAATGCTTGAAGTCAATTCAAACTAAGCTCAATGCATGTGCAATGATAGCAATTGCTTTTGTTCCCTTGCCTAGATGACTTGTAAGAATGTCGATTAACACTCTATTTATACTAGCAGGAATCTCTGCTCGAAGGAACAAAACAGAGCAATGCCTTGAATGAAGAGATAGAGAGGGTGCATGGATAACTTCAGCATGTTATAGAAGACATGGATCAATGCATAAACCAAATCCTAGCTCTTACACAAGAGAATGCAAGGTTTAAATAATTCACAGGAAAATCAACATGTGAACTTCAGATACTTACTACAAAAGCAACTACACTTGAGGTAATTTAAATAGAAGATTACTTTTCAGTCAAAACCATTACGTGATCTTCTTATACCTTTAAAGTGGCTGAGAATATGGAAAACATTTCAGGTATGATAAAATATAATATCAATCTTAGAGAAGTAATAGTTTTTGTAAGTCATCTAGCAATGATAATCAGGGAGGATTGTTAATATCATTTAAAGAAAAGGTAAAATTTCTTTTTATATTTTATATAATGTAACAATAGTACATACAATTAGCATTTCACAGAGAAAGCATGGCAAAAGTAAATGGCCACCACCATATGGTCATAGTGGTGGGGCATATTAAAATGTCCTTCTGATGATCAAAATTTGCCAAAATATCATAAGGTCATTGAATAAATGAATTTAATTTTTAAGGTCACAGCCAAGCTAGAGACCAAATTGGTGTATGAGACCCTCTTTGTGGGACAAGGGACCCTCTTTTTGCAGTAATTTAACTCCTAAAGTCTATGGAGGTGTACATACCCTACCTTCTCTAGATATGAACTTGTGACCTCCTAAAAGGAAACACATGTTCTTAACCCAACTCAACTGGATAATCAAAATGATCATATAAATTCTTGTCTATCATGTTCATATTATATAATGTATCTGGTGCATATCGACTGATTTTTATTTTGATTAAATTTTGTATTTGCTGATGGCCTTGACTCTGCATTCATTGGAATAAGGAAAAAGAAGAAGAAGCCTATAAGTAGATGTTATATCATAGTTGACTTTTTTATGTTTTGTGAATCATTTAAAATGATTTGTGTATTTTTTTTAATCTCACATCTGAACTATGGAATTTACCTGTGATGATGTTTGCATAGGCGGAAAGCAGTTTTCAAGATGATGATAATGTTGATAACATGGAGGATGCTATTGGTGGTTAATGGAAGTTTTAACTCAAAAACTATAACATCACACACTAGTGGAATAACTCTACTACCTTATCTCACTTTTTAGCAGAATCCCTCTGATAATATTGAATGAATGGAAACAACTTATGTAACACACAATGTGCCCACATAAAAACAAAACTTCACTCTCTAACTCATCCAAAAAACCACAAATAACAACTATAATACAACAATATTTACTACTGATACTCGTTGCAAGTTACGTTGGAGGCTGACTTCTCTTCTCTATCTAATTAATGTGCCTTGTCTCCTTTATGTCTTCATAATTAATTCACCATCCTTGCATGAATATCTCCCTCACACAAGTGCAAACTTCCTCTAGCAGAAGCCAAGCAAACAACTCAAATTCTAGAAGGCAAAAAGAAATGGAGAACAGAATTGGAGAAACCAGGTAAACTGACAATTAGGTCTATCTTGTGGAGGCAATGTGCATCTTAATTTTGCCATGGGTTTATGTCTATAGAGCCAGTGAGGGTATTGAAATATCTAAAAGAAATGATATCCCATAGAGAGAGAATCACTAGATATAGGTCAAGGAAAGGTTTACCATCATAGCGAAGTTTGAATCTTGAGGATTGGGTAGCATACAACAATGAGGACATTTCAAAGAGGGGAATTTGGGCCTTATAATTCAAATCCACATAAATTTGGAATGCACATAAAAATCCAAAATTGATACCCTATATTGGAGTCTCAAATGAAGCAAATGACATCTCTTGACCCACAAGCTTTGCTAGATATCTATGTGTCACATCCAAAAATTGAGACCTTGTGATATCTCTTGATAGGTTGGAGTGTTGTCTTGAGGTTATCATGCATGTTGGTGAGGAAGATGAGGTCCTGTGTGGAGAACAAATCCTAAAAAGTACCCATAAAGGACCGAATGGAACCATTGTAGTTCAAACATGCGGTGAAGATAAAATTTATCCTCTCCTTGACTTAATGGAAGAGTCATCGAAAGCCAAGCATATGTGGTTTGTCGTTGAAAAGAGGTAGCTATAAATACTCATGAAACTTGGCATAGAATAAAATGTTGTCTGAATCGCTATGGGACATTGAAAGGTGCTCCTACATATTGACCTTATGTACGTGACATCTTTGAAATATCCTACCCATTCATGGGATGCAGTGATGGGACTCTATGTGTAATTGATGAGCATTGAGAACAAACCCTCCACTAGCTGAGGAGGATCTTGAGGGCATGCGATCAATGGTGTTTAAATTTAATTGGGATGGATAATGATGCTTCCTATTAGCTGTAAAAAATACTAAGGATAGAAGGCCATCTTAGAGCCAAGAGGGATGAGGAGGGTATACAAGTACCCTGAATAAATTGTTTGTATATGCCCTCTTTGATTTCCTTATTGATCTTCCTTTTGAAGAGAGAAGGTGATGATGGGTATACAGAGTATCTCAATTTGGTGAGATGATCAATAGAAATTCCTATGGATTTCAAGGACTGAAGAAGCCTTCAAGAACCAACATTGTCTTTTGTTTGGGAGATCCATGGAGGCAATGTCCTCTGAGGAATGAAGCGCCTAGTATGGGATATCTCTTCTAGAGGAGAGGTTGAATGATAATCACTAAACCATTCACATTGTTCAATTTCAAGTTATTTTCGATGTTGCAATTTTTGTTGTTCAAATTGTAATTTGACTGGCCCATGGGAATTCACATTACTGAAAAAACATTTTAGATCATACTTAAAAATTAAAGAAGTTACATCAGAAGTGTTGGATCTGTGTCCAGTTCAAAACAAACCTATGTACCATAAATGTTACATTGTTATATATTTATTGTTTACCAATAAAAATATCTACCAACCATGTCAGCCATGTCTACCATTAAAGAGCTCTCAGTGCTATTGTTATGGGCTACCAAAGAAAAATACAAGCCATCCATGCCTACCATTAATAAGTTTCAACTGCACCCTTTTGTAAATAAATGGATGTTGTGGCATGGAGTAGGATCCATTGACTCTCTCCCACACAATTTCACTTAAAATATTCGTGGTGCATTCCCGTGACATTTTGATACAGAGATGGTTGTAGCTATGCATTCTTATGAAGTCATTGGGCATAGGAATTAACTAAAATTTTCATATTTTTGAAGTAATAGTTCTAATGATAAAATAAGTAGAAAAGTTACATATTTTAGGAGTAAGTTATCTCACACTGAAAGGAGTTTCTTGAAGGGATTTAAAATAAACTAATGAATCATGAATACCTGGGTAAGTGGGTAAAGTGTGAGAGGATTCAATATGCACCTTGTTCCTTTCCATTGATGGGTTTTAATAGGTTTCTTCTAAGACTTTAGTGTTCATTAATGGGTTTTAATAGGTTTCTTCTAAGACTTTAGTGGTCATATTGTATGGAGAAGGTTTAACAGAGTGGAAAATATATGCCTATGGATTTGAAGGAGTGTAAAAGACTTCAAGAACCAACACTGTCTTTTGTTTGGGAGATCCATGGAGGTAATGTCCTCTGAGGAATGAAGCGCCTAGTATGGGATATCTCTTCCACTCTATTAAATTGTCCATAACATGGATCTCATGAAGAAAGGAGACAAATATAAATAAGCTTGCAAGGAGTAAGGGATGGGTGCTAAACTCAGGTTGGACACAGACTCATGGAATTCTGTCTACAATAAATCATATGCTTTAACATGATGGATTTTTCATTGGAGCATGATATGTCGAGAATACAATCTAAAATTCTCAAGAAATGGTTTGGTGTATTTCCTCTCACCTAGAAGATTAGTTTATCTCTTCTCACCTTGCTCCACCTCTGGGATGCATGACATTTGGTAAATCTATAAGGGTCAATTTTATTATTATTTACTTGTGTGGAAAAGTTAACATTTCCTTGAGGAAAAAGTCATGACATCAACATGTACCCAACCATGCTTAGTCAAAATATGTGTATTCCTAAAAATACTAGAGAGCAAATGCTTTCAGTAGTTCTTCAGGATATCTCATCCAAAGTATTACTCTGTAATGCCATTATTAAACCTACAATATGATTCATTTTAGAGTATTTTGGACCAATGTTGAGTATTATACTTTTAAGTACATCTAACAATTGATCTCATGGTCTGAATTACATGCTAGGACAATTGATATTTTGTATTAACTGGTTGAGAGTGGAGTCAGAGTGATAAATTTGCTGTGATTAAGGAAAATGCAAACTCTTCTCACTGGAGCCTAGAGGTAGAGATAACTAGAGCTTCATCTTCAGATGTCCAGTGTATTATGAAATCAGAGAGACTTGATATTGCTTCTTTCAACATTCCTTCCTTAGATATGATATTTTGAAACGTGTAGCTTATTTGTTAGAGAGCTTTTCATTTGGAGACACTGCCTGTTGACTAATGATAGTACAATGGCTGATGTGTTCTACTGTATCACTTTAACTACCACCACCTTCTTGCCTTGGTAGGGAAAAATAAACAATCAAGATTTATTGATACTCAAAAGTAACTGTCATTGATACATTACAGTTCATACATATCCTAGGTAATTGTAACTGTAATTGATTTTGTTCATACATAGCCTAGGTAACTGTAATTGATGGATGTACATAGTGTTGATATGTAGTAATCTTGGCTTGGTTTGGATCAAAATGGGTCATAGCATCAACTGAATGAATATTTAGTTTTGACATTGAGGAATCATGCAAAAAAGAGTAAATAGATCCCTTGCCCTCCTTTTGATTTTCTATTTGTCTATAATATGACGCATTTGTTATATTTTCATTCAAAATTTTGTTCTTTTATGTGTATTGCATTTCCATCAAGAGCATAAATCATTATTCTTAATTCTTAAATCCTTGGAGATGTTTCTTCATTTTCCATAAAACTGTTAGACTGGTTTAATTTTGAACCTGTCCATGTTTATCCTTCTTTCAAAACTTCCTAGCTGTGTTTTAAATTGTTTTTTTACTGGACCTAATAGATGGGACTGTTAGAAATTGCAGTATTATTTTAGAATGTTGTGTTGCGAGAAATTGAATTGTGTTTACTGTATGTTGCTGTAGTGATTTCCAGCAGTATGTGTAGTAGCATTATTTGTATTTAAGTTCCAGCAGTATGTGTATCGGTATTTGTATTTGAGTTCCAACACTATGTGTAGAAGTATTTGTATCTAAATTAGGTTAAATATTTAATGTTCCCCCACCCCAAAGAGCAGTTTAGAAGAGTAAATAATGGAAAATTAAAATAGAGGACATCGGCATGTAGAGGTAATTGATGGTTTGGTTTAAAATATGTCAAATTCTATGTTTAATTTCCTCATTTTCCTTAATATTTTCCCAAACTATGTCGATCCTAGTGTTCCCATCTTTTCTATATTGTTGCAGCAGCCAAACATCTAGATGAATAGATGCATTCCTGATACTCATATTAAATGGTGGGAACATGATCAAAATTAGGATAGGAACTTCAAGAAAGCTTCAGCAAATGTTAATTTTGATCAATCTTAATAGCAAACAATTGTGGTGGGGATTATTCCAGTAAGGCATTCCTAATACTTGATCATAATAGAAATAGTTGTGCTAGGTTTTCTTTCCTCATCTTAAAGTGATCGTGGGTTTGGTGTTTTATTGGGTAACTCCCCATAGATGAATAAAAAACAAATAAGATAATAAAAATTCTTATAATTTGATAAAAATAGGATTGGAACAAGTGCTCCCTTTTCTCCTCTATGGTTTCTCCGAAATCCTAGCTTCCATTCTCTTCTTAGGGAAAACCCCAACCCTATTTCCTTGCTTACACCAACACAAGATCCTTCTCTAAGATACCATTTGACTAGGAACATCAGTAGAGGTTTCCACAACATCAGCAAAGGTTTCCGCAACATTTTTATTTTGACAAACAGGTTCTGTGGGAGTTAACTGCATGCTATGAGAGATATTGAAGCTAACCTATTGAGTGAATGGATGACCACCAGTTCCATCCATGCATTCTTTATCATCCATCAAATCACTCCCAAATGTTCACTCGACACCTGACTTAGAATTGTGAAGATCATCTTCAATATCTGCAACCTTAACTGTTGTACTAACCCTAAAACTGGGTTCAAGTTCTTGCAATATAACTTTTGGGATTTTCTATTTTTCTTCATTAATTTATTTAACAGGTGCACCTTCTGTTAACATAGAAAGTGTTGGACTAATAGAATTTTTCCCCCTGCTACTCATAGTTGTTGAATCTGCAAGACCAACTGTATGGATTCCACTCAGAATTGATCTTGTATCATGTCCCTTTCCTGATCGAATATGCCTTTGGAGCTTCAAGTCATTCTCTTTTGTTTCAATTTTCTTTCTCAAGTTCTCCAAGTCAGTGCCACTGGGTTTAGTTATAGATGAGCCAGGCTTGAAAGCATGTTTCTGGCCAATTGAACTATTGTGGCCAACAATAGGATTTTTATTACAGGATGACTACCGAGGTGGACCCTCTCTAGACCCCATAGAATTCACCCCATGAACTTGCACTACACTTGACATGGTTGTACGAAATGCAGCTAACTACTTCTACACCATAGAAATTTGCTTCCGCATCCCTGGGGTTTGTTGCGATGTTGTTGTAGCCATCTATGAAGAAGATGCAAGTGATTGGCTTGCAGAACTCCCACTTGTATTTTCCCTTGATGATTTATCTTTCTCACTTCGATCCACTCTCTAGCTTTGTTCTTCACCCTCACTGTCACAATCTCCATCAGAGAATCTAATCACAAGGTTATGATCTTTCTCTTCTGCTGGAGGAGATCTAATAGAAGGATGTAGATCTTGTAAACTAGATAAGAAGACATCATTTTCCTTATGGTCACATAATGGAACTGATAGTGCACTAGAAACTTGTAGTTGTGTCCCATTTCTGTCAAACAAATTATTTGTGGAAATAAATTACCTAGATGAGAGTGGGTGTGGCGGCGGTTGCTTTCTCTTCCTCTTCTTGTTGGGCATGGAAGCCATAGCCCTTGCTCTGAGTTCTTCAATGTCCATAGTGCCGAAGTTGACTTCTGCACTGAACTTCTTCGACTTGACAAGTAAAAAATGTAATTGGGGAGGTCAGAACCTCCCTTACTCTTACCATATACTTTGCCCTACCTCTATTTTCCCGCAGAAACATACCCTATGTTATAATGTTGTACTAATGGTAGGTTTTGAACAATTCTTCATGAACCTTGAACTTTGTACTTGTAAATATAACTTCACACCAAAATACGAGACCTAGGTCTTAGTGAGGCTCTTATATTCCATTGAAGAAGCAACGCATCCCACGTGGGGAGTCAAAGTGGAAGGCATAAACATGCCATAGGGCTTGAAGGGAATTGGAACTTAAAAATAATTCATAATCAAATAATCAGGCCATGGAACTTTCACATTCCACTCAAGCAGGATGGAGACATGCTTTATTACCCTTACAAAGAAATAGTTTCTTATAGGCAGTTCAAATGGGGAATATGAACCTCATCATGATTTTCTCTATCCTTTGCTTCATCATAAATGTGCTTTTCATGGTCAAGTAAATTCCTTCATTTTGAAAGTCATAAATATTGATAAAAATATGCCTTTATGTAACTGTGCATTATAAGAACACTGTAGAATACCAGTCTCTCCAACCTTTTCGATAGGTTTAGTCAATCTCAAAAGCTTACTAGAATCTAAATTTAAGTGTAGTCTTATTTTCGGTGACCATACATTCTAAGGAAATTTCAGTTCTTATCAATGGTTATTTCTCTTTGTGAACTGTTGTCCAATCATCATGGAAGCTGTTTCAGATCCTATACATCTCAACACAGAGCTGATATATATTTTGTTATACCTAATAGTTTGCAATTTTTTCAAGTTTAATTCATGCTTAACCAGTTGTCATGTCTTTCAAATAACTGGTATCATCACCTAGAATCCAAATATACAACCCTTTAAAGGTTTCTCTAAAGACGCAATGTTGTAGGAGCAGGGTATTTCTCTTTATATTTGCAGCATGACTCTTTAATTATTGAATCCACTATTAGGTGCCCTTATAGCCAAGGAATAATGATTCACAAAGCATAAATCCTCCATACAAAATGGTACCTTTGAAATAGTAAATGATTCAATGCTAAATACTTGCAATACTTGCAATTCCCCAAGTCAAAATACTTGCAATTCTTTGAATTCTAGGTCTAGAGATATTTTTTGCAAGACATTACGGTGCATAGGGAGTTAAGTCTCTAATTTTGCAAATGATAATCGCCGAGTCTCCATTAGCAATAAGTTTCTGAATCTTCCTGGCTCTTAGAATGTTTATCACTTGATTTAAAGCTAAAATAGGCTTCACAATAAGAGAAGAAACCTTTTGCAGTTTGATCACAACCATAGACCTGCTTATTATAGAACCTTCTCAAAGAAAAGGTGAATATACTTTGCATAATTTTAAGTTTATTAATTATCAAAGCAACAGGTTGTGTTTTAATTTTGATAGCCCATAATGAGGAACATTTGAAACACCTTGAAGCTCATGGATTCTTAATATTGCAGTAGAAAAGAGGGAAAGTTTTGTTTCTGACTCTTCGTTTTTGATGTAGTGATGGCATTGGGCTTTGAAATCCTTTCAGGAAGGACTCTTCTTTGGACTATGAGAATGATAGTGATGAAGAATGGGAAGAGGTACTCATCACTAAATCGCTTGGTAAGAGTACTTGTAGTATTTTTATTAACTTTCTTACTTTGTTAAAAATTTCAGGAAGATCCTAGGGAAATCCTTTCTGACTGTGACAAGGATGATGAGTAAGAAAAGAATGAGGTTGACACAGATAAGTTTAAATCTGATGAAGATGATGAAAATGATGGGTTTTTTGTACCTGATGGATATCTTTTTGAAGATGAGGTAAATTCTACAAAAAAAGTTGTTCGATGGGGTTCTTTATGGAGTACATAAAAAGCATTTGTTGTTATTTTAGTGTTTCCTATTGCAATGTCCAAGTTTTATTTGGGGTGATTGAAGGTTCATCCCCTTGTTTTATTGTTTCTTGTTGCAATATCCTAGTTTTATTGGGTGTAATTGAAGGTTCATTCCCTTGTATTGTCGCTGGAATTTACCTCAAAAGAAGGGTTATTATAGAAGTATATAAGTTGAAAGAAATCATTTAATTACTTAGGGGATGTATATAGTTGAAGATATTTATTGGCCCTGATGACTATTAGTAATCCGTCGAACTGCGCATCTAATGGAGTTACATGAAGGGATCCTAATGGAGCAGTTTCTATAAAGGGTTGTTATATTAACCTTTTTTTTTATCATCTACAACCTCCCTATGGGATATAACCTCTTCCTCTTTTACCACACTTACATCATTTCCCTCTCCTCCAAAACTTTCTTTAAAATCTATAAAAATCTTAATGTTGTTCTCCTTTTACTTATAGCCTCAATGGGGTTGCTTCTTCCTTACCCTAATCCACACATTCATAAACAAGAAAAGTGTTCATTAAACTCTTGTCTTCATGGGTATGTCCTCCAAGGACTCTACATACTTGGATGCACAATAGATGATTGCTGCATTATCATCATTTTCCAACTCTAGTAGAACATCAAATACCTACTACTCATCATTTTCTCTTAGCTCCCTTGCATGGATATTTAGATTCACCTCCTTTTCATAGAAGGTTTCCTCAATATATTCTTTTTTGACACATCAATGTTGTAATATGTAGAACATTCAATGTACATAGATCCAACTTTAGGATATTCATCAAACACTTTAAAATGCATTTAAGATATATTTTGATGATGATGATCCACTTGATGGACAACCTATAATTTTTTTCTATTTTGTATATTCCATTGGAATTTCTATGCATCATCTTATTTATGTAAAATGTTTTAATGACATTGAATGATAAAACTACATTTCATGGTTTTATATGTGTAATTTATATTCATTTTTTTTGTATTTTTAATATAGTACTATGTTATAGTTGTAAAAAAAGCTATCTCTTTTTATCAGTATAAAATTTATGTGATTGTTATATTTTTAATTATATATAAGTTTACGAGAGTTTCTTAAAATGTTTAAAGTACATGCTTCTCTTTATTTCATTATTTCAATAAGCTAAAATACATGTTTTTCTTTATTTCATTGTTTCAATAATTTACACAATACAATGAAAAAGCACTACAATTTTTCTTGTACTAATTTTATTTATTTCATTGTTTCAATAATTTACACAATACAATGAAAAGAATTACAATTTTCCTTATGATAATTTTAGTTACAGGGGAAAATGTACATAGTTCTCAGGAATTAGTTTATCATAAATACTAGTTACTGATAAGTTGTAATAGTAATAATTATGTAGTTTGTAGATTGCTATCTATCATAAATTTGTTTGAATGTCATCATTGTCAAGCAATAACAACTTATTAAAGGGTGCTAGCTCAATGGTAGAGCGCCTGCCTAATTATAGGCAGGAGGTTGGTGGTTTGATTCCTCCGTGCCCTATCATAAATTTGTGACTACAAAAATGACTAAATTCACATATATACGACTATTAGTAGCTAGTTTCCTGTATCTTAGTCGTATTTAGCTTAGTCATTAATATGTTAACATCTAGTAGTTTATTTAGTCGTATATTTGGTCATTAACTGTTGCAATCAGTGACTAAATCAGTGACTAAATCAATGACTAACTCAGTGACTAAATCAATGACTAAATCATTAACTATCAATGACTAAATCATTGACTATCAATGACTAAATCATTGTCTATCAATGACTAAATCATTGTCTATCAATGACTAAATCAATGACTAAATCAATGACTACTAAGTCAAGTTATTAATGACTAGTGAAATACGACTAGCTATAAGATAATGGAAATTAGCTACTATTAGTCACCGACTCAAAAATAGTCATTTACAGCCCGATTTTAGTCATTTTTTTAGTCATTAATTTCTCATTTTCTACTAGTGCAAGTTCTCTCTTATGGTTCTACTCATTAATTTTCTTTAGTTGCAATTTGAGTAGTGGCACTCATGTACTGCAATTTTGTGTTCCCAAAAGTAAAGAGATGTGTATTGTGAATATTTATATATCCTATAACATCACCACTAACACCAAAATGATTAAAAAAACTATAAAAAAATAAATTTTCACAAATAATCTTTACCTCCATATTTTGGAAACCTTTTCTGAACTATCACCCTTTTTTGCTTCTGTATAATTCTTTGAAGTTGGTACCGAGTTACCTAACTTTGATTTTCTTAAGATTCCAAGAAATTTTAGAGAGGAACCACCATGCTTGCTACTGCACTAATATTATAATCATCTTCTCAATTGTTGACTAAATCTCCAATGTTTCTTACTTCCCCCACAATTGAAACCAATGAGAGAAAAAATTATCCCAGGGTCCCATATGATCCTGATACATGCATGGTTTGAAATGCATATGATGAAATTCCATGAACACCAAACATGTGAAAATTGAATCCATCTCTCAAAGTTTATGCCACATAGGAAACTGGAACACTACCCTGCAAAGATGAACTCAAACAATTGAAGGTTGGTTTTGTTTCTCAAACCAACAATCGAACTGCTACTCCAAGTGAGATGAAACCAAGAAATTCCAGGATCCCATTGCTTGTATTCCACCCTTCCAAACATCATGAGTACAAAATATAGATCAATAAAGTACATAACAACATCATACAAATTTACATAAATAAGTTAGCTCATCAAATAATCATGAAAGTTCTTGTACATCCAAGTAAGTAGATCATCATGTGGCCCATACACAAAAGCATCAAGTACTATGTCAGATATTCCCCAATGACATAGGTTAGGATCCCATGTCTCATAATCATGATCCAAAAAGTATAATGTGCATCAAGATAATCATCCATGTATTCTTTCATCGAAGAAGTGAATGAAGAGCCTCCACCAAAATATGAACCAAATAAGGAGCAAAGAAAACATGAAGACTTCAAGTGGCTCAAATAAATCTCATCAATGCACCCATGAATATGTATATCTTCATGATGAAACAAAGGTTTCTGATTCAAATTTAAATAATAATTTTCTCTAGTCATGTCATCATAAAAAGGAGAGACAGGAGTTTCATACTCATGTGGCACCATAAAAAAAACCTTTCACCCATACTTCATTAGGATGAATGCTGCAAAATTTGGAAGTGTAGGATGTAGGAGAAAGAACAAACTCACCCAAATGATCAGAAAGTGTAAAATTTTCATCATCTGAAGGATCCATGGGTTTAGGAACATTCACCTCCCTAAAAAATGAAAATCCTTCCTCATAGGTTTGTTCCAAGGTAGTGGAATCATGCTTCTTAAAAAAGTGTGTAACAATTTTCAAGAGGAAACTCAAATTCCTCTTCCGCCACAACAAGCGATTTTCTCTCATCAAGATCATATTCAAACACATCAAGAACCTACAATTTTACATTTTTCTCATGATCCTTCATGTCATGAGAATCCTCCAAGAAATCTAACATATGACAATCTGAAACATAGGAAGAAGAACAAGTATCTTGCAACCTATCAAGCAGTTTCTTATTAATTTTGAATTTTGAGCTTATGAATATACTCATTATTATTCAAGTATTCTTCATGTAACCATTCATTAAGGTCAACCAAATTGTTTCTATAAAAAATAAAAGACATGAAATTACCCTCAATGTTGCACATTGCTCTTTGAATCTTCTCCATGTCTTCAAGGAAGGATGGATCCTCCAATGAAGAAACTTTCCAAAAAGAATTTGACACCAATGCTTTAGTGTCATTGAATATGCTAAGGGCCTCATGGATATTAATTTCACTCATATTCAAAAACCCTTCAATGGAGGATGGTTCATGGGAGTGAACCTCCTCTTCTTATTTCTTCTTAATTTGATCAAGTTCTTGAAGCTCAAGTGGTGATGGGGAGGTTGACCTTGGTTCTTCACTAGATGCTACAAGGTATTAATATTTATGCTCATGAGAAACTTTTACTACAACAACATTTTCAAATCTTATCTCTATGTCACCAACATAGAGTTGTGAGCACCCATCAGTAGGTACTCCTTCACAGTTAAAGCATTCATCAGTAGATGCCCTTTAGTCCATGCCCATAGTAGAATGTTCCTTGGAATGATATTCAATAGTTTAAAGGTACTATTGTTCATTCTCATGTGACATTTCCTCATATTTTTCAAATTCACTTAGGAGGGACTTTTGATCCTCTTGATGTAATACCTTTTCTACTTCACCACCTACAGTACTTGGTGACTCCTTGGTCTTGTCAATACTTGTGGATTGTTGATTGTTCTTTAATGAGTTAAAATATTCCTTATTTTGTCTAAATCCATGAAACCAATTATAAAATTATTCAAAAATAATTGTATTATATGTCTCTCCATGATGGAAACTACTACTAACCCCTACTGCCAGCTTACCCTTAATTTGCCTAGCCATCAATTCAAATCCTTGCATAAGCTACTCGGTTGTATCATAAAAATATGAATTAATGAGTTTCTTAAATTCATATCTATCATCCATAACTTCAATGGTTCCAATAAAATGCTCTGATACCACTGTAATGTCCCTTTTTTGGAATTTTGGAGAAAATTGCAAATTGGGCGAAATTCAAGCTTAACTAGTCATGACTCTAAAGGGTTCCAACTTTCACCAAATGGTCCCGAATTTGAAATGAAATGTTATGGTGAGCCTTAAAACATACCAATGTGGTTTATGGACATTTTTTTATCTCAATTTATACCTCTTCAACCTTGTTTTGGGATGATGAAAAAAGGACAAAATTACTAGGAAATTGTGATGAAATTCCCCCTAGGGTGTAGGCCAATTGCTCTTCCCAAGTCATGTATGAACCTAAAAAATTTGTAAGAAGAGAATGGGGAATGATATAACACCTCATTTAATTTCATTTCACATTTTATTAGTTCTACAAATTGGTTATAGAATTCCACATTTGTTTGATAACTTTCAGTGAAATTGCTTATGGGGAAATTGCATAACTAGCTCGATTTTGACATATGAAAGGTAGAGTTAAATGATAAGATAAGGATGTGGAATATAGATACCATATATAGAATAAAAATTTATTCCCAAACATTATTAAAATATGGAATTCAAATACATGAAAACTAGTGAATTAGTAGCATGGAATTGCAAGAGTTTCACATACATGAAAACTAGTGAATTAGTAGCATGGAATTGCAAGAGTTTCACATATGGATTTCTTGTATTTTGACCCAAATATAATAGGGAAATGGAGTTAAAGAGTAATAAATCATATATTTTTTTCACAATATCTTCAAACTCAAAGAACATCCCGCATACCAATCTAATACAAGACTCCTTCAAGATTGAAGCCAAAGTCATGGAAGTTAGTGATTCAATGGCATGGGAATGCAAGAGTTTTACATATGGATTTCTTGGATTTTGAACCAAAGAGAATAGGGACATGAAATTAACGAGTAAAAAATCATATATTTTTTTCACAATATCATCCAAATCATAGAATATCCCTCATACAAATCAGGTATTAAACTACTTCAAGATTGAAGACAAAATCGATGAAAACTAGTGATACAATGGCATGAGAATGCAAGCTTTTCACACATGAGTTTCTTGGATTTAGAGATGAATAGAATATGGGAGTGAAATTAAAGATTCTTAAATAATATATGTATTTTCCAAAATAAAAATAAAAACTGATATACAATTCCTCATACAAATCTGATATAAAACCACTTCAAGATTGAAGCCAAATCCATGAAAACTAGTTATTTAAGAGCATGGGGAATGAAAGCCTTTCATACATGTATTTATGATATTTTTAATTAAAGATAATATGTATATGATATTACATATCCATACATAATATATCCAATATTTGGCATCAATTATCCTCATCAAAGTGCAAGCACCACTCCAACAAGTGCACCATCAACATGAGAGTGTGGGAGAAAGGAGAAGAAAGAATGAGAGAATAGGGAGATAGATGAAAATTTGACTGTATGGAACATCAACCTGAAACTAAAAATCCTCCATTAATATCCAATTATAGGTCTGAATTTCCTCTCCATCAACCAACTTGGAAAGGAATCCAACTCCCTCAAAATTGGTTCACGAGCAGGGAGAGTGAGCACTCATCGTGCAATGGACAAGAAAAGCTCTCCAAAATTACAAAGGACAATTAAAAAATGATGAAAATATATTATACTTCCTCATTAAATCATTTTATTAACTTCATGAGGTCTCCTAAGGTCGAATTTCTCTCCATGAGCTTCCTCCAACTCATCTTAGTGGTTTAGTAACTCTCATGACACCTGTCTTCTTCTTCATGCTTCAATTATTTCCCCAATTTGAATGGTTTCCTCTAACTCCAAAATTAGACATATTGGTGGATATTTTTAGCCATTTCATGTCATATTTATCATATCTTAGCAAACAGGTCTGAATTTTTCATACTTGTCATAGAATCTTTCATCATTTGTTGTCATAGGCTTGCATGGAATCTCCAGCTTCCAAGTGGCACACATTGTCTTCTAGCATCTTCCTCTTACATGGGAGTTACTATAATTTACTAATTCAAATTAATTGGCTCATTATATGATATTTGAAACCAAATAATCATCCAATAATTTTACACTACCCATGTGGTTGAATATGGATGAATGGCATTCCAAGTGTGCAGAGAATCTAGTCACCTAAAGGCTCCACAAGCTTCCAAGTGTCTTCATGAACCCATGCCACCTTATTTTTTTATAATTCATCACTTATGTGACCAATTTAAATTTTAATATGGTAAACTAAATTCCTTTTGGGTCCCATATCCCCTTATTACAAAATTTATGTCTCCATCTCAACCTAGGGAACTAGTAGTTTGGTGAAACATTATTTGCAAATAGTCTTAATTGAAAATTATTTAATTGGGGACATGACAAATTATGTGATGAAAATATTAGATATGTTCAACTGAATGGCCATCCTAGGACTTATGTGAAAATATTTTAGAAGGTGTTACTAATTCCATGCTCCGAGTTGTGGAGGGAAAGCTCGCTCGCCTTACTCATGATATCCCTACTCTGAGGATGGAGAGGATTCCCATTGACATGCAGGAGAATATAGTGGGTGTTCCCCATTCATGGTTATTCCTTCTTCAGAAGGTTTATATGACTATTCTTTTCTACCAAAAGGTTGTAGCAGATGCAGCTGGGGATGCAGAGTCTCCATAGTTTTATAGGATATAGAGGGATTGTGATCCCGTTTTTTTATTTTGAGGTATTTATGACTGGATATTTTGGAATAGGACTCGATGTTATGGATATTTTTTACACACACACACACAAACACATGTATATATAGTGACTTATTTACATGTGTTTCTTTCTATACATCTGAGTATATTTTACAATGTGTGATACAAATTCCAATTTAAGATATAATTTGGATATGATTCAGTTACTGTGTTTTGATTTCTTGGAATATGTTTGTATATAATATGATCAAAATGTCTCTCAAGTAATCTAATTCGTAAGTACTGACATATTAAAGTAGGATGTCTCACCTGATAATTACCATTAAGCTGAGAGACTACTAACTAGGAATCAAGTCTAACCTCAAGACATGTAATACCATGTAAATAAGTTCCCTTAGCAGCTCAATGAATGCACTGTACTCAGCCATATTATTAGTAGAAAGACCTAAACATGCACCTCCTGAGGTAACTAGTTGTCATGTGTGTCTGTACATGACCTAAGCGACTGAAGCCAGGTTGCAAGTGTGACGACTTACACCATTAGTGAATCCTATTAATATTTCTGATGACATCTAAAACAACACCATATTGACATAAGAAACACGAACAAAAAACAACAATTTTCAAAGTTATACATATATATACAAGAAAACACATATAGCCTAGGAATAATACTTTTTTTGTGTAGAGCCCATTTTGGGGCTTTTTCAACTTGTTTCCACCGTATTCTATCAATTCATATGATCCCTTATTTAATATTTTAGACACAATGTACAGTCCTAACCACATTAGTTTAATTTTTCCTATCCCCAAGGGTTCCTTATCCTAGACAAAAAACAACACAAGGTCTCCTTCAGAGAACACCCTAGGTTTGACGAAGTTGTCATATTGGTTCTTGATTCATTGTGTATGTGTCTCATTTGCTATAATTCATCTCTGTTTTATTCATCTAGGTGTTCCAAATGCAACAAACTCTCTTCTAGGGAAGAATTTTTAGGCAACAATTGTATTGTGATTTTCAACGATGTTACTTTGCATTCAATAGGCGTGACTGATTCCACTCTATGAATGGGTTGGAAAGGTGAAAACCCCATAGAAGTATTAATAATAGTTCTGTATGCCCAAAATATTGAATACAACATTATGTTCCAATCTGATCTACTTTCTTTAATAGTCCTCTTTATAATGGTTTTCAAAGTTTTATTTACGTCTTCTACTAGTCCATTCTCCTATAGGTAAGAATAAGATGAGTGATATTGTTTAAATCCAAGAAAAGTATTCAATTCAGTCATCATCATGTTCAGGAAATGACTATCATGGTTCGTGAAAATTTGTTTTGGTATCTTGAATCTAGTGATAATCTTATTGAAAATGAAATAAGCTGCAGTTTCGCCATCAACTTTGAAGGTAGGAACTACCTTTTCCCACTTAGTAAAGTAGTCAACAACGATGTTAGAACCCTGTAATTTTCCTATGGTTGCCGTAGGAAGTCATAGGGGTAACCATTTCAACCAACATTTATATTGCATTCCAAGCAATACAGTCAGAGAGGGCTCTCTCTTGTCACAATAAATTTCACATATACATTTTGCTTTAAGCAAGTAGTCAAAAGGCTAGATTTATGAGGGTAACAGGATAGTTGCAGATTTAAATGTGGTGAAACAAATAGATAAGATAAACCATTGGGAAATGGAGTTACAACTTGAATCAATCAAGGATATTACAATGAAAATGAGTAGGGATTTTCCTTTAAGATCTGAGGAAAAGTAAGTGTTACATCTAGTTAAATAGTTTTAAAGGGTGGTAGGTGAAAGAGGAGAGATCCCAGTGAAGTAAGAGGTACCTATATTTGGATGAATCTCTTGCATCACCTTTAGCAGTAGCAACAATGAGGACAATAATTGATATAGAGCACCTAACAGAGGATGAATTCTGAAACAATCATCACAAACACATCACAAATGTGATATCTGATACAAGGAGCGCTTAATGAAACAAATTCATCATATACAATGAGAGAGAATTAGCAGGAAACCACATAAATGAAAATGATGCAAACAGGAAACACGAACTAAATATAGAACACCATGATGAATCTCAGAGATGCAGAAAAATATTTCTCATTAGCACTTCCAAGAAATTTTACAGAGATATAAAATCCAAGAGAAGAATGATTCTGAATAAAAGTTCCAACCATTTCTTCCTCTATCGAGGGCATATTTATAGTTTCATGGGCTCCCAAGACCAACCTCGAAACATAGCCGAAATCAGTTACAAAATTGGGAATCAATCTCAAATCATCATTCGTAAATCCTAACCAACTCTTGAGGTGTCATATTCGCTATGATTTAGGTACAAAACAGGAAATGTGGGGTAACAAACATGTTGGATCAAAAATGACAATGCGGCATCTGGGATGAAGGATCGCTTGTCTAAAAGTGATGTCTCAAAACTTCTCTAGTGGTTTTATTCTCTCAGGCGAACTCTGCAATGTCGGATTGGTTTATGCTCTGTCTCCATTTCGCAATTGCATGAGTCTTTTTTCCCCTCGCACCTTTGGTTGTGTGAAATAAGCCACAGTCATAGATCTCCGCTACAGGAAATTTTGACCGTTCCATGCTATGGACCTTTATGTGGTTTCATGATCCTTTACCTTGTTAGCATTCATGTATCTCCTTATCATTAAATTAATATGAGCCACTAATCATATCTTCTCCTGATCTCCGCCATCCAGAGGTGCGGGGTATACCAACCTTTCACAGTGCTTCCTGGTGCTAAATCTCATGCATGTTACCACCGCGAAAATAACCTGGACCATTGATCAACTCTCTGCTCGATCTCCTCCGTCCAGAGGTGCAGGTTCTACCATCATTTCACATCCCTGATATAGTCCATCCTTCATGGAAGTTTCTGCCATGAAATTCCTCCCAACTGTAGATCCTCAATCTCCTCAGATATTGGTCGTTGAACTATGTGTGTCCTATGAAATTTTGTGGCCCTGACATGTTTTAAATCTCAAGCACATTTCCTCCGCAAAATCCTCTTTCACTGTATATATTAAGAATCTATATTTCTCGTTCATTGAAACCTGAAGGATATAATGTATTTCACAATCTTCCACAGCTTTACAAACCATGAATCCTTTCTCGTCGAACTCTTCCTCCACCATCAATCATTTTTGGTATGGATCTACGTCGTTTATTATTCATTTTTTTTAGAACCCCATTATTTCTTTCCACATCCTATAATAAAGGATATTTTGGACCTTATTCCTCCCTTCATTGTCCTACTCCCCTGCTAACTGTTTATCTCCAAAATTGTGTTAACCCATATGTAAAAGTTCATCAAATTTTAGCACTGATTCTAACCAGGTGCTAACAAACGACAATGATATGCTTATGCCCCCCAGTCAAAATTGGGTTGTAGGTCATGAAATCTACTCCCCACTTAGTGAAGGGCCCTACGTCGATAATGTGGAAGAGTGAAACACAATGCAACCACATATTTATGGTATAAATATGACAAAGATGAAATTGTTTAACAACTTCCACATAATATTTGAAGATGGTGGGACACAAATAACCGACACACAAGATTTTTTGGCCTGTTACTAACCCAGATAAATGATCTCTAGATTCTCTACCATGGGAATCATTCAATCCAAACTCAGCCTCCTCATGAGTAAAGCATCGACAAATGATTGAATCTACCCCTCTTCTATAGAGAGTATCATCAATGATGAGGTAGTTTTGGCATTCATTCATAACTTTCGTCACTCTTCTCGTGAGAAGGTTATTGGACACTTCAAAGTCTGGAGATATACTAAGATTCCTCCATACCAAGGATCCGTTTTTGAGATCAAGAAGATGTGTTCATCTAGTAATGATTCATCCTCCATCATTGTACTCTCGTCACTCAGAAACTCAGAGATGAGTTCCACAAACATTAAGGAATTTTTGGATTTAGCAGATTGAAAATCCAAGTCAAAATCTTGGAGTATGACGACCCATTTGTTAAATTTTCCCCCGATTATGCATCCATATAAACCATACTGGAAAGGATTCGCATCCACGATCATGGTAGTTGTCCTAAGTAAGATATAATGACAGAACCTGTGTTTGGCATATACTACTACTAAGCCCAACTTCTCAACGTGTGAATATCACAGTTCAGGTCGAACCAAATCTCAACTAAGGTAATAGATGACATGCTCTTGGAGATGTTCATCCTCTTGAACCAACACCACACCAACTATAGAATCTGACGCGTCCATATATAGTATAAAGTATTTTGTCTATTCTGGTGGATGTAACATAGGAGTTGACAATAATGTTTTCTTCAATGCCTCGAATGACTGCTGGGTAGCTTCATCCCATATAAATGGAGTGTCTTGTTTAAGCAAGCACATGAAAATTTTGGTTATATTGGCATAATTCACTATAAAACATTTGAGAAAGTTAGACTTTCCTTGCATACTTTGAAGTTTTCGAATGTTTTGAGGAGGATGCAGATTGACAATCACCTCAAATTTCAAAGGGTCTACCCTAATGCCCTTGTTAGAAACAATGAAACCTATAAAATGTCCCAAATCGACACAAAAGACACATTTATGGGGGTTTAAATGAATCTTATAGTGTCGACATATCTCAAATACAAAACAAAAATGATCCTGGTGATCTTTTCTCTTTCAGGAATGCATCAAAAGATCATCTAAGTAGGGATCAACAATGTGGTTAATGTCATGAAAAGTGAAATTCATTGCCTATTGAAAGGTATCCCCGACATTATTTAATCCAAAAGGCATATTTTTGTATGTGGAAGTACCCTAGGGACATATACAAGCAGTCATATGATAATCTTCAATTTTTATTTGAATTTGGTTATATCCTGAGAAACCATCCATAAAGGATAGGACCTCGCTGCCCAGTGTGGGATGGTTGTCTTTTGGACATGGTTTATTCAGGTCTCTGAAATCAGTACAGACACATATAGTTCCTTATTTTTTATCTACCGGGATAGGATTGGATACCCATTATGTTAAATAATTGGGGTATATGAAACCAACCTTCAACATTTTTTCAACTTCTTCCTTAACGATTGCCTCCTTCCACCGGTTCATAGGGTGTAGCTTTTGTCGAATAGGATTGAAATTGGGATACACTCTTATTTAATGTTCTACAAAAGACAAGTCTATGCCTGAAATATCCTTCTAATACTAGGAAAGCACATCACGTAATTCCTTGAACAAGGCTGTATAAATGGCAATTTTTTTGGGTGAAGAATTTTCTCCAATATAGACATTTTCCATGATGTCTGGTTTAGTGGAGATGTTGATCGGTATGTTTGCAGAAATGTTCGTTATGTTTCCCTCAGGAAACACTCCTTCCTTAAATAAATGATTTATAGTTTGGTTAACACCTTCACTTAGTCTCACATAGAAGTCAAAGTTCTCAATTCTGCTTAGTTATGGTAAGAAGTAGGAGTTATGATGCAAATCTTCTCATATTTTATCAGGCCATATCATAGACTCTTGAATGGATTCATCAAATGGTAAAACCATATCCATGAAATCATTACATGAGTAATTAGAGTTCACTCCCCATGCATGCAAGTAAGATTCATATGGCTCCTCTGAGATGGAAGGAGTCGAGATGGAATCAACAACAACATCATATCTAGATTGATAACCTACTTCTACTGTAGATAAGGGCACATTGGGTTCAACCATGGAGGGAAGGATCCATGGATCAATCCTATATTAAACTGCAGAAACTGTCTTTTCTATACTAGACTATCCTAGATAGTTTATAGGAGTGGGAAAGTCAAAAGTTCCCGTAAGTTACGTACACATTCGAACTCCTAAAATTTCATTTTTCGGGCACATTTGATCAATGAATGGTACATTGGACTTCTATGTTTCCGTATGACTCTTCCAAGTAAAGGATATTTTATCAAAAGTCACTATCTCCCCTTCATGAGGGAACACAAGAACTCAAAAGACTAACGACAGAATGACACACATGGCATAGGTCCAACTCCTTCCCAATAACAAGTTATAGTCCAAAGGTGCATCTACAACCTCTACTTCAACTGAAACAAGTTTACCTACCAATTATATGTCGAAAGAAGGTAGGGTACCACGTGGAAAGAAATACCTTCCATCTAAATCAGTTAGTAAGGTGTTCGATGGGACCAACTCAGTGGATCCCAAAGCTTTCCAACAAGAAATAGCCATCACACATGTGGATGCACCTTCATCAATGAATGTTCTTCCAATGTTTTTTTCACCATGGATTACTTCGATTTGAAAGGAAACGTGGTAAGGAAGATGAGTTTTAACATTAGATAAGTCAAACTTGACCATCAAGACTGCAAAATATAAACTTCCTATAGCTTCCATAAGTGGATTACGATGTGAAGGAAAACTTTGTAACACTTCTAGAGCATACATAACATAAGGAGTTTGGGACAAATACTCTACAACCGAAGAGTTGGGAGCGGTCATTGCATTAGGATTATGGAATCTCTTCCTGAAAACACCTTTTGGTATTTTCAGCATAGGATCAACCGATTTTTCAATAGAAAGTGGGGCTGATGTTGGAGCTTCGGCGGGTACAGTTTATCTTTCTGAAATGAATCGGGATCATACTTTTTGGCTCTGGTTTACAATAAAGAATGGGATTGAACCATATTAATGTACAATTTATAAAAAAATGAAGCATTTTGGGTTCCCCCATTGTTATTAGGATCGATTGATGTTTCATTTTGTCCTTGCAGGAAAGGTTCCTTGAGTATGGTAGGTTGCTGCTTCAACAGCTTCTGAGCTTGTTACATAAGGGGATATTGATATGTTAAGTGATCTTCTTGACCAATTTTGTAAGGAAACTTCACTTTCTTATTTTCTTTCTTTCCCCCCTCAGTATTGTTTATGGGTTTCGGTTTGTTTTGATTTCCCTCTTCCTTCTTTCCTTTGTTTTTCTTCCCAACGGACTACTAAGTTTCCTTTTGATTGGATTGAACTTGAGGGGAGGGGTATCATCATTAACTTCTCATACTGTCTATTTCTTGATATATAAATCATGTATTTTTTTCACAAAATATTCCATAGTAGGTGACTCAACTGAACCAACAATGCCATCGACATGTGGTCCAAGATTAGGTTTTCCAAAGTCAGTGTTAGACCTTGTTATGTCAGGTATTATTGCATAGAGTATTCCAGAATGAACATATGTCAAGTAGAGTTGTTGCGACTAAAGGATGGCTTCCTGTTCGATCAGCACTCCTGAAGTCAAAACATCTTTGAAATATATGGTAATAGGGATTTCAAAAACCATTCCAATAGAAAATCAAGAGGAATACTAGCTTTAATTAGTCTCTTTCGTCTTCTCCATTCCTAAATTTGATCATAACTGTGGGTAGATTTGTTTTTCTAAAAAGTAGAAAAAAGGTCTGTACTAGCATCATATCAGATAAAAAGTTGAAAGTGGTTAAGAAAAAACGTGGCTAGATCAAGGAAACTATCGTAAGCAGTAGATCGAATTTCAATGTACCATTTGGATCCTATAGTAGTTAAAGTATTTTGAAAAGAACCTAAGTGAACCAAATCATCGTTCAACGAATTCAAGGGGAACCATATATGAAAAGTAGTAATATGGTCACGAGGGTCCTCTTCAGTTTTTCCTTAAAATTTCGGAATATCTGAAGGTATTTTAATGGGAACAGGTGGCCAAGTCGGGTCATGGCACATATGGTCGTTCATTAGTTTTGAAATATATGACAAGTTTATGATTTCTAGAAATGGATTCGAGGCCTACATGGAGCTTGATATTAAGGAAACTAGTGTGAGGAAGTTTCTGCACTTATGTTCCTATATGGTTTTTTAGGGTTTCCCCTAGCCACCAGATGCGAAGTGACAATGTTCTAGGAATGATTCCACCCAAAATACAAGGGATTATTGACTTGAGGTGCACTATAATGGGTCCGGATGCTTCCAATTGAGATGAGTGGAAGAGGTTGACCCTCCACAACTAGATATTTTGCTTACACACACCTAGAGGCTGATTTGTAACACAACTAGACCAAAGAGCACACCACTAAAAACAAATCCTAAGTATCCAAACCAGGAAAAAAAATGTAAGTTCCAAAGGATATCCTAGGATGATGAGAGCACAATACTAACCATTGAAGGGAGAAGAACATTTACTTGGGATCCACAATAGACTTCCTTGGATCCAATCACTTGAATCACCAAACCAATTTCCCAAATTGTATGTAAGGGGTTTCCTCTCGAGCCTGCCCTATGTATAACAGAAATATCCTTCCACCATAATCTGTGTAATAATCCTAGGTCAATACACTAAGGCTACCAAATATACAAAGAAGGTCCGACGGAACAATCATCAGTCCAACTAGTGTGCATGGGAAGGGTAGAAAAACTAGAAATTCAAACAACCTCGACACCACATAGGGCCAAGGGTGGTACTGAGTGAATCCTTGAATGCACAACCATTCTATTTTATGATAAACTGAGAATTGGAGGGGTATCTACGCAAACCAATCTTTGCACGACCTTGTGCTTGACCCTTGTGTTACAAGATATTTTCGGTTCACTTCCTTGTAAAAATGGATTTCCTAAGTAATAGGCCAATATGTCTGAGTTTAAACGGTTTTGGATAGTTAAAAATAACCCTAATCCAAAACCATAGCCTAAAATAGTGAATGTCATCATTAAAAAGAAAATGTTACTAATAAATTTTAATTTATAAGCGTTCTTTTTAAGGTTGTTATTTACTGAGGATAATGATCCTGAAACTTATGGTGTTTTGACTCAACAATAAAGTGAAAAAATGAATGATGTAAAATGATTCAATTTGAAATTGCCACTTATATTTTTCTTTTTACAAAACTAATGAAATATACCTAACTAACGTTGGAAACACAAACTATTTTTTCTTTTCCTTTTTGAAAATTGAAAGGACAATGCAGATGCAACTACCTAAGCTTAATATGCACCTAATTTCTTTGTTTTTTATTTGTATTTTAAAAAATGAAATGAAAACATGTACAATTATGCACAAATGAAAGTTATAACTATGAATTTTTTTATAAACAAGACTCATACTTAAGACCTCATAAACACAAACTTCAAAGACCATGCAACGTTCGACAATAACCTACTTGGACTGAACTACAAAAAGATTAACTATGATGTTGTTCGAAGCTTGGAAAGAGAAAAATATCAGGTTAACTACTCAATTAACCAAACACTAAGTGGGACCAAGCATCAACAGAAGTTGAAAACTCAGATTTTTCCTACACTCAAACCAAGTACATGCCAAGTGGAGAGACCTAGTAAGTCTTATACAAATATTCCACCTAACCTATTGAAGGAGGTTTACAATCCAAGAAAACATAGATTCAGACAAGTCACAGACCAATGAAAAATCCAGACAAAGTCAGAAGAATCCATACATCCAAAAAGAATACTTGGAGGAACTAAACCCTATCCTTTTAAACATCCACTTACAGGAAACACACGTATGCTCAATGGATATACCACGTACCATACATGATAACACTATGAAAAACACGTGTATTCTTTGAGAATATGCAATTGTAAGTACACTCTACCTGTGGATTCCTCAAAAAAAATTCAAAAAGAAGAAAAATAGACCCATAATGCCAAGGATCAAACTTGGACTGGCTGAATATTTATTAATCCAAGCCACACATCAGACCATAAAGGAAAAACTAGAAGAAAACTTACAACAAAGAGACCCCAAAACAAAAGAACATCCCCAGTATGGTCTCCAGTCTGTTCTTAGGGAATTCATCCTATGGCTTGGGTTTGAGGATACCAACGTAATAAGGGTTCTATTGGAAAACATATGAGATAATGCAAGCATATAACAAAGTAAAATCTTAGGGAAAGAGAAAATGCACCTTATTTTGAAGGTTAATCCTAGTTTTATATTCACTCCAAATGATCCTTTTCTCCAAAGATTCTATATCTACAATAAAGAAATAGCCTTTCTCAAAGCACCTTCAACTGTTATAAGATATGAAATATGAACATATATAAGGACTGCAACTTAAATCAATATTACAACCTAGATCATTTCCATAAACAATTGAAATATGCATTACAATAGAGATGTAAGGAAAATGCATTATTTATTCACGAAGTATCTGGAACAATTACATATACCTCAACCTGCTCAAGCTTCCTTGAAACCTGGATATGATCCCTCTTGCTTCTCTTCTCCAAACTAAATCCTCCAGGATAAATTTTCCTCCAAAAGGTCCCCCTCTCCTCTATCCCCTCTAATCTTTTTATAGTTGATTACAAGGAAGGATTGCGAGGCTAGGATAGTTAGGGGAGTTATGGTGGTTTCAAAACCGACACCAACTTCCCCATGATTAGTTGGATTTTTATTTTTAATGAATTCTAATGAAATATGTGGTTTTTAAAGAGGAAACTTGCTTATGATATGAGGGTTCCTTTAATGAAAGTTGTGTATTCATTTATTAGGTAGATACACGAGTTACTTATGAGAAAATTGCGTATGGTACATGAGTTTCCGGAAGGAAATTTGTGTATTACAGGTGAACTCATTGTAAAAAATGTTGATACTAGAGTGAACAATGTGTATTCAAGGTCCAATCCTATTATAGTGTTAAGGCTACTTCTATGTCATAAGTCCTTTTTGGTGACGACACATTGTGTTCCATAACTCAGATGGAGAAGTGACATTTTGAGTTATAACACCAAGTCAAGTGATTTAAGAATCACTTGAACCTTACAATGTTTTTGGGGTGGTTGTTATACCTAAAGCCTGTCACCATCATGTGATGAGATCCTTAACTTCCATGTTTTTCCTTAGTCCCAACACTTGGAGTGGAAATTTGCTCTGTTTGTCATTTCTACTTGAAAAAACCTAGCACCACACTTGCCCTGTGGCTCATGAGTGGTACCTTGTTCAGCACCACCTGTATCCTATTATGGAGAAGTGATGCCACCGCCTATAGGTTTTGTTCTTAAAGAGGTTCTCACCTAAACCGTTTTGTCATAAGGGACCCTGGGTAAAATGGGAAAAAGAGAAGTTTCTCGAGGCTTCTAGATCATGAACATGTGTACCTGCAAACATGTCAAACATACAAGAATATCAAAGCTACTAGAAAATAATCTACATATCCACGCTAGTGACTAAGGAACCTAGCAACATATACATGTGAAATCAAAACAACAGATATGTGGGATGAAAATCAGCTTTGTATTAAGAATGTATGAAGACGCTTACAACCATTGCCTTAGTGTTGACAAGATCCTCCACGAGACAAACACTTCATCCCCATAAGCTCCAACTTTGCTCCCGATGGATAGTCATACTCCAAGAGTTTGATCTGGAATTTTCCAAAGCCACATCAAAGAAATCCTTGGTCTTTGTCGACCTCATATGTGATCTTCCCTGTGCTTCGACGAAATCTGAGCCCAGTGGTTCATTCTCGGATGAATTCCTATTCCTGATAATCACTATTGAACCATGGTATGGACATTTGCTCATTTATCTCCAGACACAAAGGTTTCATCCTTCTCTATCCCGTGACAATCATCGCCCTATTTGTCACCACGCAAAATACTACCTCATCTTGAATGTCACTTTGTATAGACATGGTATTGATTCCGTTCTTCGGTGATGCCTTACCCACAAGGAAGATGAACAAGTGTTGAATGATTGCCACTCTGGAGCATGTGATGGTCATTTATTTGGGATGGCTACAGCCGAGAAAATCCTTTGCGCTGGCTATTTCTGTCCTTCAGTATTTAAAGATTGTCATGAGGCTGTTAAGAAATTCCCACCCTGTCAACATTTTTATCCAAAAAAGTGCACTCATCCTGCTTCGTTACACCCCGTCATTGCTGTTGGCCCTTTTTCCAAATGGGGGATTGATTATATGCATTATAAGCCTACCTCAACCGGGGGGCATGGTTACATCATTGTATTCATTGACTATTTTACAAATTGGGTTGAGGACATGCCTACATATGCAGAGGATGGTAAGACTATCCCTCTCTTCCTGTTCAATCATTTGATAGCTAGATTCAGAGTCCTGCATTCCATAGTTATGGATCACAGATCACATTTCCGTAATCAAATGATGGAGGAACTAAGTGCCAAGTTAGGTTTTCCTCATGAAAAATATACGCCCTATTATTCACAAGCTAATGGTCAGGTCGAGGCCATTAACAAAGTTTCAAAAACGATGCTTCGTCAGATGGTTGGAGACCATAAATCCAACTGGAACCATATCCTTTTCTCTGCTTTCTGGGCTTATAGGACTTTGATGAAAACAACTACTGGTTTCACACCTTTCCAGCTTATTTATGGAATCGAAGCTGTCATGTCGATTCAATGTCAGATTCCGTCCTTGAAACTTGCCATCGAACTTCTCCCAGACACTTCCGCAGAGGAAGAGAGATTTTTATGCTTGAATAACCTTGATGAAACTAGAAGAGATGCTGCCTTGGCTAATGAGGCACACAAGAAACGCATCAAGGCATAGTACGAAAAGTATGTCCAACCTCATGCCTTTAACGAGGGTGACCTAGTTTTGACTTATGATAAGAGATATGACAAACTAGGGAAAGGAAAGTTCGAATCCATGTGGTATGGTCCTTTTGTCATTTCCAAAGTTTTAGAGCAAGGGGCCTACGAGCTCGTGGACTATGATGGAATCCCCTTAGGACAACCTCGCAATGGGTCGTACCTGAAGAGGTACTATGCCTAGATCTCTCTTGGATAGTATCTTGTATATATTTATATTACTTTACTTTCAGTGTGATTAAGTATTTTCAATATGGTTTTAAGTTTAGTGTTTGTATCTTTATATACCATGTTTTGGTCATGCAGAGGAGATGGCTTTCTACGGCTTCACTGATGGTGCTTTCTGCCACACCTTGAATCTTGCCTCAACTTCTTGGGTTCTCTATCCCCTAGCTTACGATTTGGTCAGTTCAGGAGTAGTTTGTATTGGTCCTACTACCAACAGCATCGCCAAGTATCGAGCAGTCATAGGTCTTCTGACTGAAGTGACCTCCCAAGATGTTCACAACTTGGTAGTCTTGATGGACTCACAACTTGTGGTTTGTCATCTAAACCATGTCTATACCATTAGGAATCCTATGCTTCTCCGTCTCTTTCGAAGGATACATTTTTTAGAAAGGTCATTTGAAACTATCACCTATAGGCATATCCCTAGGGAACATAATGCAGTTGCCGACTCATTGGCAAATTACATCCTAGACTGGAATATTTCCCATTCATGACATGAAAATCAAACATGGTTCATTGTAAATAAACTATAAAAGACACATAAAACTCATGTAAAATACATTCA
The DNA here is from genome assembly GCA_001517045.1 of Pseudotsuga menziesii. Taxonomy (NCBI): domain Eukaryota; kingdom Viridiplantae; phylum Streptophyta; class Pinopsida; order Pinales; family Pinaceae; genus Pseudotsuga; species Pseudotsuga menziesii. The sequence goes on along the minus strand of LPNX010039509.1, from coordinate 1,005,628 downwards.
CCATTTGAGACATATAAACACCAAGTAGAATTCTGTATATATATAGATATGAACATGTTTTACAAAAAATAGGTCACAAGACCTCATCTGAAGCACATAGGCTTTTAGGTAAAACATCATCATACAAAAGTCCTAAAGCTATCTATCAGCTTTCAATGAATACATCATGCACCCATCATCTAGTGATGCTCATGGTAACACATCACTGCCTGGGATTCTCTATGTAGCAGTCTGCTGAAACGACCTGATACTCCCGCTGTAGGCCTCTCATAACTCAGTGGGAGGTCATCGATCGAGGCGTCCGGGATGTCTAGAGTCAACCTCTCTAGGTTCTCCTCCAGCTCCCCTGTCAGATCATCGCAGCATGGTACAAAACAAGCTCCATCTCGTCTATCTAATGGGGAGGCTCCCCCAGGTCGTGCTGCTTCGACATCTACATGAAAACATTCAAGTCTCATTACCAAACATAAAAAATATAAAACATCAAAATATAAAAATACTATTTCCATTTTAGGGTTTTTGTTTCTTACTAATATCACCCCACTGTTTACCACGTGGGATTAGTAGGTCAAGGTCGCCACTGAAGTCAGTTCCTGCATATGTATAGTCCTCCACCATGAGGAGCTATTCTCTCAACCATCAAAAGAACGAGTCACTGAACTTTACCTTGCCTCTACTCGCTCCAGTATGGGCCATAATCCAGAACCACCTCTACATGCGAGGGTCCTGTGCCCTCAACTCTGTAAATACCACCTAGGGTCTCATCTATGGAACCTGCTTGAAAAAGAATCAAGCTAGAATGGAACCAAAACCAAATTGCTTCAGTTCCCCCTGCCGACACTTGGTCAGCTGATCCTTGAAGATCGGAAGTAGAGCTTCCGCCCAGTTGAAAACTGTGGGCACCATGGCCCCTATGGAGTAGAACATATGCGCTCTAGATGCCTGATGTACTCCTTGTCTTCCCACCACTCTCTACATGGTAAACAACACTGTCTGTAAAGGGACATCTAGCACTACTTTTATGGGAATTTTCTTCCCTAATGTCCTGGTCCCAAGAATGCAATGGCGGTCTATCAACTCTTGAGTAGTAATGTCCCCTCCATGGGAACCAGTCAAAGAAATAGGAGCACCCCGTCTCAATAGGCCTTTCAAGAGGTAGATGTCCTCTACTTCAACTGTTAATATATGAGCACCAACCTCGAAATACTATTTCTCTGGATTCCACATCCAAAGTGTATGTTCTAGTATTCGCTCATGTGACACCATGCTGGGTGTGCGAAAGAACTTTAAGAGTCCATAGTCTCTCAATGCGGCTATACAACCTGCGTTTTGTTCGGTGAAGGCATAGCTGTTGTCATGTTACCTCTCTTTCCATATAACCATTTTTTATCAATGAGAACCTGTCAAAAACCATCACAAGGCTAATTAGAAGCATTCCCAATTATCCAAATCATCAAAAATGAGCTAGTTTTTCTTGTGCTTATATTTATATTTATCCATGATCAGCACCGCCTGTGTGTAGTTTTTTCGGCACGGTTCTAGCGGGGGGTACCGCTTATCTTGCAAGGGATAAGAGCGGTGCCTGCTTCCATGGTTTTAGGGCTCGCCATATAAGCCCAAAACACCACCAAAAATCAAAATTGAAGGCATGAAATGAAAGAGTAAGGTCTAGGCTATTACCTAGAACTGACGGTGCATGAATCCAATGGTGGGTGCTCTCGATATCAACGACTGAAAAATTTGGCCAAGAAAATGCTCCAAAGGCTCTCCACTATGGGTAAATGGTAAAATGTTTTGATTTTTTACTATTGACATGACTTTTATATACATTTTAGGGTTTGACATGCTATAGTTTTGTTTTAAAATCATTTATTACTCAAAATCTATTAGTCGTAATCCTTTAATGTCAGCTATTGGAGAATTTAACACTTGTTTTTCAAGTCGTTATAGGATAGAAGAGTGGGAGCAGTAAGCTTTTGGGAGTTCATTTTTGACTTTTTTGTACTACCATAAAATGGAAAAGTCTTTTGAGCGTTTATTGCGACACTTTGGTCACATTCTTGAAACTTAGCATCAAAGGTCAGAGTCCTTTTTTTATTCTGTTCAAGCTTGTAAAATCTCTCATTGTGAAAAGAGACCTAGTGGATTCTTCTTTAAACTCTTTTCGGGCTCCTTAAATACGAAAAAATTGTCGAGTGATCTTGTCTTCTTCACACTCGTTAAAACATTTGAAGAGTCATTCATCTGATGGTAGGTTATCACTTTTTCAGTTCAGGTGAACTATTTTATGAAAAAGGACCCTATGGATTCTTCTTCCGTGGTCATTCAGACTCTCTAAACATGAACAATACCGATTTTTATTTCATTGGACTCGTTAAATCAAACATTGAGAGACCTTCTTTTGGGAACGAACCCCTCCTCTCTTAGGTTCGTAAAACATATGAGTTTGGACTTGTCTTCAAACGAGCTATAACGAGTGTTTTTTACCCTCTTTGAACTCGTAAAACCGAAAAGAGGCACTCATCAATCATGATGGGGGAATTAAGGGAAGGAAATAATTTTGTGACAATGGCAGTTTATCGTTACCTTCGAACATGGCACTTGTCTACATATCATTTAGTCAATTGGGTATTCAGTTGATCTCAATGATGATCCACTTTCATGACTCATGTCACTCCTTTGATTCTTTCAAAAGAATGCATTGTCCACCGTCGCACCGTGTGTTTGTCTGGTCTAGTCATGCTGCTAAGTCTTTTGTCATGTTGCCCAATGTTCAAAGGGAAGTTGAAGAAGTTCTACCTCTACAGTCAAAACAATCTCTGTCTTAGTAATTTTGAGTCAGTCTTATGGTTACTTCATTCACATCATTCCAAAACTATGTTCTAAGTTTCATGTCATCAATGTGGGACTCATCATGGCCCTCCTTCGACGAGACTATTCCCGTCGACATCAGCTCATCATCCGGGAAATAGTCTTAGAAACAAATTTAGTACCTTGAGATCTGTATGCCTCAATGACAGATTCTATCGACATAGGTTCACATCATTGACCTTTGATCGATAGAATCGACTGGGTGTTCGACATCAAAACATCTATTCACACTCAGTAGATTGTAATAGGGTACCTTGGGAATCATTGATATCAATGGTGATCTCCCTCGCACTTGTTAATGGTTCACATCATTGGCCAGTAATAAGGTGGTTTCTACCATGTTCGATTTCAGAAAATTGTAATCACATGGATAGAATCGTACTTTGTGGAAAACAAGATGAAGACCCTGGGTACTTGTTTAGCACTCATTTCTTTCCCCAGGTTGTGATGGAGTTTTGTATATCTAGCATGGATCCACATTTGTATGGTCGTGGCAATGCTCAAATTTGCGTCTGTATGACATAGATCTACGTTGTATGTTTGGTAGCTATGTCCAAGTTTGAGTCCTCTATCACATGGATCTACACTGTATTCTAGTATCCATGCTTATTTATTCCTCTCATGCATCTACCTTGTATTGGTCTGCAGGCATGAGTTGGTTACATTTGTCTATGAGTCAAAAGTATTGATGTACTACAGATGCCTACTTGATGACATTTTCACCTTGAAGTGACAACTTGTTCTCTCAAAGCTCTCACTTATCATATCCCTCTAAGTCTCATGATTTGGGGAGCATTCTGTTATACCTAAATCCTATCACCATCATGTAATGAGATCCTTAACTTCCATGTTTTCCCTTAATCCCAACACTTGGAGTGGAAACTTGCTTTGTTTGTCATTTCTACTTGAAAAAACCTAGCACTGCGCTTACCTTGTGGCTAATGAGTGGTACCTTATTCAACACCACCTATATCCTATTATAGAGAAGCAGTGCCATCGCCTATAGGCTTTGTTCTTCAAGGGGTTCTCACCTAAACCACTCTATCATAAGGGAACAAAAGAGGTACCCTGGGTAAAATGGGAAAAATAGAAGTTTCTCAAGGTTTTTAGATCATGAGCCCCTTGTCCTCCCTTATCCCTATCATTATGGGTCAATTTGAGTTCGAGATCCCCCATGGTAGGATCTTGGAGCCACCTCACCCATAATTCTCTCAAATATCCCTATCCATTGATCCTTATAAATACAAGCTCATATCCATAGTTGAGGGGGAGAACTATAGAGGTATTGTCATGCTGTTGAATCGACTACCTAGTCCAAATCATTGGAGAGCATAGAGAGAAAAGTTGGAGCTTATGGGGATGAAATGTTTGTCTCATGGAGGAGCTTATCGACACTAAGGAAATGGTTGTAAGCTTCTTCATACATTCTTAATGCGAAGTTGATTTCCGTCCCACATATCTGTTTTTTTGATTTCACATGTATATGTTGCTAGGTTCCTTAGTCACTAGCATGGATATGTAGATGATTTTCTGGTAGCTTTAATGTGCTGGTATGTTTGACATTTTTGCAGGTACACACGTTCATGATCGAAGCAATATTCCAGGTGTCTACAACATTCAAGGAAGGTCTTCATCCTTTGTCGTTCACTCATTTGTTCTAGATCTGAACCATTCAGACCAGAGGAATAGCTTCTGTCTGCAAAAGGTGCAATATTCCTGATAATAGTGGTTGCACTTCAGCTGGGTGATCCTCTAAACGACCAAGTTCCTGCAACTACGATAGGCCCTGAATAATGGAAACCATGAATTTCTTTACCACAGTATAAAGAACCTTAACAACATTGACCATTCTTTCTACCAGTAAGTTATAGTCATTATCAGTAAGCTCGACAGGGGGATCTCTGATGGCCTTTTGTTTTTTGTGATGCTTTTTTCTCTCTTCAACAAATTTCCTCTTTTCCCCCAAATCCATATTTTTCGATCTTGCACTTGACTCCTCATCACCATTATGTAGATATAGGTGGGTTGTCTTCATCTTTCCCCTCAAGCTTGAGTCCTTGATGTGCCCTCTTGTCACGGTTCAATTTTAAGAGACAACAGGTCATCTGTGACGGGTTGCTTCCATTCTTCAAGCCAATCCCGAATTATTACATTAAGCTCCTCCTCGGTTAACAAAAAATGCAGTGGTTAACCATTGATGTTGGGGGTCTCTCCATGGTTGATACATAAATAGTGAGCCCCTGCAGAAAATGTTATCGCATTTTTATACCGCTGGACAGTTCCTGCGACAATTCTTGACTGATTTCCAATATGATGCCTCAAGGAATCAACATTCATGTAAAATTCAATATTGTTCTCCATTTTTCACCACTGATTCTTCTCCTCGTACCATAAATTATGAAATAATGCCCCATGACATGGGACATGCATTTCCATCCCCTAATAGTTGGTTGGATGAACCCATGTGACAAAAGAAATCAATACTAGTAACCAGAAAGTGAAAGGGGTACCTTTTTCCTATGCATCGATAGCATATACTAATAATTCATTCAACAAAAATGTGGACCAATTCATTTGGACACCAACAACATATTTCTCAGCTACAGCTATGGTACGAGCATTGCACTAGTTCAGTCACATATTACTCAATAAATTACTAGACAGTAATTTGGCCGCGAAGAAAATAACTTGATCATTGATAGATGAGATAGAAAACACCCTCTTATCCTGTGTAATATTGTACTTCTCTTTCATGCAAGTGATAAGGCTCCATTCCTTCTCCTTACCAACAAAAAATGGCAGTAGATCAACTCCCACCTTGGGAAACCTAGTTATGGCAGAAATCAAGTCAATGTCAATGGAAATACGATTATCCAACTACAAAAATCCTCCATGGAAACATACCAATAAATTCTTCACATATGCATTAGCCTCACTAGTGGGACCAAAGTGGGGCATATGAATCAAGGAAAAAATGCTCGACTTTTTTGACCCACGGTACAAATCCATAGGGACCAACTAAATAGGTCCTCCTTCGACCAATTCTACTGAAGTCATATACCACGACAGATGAAGTTCAGGGAACTTCCTCAAGTTATGGTATGCAAATTTTAGCTTCTTCAAATTGGGAATAATGTCCATCACGACATGAACACCTCACAATATGGCTATCTTAACCAACAAGTACTTGGGATTCTTGAGAATAACCGCATTGGGAGCATCAACATTCTGTGGTGGAATAGAACTAGGTAGTATCATTGTTGAACCATACCTTGAAGCTTCAACGTCATATGTATCTTTAAATATCTATTAAGAGGGAACGACCTGGCCAATCATTCACTTCTTCCTCAATGGATTTACAGGGTTTGGTCATGAGACAACCTCTGGTGCCTCCTCGATAATGGTTATGGTAGGTGGAGACTCCACACTTGAACCTCTAATGGTACTTGAACTTGACACAGGAATATCCATTATAGAAATATTCAGCCACAATGAGTTGTAGACAGTTATTTGCTCAATAAACTTCAAACTTTGATACAATGAGGCAACTAATTTCTGTTTGGAGGTGAAATATATCTATGCATGCAGTAAGACATCCAATCACATGGGTCCGTAATAAATTGAAAAAGGTGGTGGTTAGTCCCTTCACATGTTGAAATATTTTCGACCATTTATGACAAAGCACTATTAAATCCATCACTTCGCTCACCATAAAAGAAGGCAATTACTATGCATTAATTACGAACTAGTAAGAAAAGAATGCCGCCAAAATATTTTGTGACCCAAATTTAACTGCAACATAACTTGATCTTGCGACAAACCTTCAACTTCAACAAAAAATTTCAAACTTATATACAATACCCTTCCCCCCCATGCCCCCCCTGCCTTTTTTTTCCTATCTACAAGTTTAGTCAATACTAGCTCAATCAAGTGAAGTGCGACTATCCCTATAATGTTTCAGATGACTCCCATTTACCAACATGTCGAAGGGTGTACCATATAACTTCTATAACTAACAACATATGGTCCTAACCAATGCGTACAGAGCTTACCAGGATGTTTCAAAAACTTACTATTGCAAAGAGGAACAAAGTCGCCTAGCTAGAATTGCTTGAACTTAATGTGGCGTTCATGCCAACCCTTCTGTCACTCTTTCTCAACTTTCTAATGATAGCATACAATGAAACGATCGTGTTCCATCTGTAGCAGCTGAGATAATATTTCTTCAATTGCACTCACATATATCATCTCAGTAATTGTATCTATTCTTAGGATGGGTACAATATATTCGATTGGCATAACATTATGTTGCCCATAAACTAGTCAGAATGGAGTGTTCCCTATAATTTTATTACATTTCATGCGATAAGACCATAAAAATGTGGATACTTTTTTATCCCAATCGTCACGATTTACATTACAGATCTTATTGAGTGCATGATCTTAAATTTTGTTAAAGGCTTCGACAAATCCATTTTCTTGTGGATGATACAACGTTGTATTATAGTGTTGTATATGAAATTATTTAGTTAATTTATCAATCAATTGATTAAAAAAGTGTGATCCTTGGTTACTTATTAAAAAAAATTGACAACCAAACCTAGTCACCACATGGTCAAATGAAAAATATGATAGCAGTCATTGCAGTACAATCTCTAACTAGAACTACTTCAACCCATTTGGTTAAATAATATGTCACAATAATTATATACTGTGCACTTTTTTGTTTACCTGGTGGATTAATAGGACCCACAAAATCGACAAGCCACTTATCAAATTCCTATAAAGTTACCTATGGTACCAATGGCATTTCATCACCTCGATATGGTTTCCCTGTACCTTGGAAAATATCATAACTGCGACAATAATCCATAACATCTGCATGAAGGGTAGGCCACTATAATCCTTCCTGTAAAATCTTGTGCGTTGTTACTTTTCCTGTATAGTTCCCCCCTGTTATGATAGCTTGAACTTCATTGAACCCCATTAGTCACTTATGTTCTAAGACACAACAATGAAGTATCTCATTGTTAGACTTTTAACATTAAGCTAGCATAACATTAGGATCTTTAACTGAGAGAACAACAAGCACAGCAATCAAACACAAGAGACAATGAACATAGTGTTTTTCCTCGGGGAAACCATAAATGGAGAAAACCCCGCAACTTCCTCAAAGATAGAATCAACACCAAAAGTAAAACCCCTAAATAGTAAGATGATCTCTCGACAGTAGTAACCTCTTCCTTCCTTGCCCCAGTGTCTTTCTCTTCCTCAACTATGCACTACAATTGAGTGTGGATGAGTGTGTGATAAATAGAGAGGCCAACTCTCTATTTATACTAATTCTCGACATGACTAAAACCCTACTAGGGATGACCTCTCTAGGAGAGTCTAATAACCATAGTGCCTCAAAACTACGAGGAATTTAACCCTTAGACAATAGGAGGGTTACCCACAATGACTTGACATGACTTGTTTACATTATAGATCCTCCTAATAGGAGCATCGAGGCATGACATGACACAAGTACATCCCAAAATAAACATCGGGTTACAATAGATAAGAAATACAAGTGAATACATTCCGAAGTTACAATTACATAAACACTCCCTCTTAACTAGGAAGGTATTCTATTGAAACAATTTTCATCACTGGTCTTCTTCTCTGGATCATCTCATCATCTACATCTTCAAGTCATATTCATCTTTATATCTGGATCATCACTCGATCTGGATCATCATCACTGCATCTAGATCATCACTCAATATGGATCATCACTGGATCTGGATCATCACTCAATCTGGATCATCACTGGATCTGGATCATCACTCGGTATGGATCATCATTGCTGGATCATCATCACTGGATCATCACAGGTGCTATCTCATGATTCTTCTTGTCACAGGAAGTTCTACAGAGCCATCCCTTTTTCATCTTGGTTGTAGGCCTAGCCTCCATGTAGGTATTCTTCAGCGCTTATATCTGACACCAAGTTAGAATGGCCTACCCAGCACTTACATCTGACCTACTCGTCAGAAAGGCACACCCAGTACTCACATCTAATCATATAGGAACCAATCCTATAATCACATCAGAAAGGCCCAGCACTCACATTCACCAGCATGATAGGACACAACTACTATCATCTGTGAAAAGGATCAGCACTTACATCTGACCTACTCATCAGAAAGGCACAACACTCACATATGACCTACTCATCAGAAAGGAACAACACTCACATCTGACCTGCTCATCAGAAAGGCATGCACTCACATCTGATCTTGTAGGAACCAATCCTATAGTCACATCAGAATGGCTCCTAGTCCTAAACTGAGCTACCTAGTAATTGACCAGGTGCCTCCATTCTCCCCAAGAATGGCAGTAGCCATTACATCTGGCCTACTCGTCAGAATGGCCAGCACTCACATCTGACATGGGAGGAACCTAATCCTTTAACCATGATAGAATGGATCAACCCTTACATCTGATCAAGTGGGAACACATCCCTCTATCACATCAGAATGGTTGTGCACTCATATCTGATCATGTGAGAACACATCTCACAGTCATATTAGAACGACCCTCAGCCCTAGACTGAGTTTTCTTGGTACCTCACCAGGCAGCTCCATTCAAATAATGGCAATAGCCCCTATATCTAATCATGTAGGAACCAATCCTACAGTCATATCAGAATGGCTCAACACTCATATATGACATAGAAGGAACCAATCCTCTCACCATGACAGAATGGCTCAGCCCTTACATCTGACCATGGAAGGAACCAATCCTCTCACCATGTCAGAATGGCTCATGGACTCATCACTTCCCTTGATCTAGAGAACACCAAGATTCTCCATGAAGTACTCATATTTCACCCTATCCAATGGCTTCATTAACACATTAGCTATCTGATCGTCCATCGCAACATACTGGAGCTTCACTGCTCCCCTCTACACCATATCCCTGATATAGTGCTACTTGATCTCGATATGCTTCGACTTGTCATGGAACAACGGGTTCTTTGACAACTTCACACAACTCTGGTTGTCACAATATATACAAGTAGCATCTAACTTGAGATCAAATAAATAAGACAGTAGCTTCTGCAACCATACTGCCTCACAACTAGTTGAACAAGCTGTGACATACTCTGCTTCATCTGTACTTAGTGCCACACAGGATTGCTTCCTGCTAAACCAAGAGATCACACTTGATCTCATACTGAAGCAACACCCTCAAGTGCTCTTCCTATTGATGGAACTACCTTCCCAATCTGAATCAACATAACCCTCCAGGTTAATATTCTGATTCGACTCATACTTGAGACCATAATTAACTGTACCCCTCAGGTACCTCAGAATATGCTCTCGGATCTATCAAGAACTGGCTCAAGGTGTTCATAGCAAAGAAAATGTCTGGTCTCATGTTCGTTAGGTACATCAAGGACCCAATCATCTGACAATACATATTAGCATCAATCGACTCTGATGAAGCATTGCTCAATAGCTTCAGGTTCAATGCCATAGGTGTGGCCATAGCCTTGTAGTCCATCATCCCAAACCTCTTCAGGATATCTACTGCATACTTCCCTTGTCCAAGGGATATTCCATATTCATTCTACCACACGTCCATGCCTAGAAAATAATGCGTCATACCCAAGTCCTTCATTTCAAACTCAGCAACAAGCTTCCTCTTTGTATCCAAAATCAACCCATCCATACCTATTACAAACAGATAATCTACATACAATAGGAGAATCACTGGGTTGCCATCTTCAACCTTGTAATAAAGATTGGAATCTGCTTTATTCTTAGTAAAGCCCAAACTAGATTGAAAGTTGTCAATTTTGTTGTACCAAGTCCTGGGTGCCTATTTCAAATCGTACAGGGCTTTCTTCAATCTGCACACATGAGACTCTCTGTCATGTGTCTCAAAATCGAGTGGTTTCTCTACATACACTTCCTCTTCTACTACAGCATTCAAGAAAGCAATCTTGACATCCATTTGGTGTATCTTCCATTTCATCACTGCAGCCAAAGCAAGTACTAATCTAATGGAAGTGTATCTGGCTATAGGTGCAAAAGCTTCTTCATAGTCAATTCCTTCTTTCTGGGAGAAACCACGAGCAACAAATCTTGATTTATATTTTTCAATGCTACCATCTGCAGCATGCTTGATCTTGTATATCCATTTGGAAGTTACAACTGACTTCCATTCTGGTCTTGGGATAACATCCCAAACATCATTCTTCATGATTGATTGGTGTTCTTTGATCATAGCATCCTTCCATTCTTTCCGTTCTACTGCTTATTCATAATTGGAAGGTTCTTTATCGATGAAATCACATAGTAATGCTACATACCTGGAGCAGGATCTGGTCCTCTTCTTCCTTTGTGATTCTCTTCTAGAGCCCCATATCTTTCCACACCTTGGATAATTTCTTGTACCTATTACGGAGAGAAATTCCTATGGCTTGGGGTACCACAACAGACAGCTTGACTCCACAAATCAATCCTTTCCAATATGCAATAGAAATTAAATGTCTAACACTAAAGGATCAGACCTCGTACCTTATTCCGGACGGTTGAAGTAGATCCCCGTTGAGCTTTCCAATATTCATCTTGAATTGATCTGTTACTTCCTCAACAACAAGTACACAATACAAGCATTCTATATATCATGGTGTTAGATCTATTCTAGCATATATAATCAGTAATGTAAAAGCATTTGACATAATCCCATGGATAAAATATTCATTCAAACACACATTATTGGACAGGAAAAGATATTTCTATTAATATAAATCAGAGATTACAAGGTACAACCTCTGACGGCACATCTGTGAACTGGAGAAACTAAATCCCCCACTTGGGCCTCCACCACTGTTGGGGCGCATACTCCATGTTTGGGTAACTCCGCGGTTAATTAGAAAATTTATAAGCGGATTTATGGGTCAAAACAATCTTAGGGGTATCGGGGGAAGTTAAAACACCTTTTTTGTAATAAAACCCGTGGTTGAAATCCAGGGTTTAGGGTTTTGGGTGCCCATGGTTTAAGACCATGGTTTTGTAAAAATGCGCAGTATAAATAAGTGCTTGTGTAAAGAAGATAGGTTAGGTTTTATGATGAAAGAAAGATTAAGGCGAAGCTAACGTTGATTTTGTAAGGAAAGGTTAAGTCCCATCTGTGTGCGTGGACGACCTCTGTAGCTGTGTGCGTAGAGGGTTTTTGTAAAGAAGATTGAGGAAAGACCTGCAGCTGTGTGCGCAGGGGCCTGCTGCTATGTGCGCGGCCTTTTAAGGACTGAAAGGATCTGTAGCTGAGTGCGTAGATCAAACTGTGGTTTTTGTAGCAAGTTGAATAGAACACAGTTTGTGGACGTAGCCCCTACACTGGGGGTGAACCACGTTATATGCGGTGTTGTGGTTTCTTGTGCTGTTTATGTTTCTGTTTCTTTCATGCATTAATAACTGTTGACATCTGATAATTAGATCTCTGCTAATATTTAGCTTCGCTGTGAATTCCCTGTAGTGGGTTGAGCAAGTCACGACTGTTTATTTATCTGCGAAGTTGTATGTGAATGAATGGTAAAGCTTTGTAATTATTGATTAATAAGGTTATTAAAAGGCTAAGGTACAGTAATCCACCCTCTCTGCTTGCAGAAACCTGATTCTGCGGCATCCCCATGGCTATTTCAGGTGAGACTGCAACCTGCGCGCAAGTTGTTGCCAAAAGGGCCAACTCTGTGGGTCTTTTGTTGGTGCGACATTAAAGGATTAAACCCGGGTCTGCCCTATTGCCCAACAAATTGGTTCCGTTGCCGGTTGAACTCAGTACCTGCTCAAGAGGGGTTTACATTGTACCTCAAGGGCTATGTTCTGGGGGCCCTCTATGAAGGAAATCAGTGATTGGTTTGCTGAGATCTATTTGAAGTTTGCGCAGCAAGAGAACGCCAATCCGCGGTGTAGTGCAAGTGAATTTTTACAAAGGTATGTTCCTTGTGATGCTTATGAAACTTTTTTTGGTAGTATCCACATAGAGTTGCACCAGTGGTTGTCTAGGTTAACAGAGAGGAGGACGAACTTTCAAGTTCGACGGATTCCTACGTGGACCCCCGCAAGGGTCAATCTTGTGCAACACGTGAACAACGAGGTATCCCGCGCTGTTGACTTCTGGACGACGTGAACGTTGGAAGCCTTTGTGACAGAGTTTGCCATTGACACGAGCACCTCCTCCAGCGAAGCTGAACGACAGTTTTTCAGAGGTCCCCGTGGTAAGTTTTTGAATTTATTTAGCTTAAGGATTAAAATACTATTGGCCGAAAAGGGTATATTGCTATTTGAATCAGACCATTAGTTTAGTCGTACTAACATATGTTTGCAAGTGACACTCCCGTCGACGAGCAAAGTGGGTTGCTGCAGAACAGAAAAAGGTATAAGAGAGATTTTGACCCCTCTTCCTTAGGTCAAGCTACTGCGTCCACCCCTGTAAACCCTGAGGAGCCAGATTCTGAAGAAAACCATTCGGTTCGAAACTCTCCGGTCACCCCGCAACGCCGCTCCGCTACCCCTGAAAGTCCATCGCCGTCGGAGGGTCAACCAGGCTCGAGTATTCTGGCCACAGGCCAGTATTCCCCTGTAAATTCCCCCCCCATCGACGTCCTATCTCCCTCCCAACCTCCCCAGAAACTCCATGGCCCACCTCGTTGATGACATTAAACTCCCCATCTTTAAAGGCACGGGATCAGAGGACCCAGAACAGTTCTGGTTTCTCTGCGAAGCAGTATGGAACACGAAGAAAATTACAGATCTGGATGTGTGAGCCACGCAGCTCATTACTTCCTTTAGGGACCGGGCTCTGACATGGTTCATGAAATTTTCCAGCACTCAGAGCCCTACTTTAGGCGAGATCAAGGTGGCCATAATCAAAGAATTTAAGAAGCCTAAATCGGAGTCGCAAAGCATCACTGAATTCAAGGAGATTCAATAGCGACGCGGTGAATCAGTGTGGGACTTTGATCAGAGATTCAAAGTTATACTGGACCAAGTCAGCTTTACTATTAGTTCTGCGCAACACAAGGAATGGTTTATTGCAGCATTGTTACCACATATCAGAACCCCACTCATGCAGCAGAAGGTTGCTGACCAGCAGGAGGCTCTGGAAATCGCAATGAAATTAGAGACTGCCCCTGTCGGGGATGACTCTAGGATTGCTCAAATCCAAGTGCAGCTAGCTGCGATGGCCCTAGAAATTTGCAAGATGAAAAAGGGAAAACCTGATTGCGAAGAGGTTTGGTGTACGCAATGTCGGACCGAAGGTCACGACAAGGAATGGTGCCCCCTGGTAAACAAGTACTTGCATATAGGTGCGCCGAACCCCTTTCCACCACAAGTTCTCTATTGTGAGCTCTACAGAACGATAGGTCAGCACCGACCTGAGCACTGTTACCTGCTGCAAAGGTATGGACAGGGACCTAAGAACTCCTACTGTAACTTTTGCAAATCTGTAGGTCATAATGAGGATGCGTGTCGCACCTATGAGGCTTACCAGGTGCACACTGAAGGCCCAAGTAACGATAGTTATGGTTACCAGGGGGGTGCCTCTGGACGAGGTACTTCTGGAGGCCATGGTGGCATGGCCGGGCGAGGCCAAAGCCAATTCGTGTGTTACAATTGTAACCAAGCTGGGCATTTGGCTCGCGATTTTCGGAACCCCACTACGACGTGTCGGTATTGCCGCGCCGTAGATCATGTGATTGAGCAGTGTCCCCAGTTGATCACTAAGATTCAGGCACGACAGACTACCCCTACTCCGAACCTCTAGATGATTTCTGTGGAGCCCCGCCCTGCCGCGACCATCAATGTCGTTACAAGAAGTGGAGTTACGACACACCTCCAAAATACGTTAAACCGACCTGCCGAAGCTCTAGTTCGTAAGGCTCCTGAGAAAATCCCTGCATTTGATATCATCAGAGAGAAAGAGACATTCATGGAGGCCAATAAATATTTTGCTGGCCCTAGCCCACCCAGCGTGCCTACGTAGCCTCAGTCGCCACCCCACGACGCATCGTTGGATAAAGTAAGTATACTATCTACCTTTTTGCAAAGTTGTCTCAAACTTTTAATAAATCAAGCCGCTCTGAATGAGCTGCAGAACGTCATCTCTTCCTGTGAATCTCTCCAAAGTTGTGGTCAGGACAAAACTGTTCATCGAGTTAGCCGGACCGACAGGGAAATGTGATTGAATGCTCAGATAGGGGCATATGATATGACCGATGTTATTCTAGACTTAGGGTCCGATGTAAATGTTTTAACCAAACAAACCTGGGAGCAAATGGGGAAACCGACCCTTGCCTAGTCCCCTATACAGTTGAGGCTAGCCAACCAGCAAAAGATTGTACCTTTAGGAAGATTCCTGGATCTCCAAATAGATATTGACGGAGTCAGCACTTTCGCGGACTTCGAAGTAATTGAGATCATTGATGACAGCAACCCTTACCCGGACCTATTAGGAATTGAATGGGCAATGGCAAATGCCGCAGTCATCAACCTAAAGAAGAGACAGATGGTCTTCGAAGGGAAAGACTTCAGGGTCATCCTGCCCCTGGATCCTTCACAAGGGGAATGGTACACTGAGCCACTCCACAATGAGGATCAAGCTGATGTGGAACCCATCTCTACTATCACGGCGCAGGAAGAAGGTTATGCGGATCCTTCAGCCGCAGGGTGGGAGTCTGGTAGCTCCTGTATGACGGACTCTGAAGATGAATTAGAAAGCTGGAAACACCGATTATCGGAGCACCATAGGGGCAGCAATGTCTGCCTTACCCAGTCTATCAGACGGGTCAACTCACAACCCAGAACTATACCTATGTATGATGGTTCGACAGATCCTGAACCGTTTATTGCACAATTCTCGGATCAGATACCTGACCTAAAGAAAATGGAGGCCCTGGAGTCAGCATTCAGAGCCACAGCAGTCCGATAGTGGACGAGCCATAAGAAGCAGATCCCTACCTAGGAAGCATATCAGAAGCTCCTTCTCCTGCGGTTCTCAGACCAGTTGGCAAAGGTGCGAAGCAAGTTTGATGGAAAAACTTGCCCCCAGGACCACTTAAGCAAATGCTACGAGGCATGGACGTATGTCCCTCAGGATGAGTGGGTACATAGATTTGTGCACACGCTGGGACCATTGGTGAAGAACTGGTACGCGGAGGCTGAACTTCGCCAAGATACTGTAAGTTGGGACTATCTTGTTCATAGCTTTGTCAATACTTTCTCTACTAATGATGTCTGTCCAGCCCTAGACGCAGCTATCAGGATCATCAATACTAAGGTATTTAACGAACAAGAAGTGACAGAAAATCACCCTGATTGGGCCACACAAGAAGCCCTCGCATTTGAATGTTATAACTTCACATTCGACGAAGAAGAGGATCCGCGCCGTCTTGATATCCCTGAGTCAGAAGGATATTGCGACGTGCATGGACCGGCAGTCGAAGTTCCCGAAGTGACGCAGCCCTTGAAGACATGCACAGTTAACATTGGATCCGAGGCACAGCCTAAGTTTGCTACCATTGGCGACTATTGGGATGACGAGATGGTAAGCAAAGTAACTCAACTTCTCCACGAATACCAAGATCTGTTTCCGACAAAGTTCTCTGAAATGAAAGGTATCTTGGGAGATATCGGAGTAATGAAGATCCCCCTGAAGCCTGATGCGAAGCCTGTGAAGTAGCGCCCTTATAGATTGAATCCAAAATACAAGGAAAAGGTTAAGCTAGAGTTTGAAAAGATGCTTGCTGCAGGAATAATCAAACCTGTTGAAGAATCTGAGTGGGTCAGCCCTATGGTCGTCCAGGAGAAGAAGACTAAGGGTGAAATCCGAATCTGTGTCGATCTAAGGAAACTCAATGATGCCTGTCTACACGACCCTTTCCCCACTCCCTTTACAGATGAAGTGCTCGACAATGTCGGAGGTCAAGAAATATACTCTTTTACCGATGGTTTTTCGGGCTACCATCAGATCCGAATTTCTCAAGAAGACCGACACAAGACAAACTTTGCTACCGAAATGGGATCCTTCCAGTATACTATCATGCCGTTCGGGTTGAAGAATGCACTTGCCATATTTTCTCGAGTAGTCATCTCCACGTTTAAGGAATACATACATAAATTCTTAGAAGTTTACTTTGATGACTGGACTATTTTTGGGCTAGTAAAAGACCATATAACTAGTTTGAGACTTATGTTGGACAAATGCAGACAACACCAAATCTCCTTGAATTTAAAAAAGTGCATCTTCTATGCACCTTTTGGAATTCTACTTGGTCATGTGGTATGCAAGCAGGGATTGATGATGGACCCTGCGAAGATCGTTATTATTGTGAACCTGCCACCTCCGAAGTCCATCAAACAACTTCGCACAACGCTTGGTCACACCGGCTACTATAGGAAATTTATCCAAGGATATGCCAAGATTAACGCCCCAATGGAAAGGCAGCTAAAGAAAGATATTAAGTTCGAATGGACTCCAGAATGCCAAGCAAGCCTCGACATTCTGAAAGAAAAAATGGTCACTGCCCCTATCCTAGTATTCCCTGACTGGAACAAGGAGTTTCATGTGCATGTGGATGCATCCTCTATTGCTTTAGGTACTGTGCTCGCTCAGCCAGGCACAGGTAATATCGATCACCCTATCTCTTTTGCCAGCAGAAAGTTGTCTACAACAGAGAAAAATTATACTACGACAGAACACGAAGGCCTTGCTATGGTATATGCATTACAAAAATTTCGACATTATCTTCTAGGATCTCATTTTAAGATGTTTACTGACCACTCTGCTTTGAAGTACTTAGTTAACAAACCTGTGCTAGGAGGAAGAATATGCAGATGGTTAATTCTATTTCAAGAATATGATTTTGAGATCATTGTTAAGCCTCGATGACTTAACCTAGGACCTGACCACTTGTCGAGGCTCGAGTCAGGCGAAGAACCTACCAATATGGACGAAGGCCTCCTCGATGCAAAATTATTTTCTATACAGATAGTTGATGAATATTTCCAGGATATTGCTCAGTATTTGTCTACAGGTATCCCCCCTTCAGAGATGACCACACAGCAGAAGAAGCAGTTGGTGGTTCGAGCCGCGGACTTCACTTTAATAGCAGGACATCTGTATAAAATGGGACTAGATGAGATACTGCGCAGATGTGTTTTGGAACACGAAAAACCTCTAATATTGGCTGAAGCACACTCTGGTGCAGCAGGAGGTCACTATGCAGGTAAAGCAACAGCGCAGAATATTTTGACAACCGGCTTATGGTGGCCCACACTTCACAAAGATGCAAGAGAATACTGCCACAGCTGCGACATCTGTCAGAGGACAGGTAAACCATCTAGGAGAGATGAAATGCTCCTAGCTCCACAAGTAACATTACAGGCCTTTGACAAATGGGCCATTGAATTTGTTGGTCCTATCAACCCCCCTGCGAAAAAGTCAGGAGCCAGATACATCATTACAGCAACTGATTATCTTACCCGTTGGGCCGAAGCTCAACCAGTCAAGACCTGTAGTGCTGCTACTGCTGCGAAGTTCATCTTCGACAACATCTTATCCATATTTGGGTGTCCCAAAGTTCTTATGAGTGATCAGGGGTCACATTTCCTGAACAGGACTATTGAAGTATTGACTGAAGAATTTCAGGTGTATCATCAAAAGAGTACCGCATATCACCCACAAGGAAATGGGACTGTCGAAGCTTTTAACAAAATCCTTGAGCATGCCTTGACAAAGGTTTGTAATGCTAACAGGAATGATTGGGATCTTCGAATTCCAGCGGTGCTATGGGCTTACAGAACTACTTGCAAAAGGTTGACAGGCCATACACCCTTTCGACTCGTTTATGGGCAAGAAGCTATCATGCCCATGGAATACATTGTTCCCAGCCTCCGGATATCTGCTTTCACCAAGATGGAGGACCCAGCCATAATCACAGAGAGACTGAAACAGATATTAGAACTTGAAGAGGATAGATTTGTCGCAGGCTTCCAACAATAGGTGCAGAAAGCTCGAGAAAAAGCGTGGCATGACAAACACATCAAGAGGAACATTTTCAGCAGGGTGATCTTGTGCTCCTTTATGACAGCAAATTCATGAAGTTCCCTGGAAATTTTAAGACACATTGGAAAGGACCGTATGTAGTACAGAAAGTTACTGACGGGGGCACAGTCTAGCTAGCTAAGTTAAATGGTGAGCTTTTCCCCTCTATGATAAATGGGAGCCGTTTAAAAAAGTACACGGACAGGCCAGGTATTCAGAATAGGAGGTAGCACCAAGCAAATAAGTGAAGATGCTTGTAGCATTATGGATTATCGTAGTCTATTTTGTCTACAAGATGCGAAGCTACAAGTTGATCGTAGGTCGCAGGGTCAGATTGTGTCGAAGTCGAAGGTTGTCAAGGTGTGTCGCAGCCCAAAATGTGACAGATGGGACATACTGCAATCGGCGGCGCTGGCACGAGAGTTGCTCTCATTACTGGTCATAATGAGATTTTGGGGAAATCTGGCGCTGTGTGGAGAAGATTTCTGGAACTCCGTCAGATTTGGTGTCATTACTGCACCATGATGACAAATTCTGCCTCGGGATTCTATAAGGAGCCATCTCGACCTGTGTTTTCTGCCTTAAGCATCTATGAGATATTCAGCCCAAACCATGTCGAACGACTGTAACGTTCAGGAGCTAGTACGCGAAGTAAGGGACAGAGGTCTACAGCACCTTCTGAGTACTCCACCAGTACAGCCTTACCTGGCTAAGTACATCAACAGGCAGGAGTTTGCTCTAAATTTTCAAAGACGGACAGGAGTTTGCTCTAACGTAGAGCAACAAAGGGCATGAGGCCTCGCATAATGACTTTGGGGAATCCTGCAATGCAATTCTTCGGCATAGCAGAACCATGGCAGCTATATTCCTTCTGCAGTGGGACACGCAATCCCAGGGGACCCCAAAGTTGTAGATGGTCAGGCATCGACAATTGGAGTGAAGGATGGTGTTGCAGGTGGATCGCGACGGCTTTCATCGGCAAAACTTCTAGAAAGGACAGAAGTAGGAAGCCGGCAACAGCATGGAGAGCTTCAGCAAGCAGTACACTATGCTTTGTCAGCGGAAGTCTACCACCAGGGAAACTGAAGAGTGTCCCGGGACGGGCCACTAGTGAGTCTTAGGGGCCTGTTGGGGCACATACTCCATGTTTGGGTAACTCTGCGGTTAATTAGAAAATTTGTAAGCGGAGTTACGGGTCAAAACAGTCTTAGGGGTATCGGGGGAAGTTAAAACACCTTTTTTGTAATAAAACCCGTGGTTGAAATCCAGGGTTTAGGGTTTTGGGTGCCCATGGTTTAAGACCATGGTTTTGTAAAAATGTGCAGTATAAATAAGCGCTTATGTAAAGAAGATAGGTTAGGTTTTATGATGAAAGAAATATTAAGGCGAAGCTAAGGTTGATTTTGTAAGGAAAGGTTAAGTCCCAGCTGTGTGCGTGGACGACCTCTGCAGCTGTGTGCGCAGAGGGTTTTTGTAAAGAAGATTGAGGAAATACCTGCAGCTGTGTGCGCAGGGGCCTGCTGCTGTGTGCGCGGCCTTTTAAGGACTGAAAGGATCTACAGCTGAGTGCGCAGATCAAACTGTGGTTTCTGTAGCAAGTTGAATAGAACACAGTTTGTGGACGTAGCCCCTACACTGGGGGTGAACCACGTTATATGCGGTGTTGTGGTTTCTTGTGCTGTTTCTATTTCTATTTCTTTCATGCATTAATAACTGTTGACATCTGATAATTAGATCTCTGCTAATATTTAGCTTCGCTGTGAATTCCCTGTAGTGGGTTGAGCAAGTCACGACTGTTTATTTATCTACAAATTTGTATGTGAATGAATGGTAAAGCTTTGTAATTATTGATTAATAAGGTTATTAAAAGGATAAGGTACAGTAATCCCCCCTCTCTGCTTTCAGAAACCTGATTCTGCGGCATCCCCATAGCTGTTTCGGGTGAGACTGCAACCTGCGCACAGGTTGTTGCTGAAAGGGCCAACTCTGTGGGTCTTTTGTTGGTGCGACATTAAAGGATTAAACCTGGGTCTGCCCTATTGCCCAACAACCACCTCAATCCTCCATCTCTCGATAGCAAGCTCATAAGCAAAAGGAAAGCTTGGGAAGAACACACTAGTGCTCCAAGGGACAAAGGGATGCAGACTCAAGCATAAGTTCTGGAAACAATGGACTATAGT